>OY292400.1:13829795-14429795 GCA_958496205.1 Idaea biselata | reverse complement strand
CCATCACCACACTCACAAGCGGAACTATCAGTGATACCAATCCTGGCGAGATGAGAAGGAGTACAAACATGTCCAATTCTCATTCGTATTAAGACTGATGTTGCTGTCTTACCTAGTTTAATCTTTCTAAACCAAGGTTTTTTTGTAGTCTGAGGTTGGATATTATATAGATATTTACCCTTTACGCACGCACTTTCCGTCCACACGTCATCCCAAGTGTTCTTGAGATAAGTTGCCGGCAAAGAGGCTAAATCATGACAATAATTTACGGGGGCGGATCGTCTTACATAAAATTTTAACTCCTATCATCGGAGGTCCGAAAATGTTTCACATACCATTTATAATCATAATGATCATTCTTCATAAAAAATTTAAAAACTAAATATTAAAATATATAATAATTGAAATTCATAATATCACTATTCATACACTTCATTTTACTAATATTTGTTTTAATATATTTGTTTATCATAATGCTCGAAACTCATAATCATTCCAATAAATAACTTTGATATTCATACATGTGTTTTATTCTAATATTCATTTTTATAAATTTCTTAATCATAAGTGTTTTATGCATAATTATTGAAAATCATAATATCTTTATTCATACATTTGTTTCACCTACTATTGTCATCTTACTTGAATTTTGAAATAAAATATACGGAGCACACCGACTCGGATAGGTTAGGTTAATGTAAGAACATGATTACGCGCAGCGCTTTGGCGAGCGAGCGCAGCGAGCGTGCCGCGGCAGCGGTCGCCAAAGCGCCTAATTACTATAAATAAAAACTATTACTGTCATCTTCATCATGTTATAAATAAAAACTATTACTGTCATAAAACTACTATTGTCATCTTACTTGAATTTTGAAATTAAATATACGGAGCACACCGACTCGGATAGGTTAGGTTAATGTAAGAACATGATTACGCGCAGCGCTTTGGCGAGCGAGCGTAGCGAGCGTGCCGCGGCAGCGGTCGCCAAAGCGCCTAATTACTATAAATAAAAAAAACCTGATATATCTTAATCATAAGTGTTTTTATTACAACATTATTAACTAAAGAGTAATTTCTAAGAAGAAATATAATAATAGAATAGAAAATATAATTACATTATGAGTTAACTCCGTTTCAAAAAGAAGATCGCCAGAACACAAGTCAAAAACCATTTATAATTTCACAAAGAGTTTGATTGGGGTAGTTCATAAAAAGTTTTGTTAAAGTTGCCGTTATTAATACAAAAATTATGATAAATGTCTGTTATAAAGTAAGCTATTCTGAACAACGATATTATGAGTTGAAATATGTTCTTAGTAACAATAATTATGAACTAAAGCAATATGATCATTAAATGTTATGAAGAAAAAAATTATGATTTTAAACTGTTCTTGGTAGTAACAGTATTAATAAAAAAATTATGATCATTAACTATTATGAGCTCCGATGGTAGTAATAAAAATGTCTGAATAAAAAAAGTATGAGTGATAAAATTATGAAGAGTGATTATTATGAATTCAAATCGGTAGTAAGACAAACAATAGGACTTAAAATTTTATGTGAGCCAATATGGACCCATAATTTACATATGGGACGATATCACCACAGTCTACAGCAGTCTTAGCTAATACATCTGCTTTAACATTGCCTGTAATGCCAGTATGACCAGGCACCCACGCAAGAGCAACGGACAAGCCTTTCTCGGAGCACTCCAAAAGTTTCTTCTTAATGTCATAAATCAGTGGGAAGTGTTCCCGCGTTTTAAAAGGATATCTCTTTAATGCTAACAGAGAACTTTTAGAATCAGAGAAAATAACTGAACATCGTAGTTTCATCGTAATTACCAATTCTATAGATTTGAGAATTCCCAGACATTCACCAGTAAAAACAGATGACTCCGGTGGAAGTTTGATTAATTGAAATATTTGATGCTGCTTTTTATAATTAAGAAACACTCCTATACCAACACAACCATCGGGAGTTAATTTAGAAGCGTCACAAAAAATGTGGTGTGCACTTGACCATTTCTCACCAACAGTAGATTTAAATTCCTCATTGGCAGTTACACTGTCTTTCACTATGCCTATGTCTTCGTGTATTTCTGTAGGAGTTATTAACGATTTAAAATCTGAGCTATGTATCGGTAATTTTGACGAAGAAAATGTTGGAGCTGCAATTGTTAGAAAACGTTGTAAACTTACAACTAAACATGGTAGCTTAGAGTTATTATTATTAGGAGCGATTAAATTGTTTAAACTATGAAGTTTAGGTAATAAAGGGTGGTTGGCGAATTGAAATATCCTAAAGAAAAATCTGTCTGATAAATATTGACGTCTTAAATTCAAAGGAGGATCACTACATTCAACTTTAAGTGCATTCAAGGGGCTCGTTTTCATGGCGCCTGACACAATTCTGAGAGCTTTAGACTGAATAGAATCAAATTTTCTAAGGGCTGTGACATTACAAGGAACTAATAGGAAAGTGCCATAGTCTAATATGCTCCTGATCATAGCGTTATAAACTAATTTTAAAGAATACGGGTGGGCCCCCCACCAAACTCCAGTTAGACAGCGAAGCATATTCAAATTACGTTCGCATTTACTAGTTACATAATCTGCGTGTGGCGTACCTGTTAATTTTCTATCTAATACAACACCTAAAAATTTTGCTTGGTTTTGAACTGGTAATAACTCGTCACCATACCTGACTTCGGTAGAGGGTGGAAATGTATGTTTAGAAAATAATACAGCACAGCTTTTTGAAATTGATAAGTCTAAACCATTTCGATCCATCCAGTTTTTAAGGTACACTAAAGCATTTGTCAATGTGTCACAAGCCCTACCAGTGGCCTTATCGCAGGTATATAATAAAAGATCGTCAGCATATTGTAAAACTTTCACTGTATTATTTAAAGAGTTTTCTAGATCAACTGTATATAGGTTATATAATAAAGGACTTAATACAGATCCTTGTGGTATGCCTTTCCAGGCCATATGATAAGAGGGTGAGGTATTTAATTTAACTAATCTACCTGACATCATATTTATGATAAAATTAACAAGCATAGTTGGAATACCAAGCGTTGTTAATTTTGTTTTTAGAATAGATATAATGACATTATCATATGCCGCCCTGATATCTAAAAAGCATGCAACTATAGATTCTTTATTCAAAAATGCTAACCGGATATCTGAAACAAAAATGCTGAGACTATCTATTGTACTTTTTCCCTTTCTAAACCCAAATTGAGATTGTGACAGTAAATCATTATGCTCAATAAACCACTCCAACCTATTTTTAACCAAATGTTCCGCAATTTTTGCTATTACAGGCGATAATGCAATAGGGCGATATGAATTTATGTCTAATTTATCTTTATTCGGTTTGAGGAAGGGCAGCACCAATTGTGTTTTCCATGACAGGGGGACATTGCCTGTCAACATGACAGAATTTATAACCTTCAAAAAATAACCTAAACTGTTTTCACCTAGATGGGAAATAAAACTATATGGTATTCCATCCTCACCAGGAGCAGAATCTTTGAGGTCTGATATGACACCTTGAAGCTCAACCAGTGAAAAAGGAGAATTTAAGTTAAAAATGCTACTAGAATTGTTGGAAATATTACAGAAAGAATGTGGTGTAGAAGGTGTTGCAGCTAACATTTCTTCAGGAACATAGGGAGGGGCTATTTTATCTAGAAATTGTGAAGAGAGTGATTCTGGAAGTGTAGTGGTGTTTGATGGAGACCTAGCACATTTGAACTTTCTAATATTGGTCCAAACTTCTTTAGACGGTGTAGTAGGATTAATTGATGAACAGTACTTTTTCCAGCCATCATACCGTTTTTGTTTGTATAGTTTTTTATTTTTCTTAATGATTTCTAATAAACTGTCCAAATTTTCATCAGTCATATGTTTATTGTATCTCATTTCTACCTCTTTTCTAAGTTTGACTGCCTCAGTGCATTCACTGTCCCACCATGGAGGAGATGGAATATTGCCATTAGATCGCTTTGGAGGAAAAACTGCATTAGCAGCATCTGTTATTAATTCCGTAAATGCAGTTGAACATTCATGTTCATTAGAGTTTTGTAAAATTGGAAGCTTGTGTATATTATTTTCAATATGTTCTGTAAACGCAGACCAGTTACTTTTTTCTGATACTAGATATTTTCTAGTAGATGTATAGTAATTTTTTGTAATGTTTACTAAGGAAGAAGTGAATGATATTAAAATTGGGAAATGATCACTGCCATGAGTCGAAGGGAGTACTTGCCATGTTAAAGAAGATGCCATTTGTGGTGATGAAATAGATAAATCTGGCACACTCTTACCTTCATTGGGTTTTGTTCGCCTAGTTGGCTCACCAGTGTTAAGTAAACAAAGATTATTTTCTTCTAAAATATCTAATAGCTGAGTTCCATAACAAGTAGTTTTAGAACTACCCCAAGCTGTATGTTGTACATTAAAATCTCCCAGAACTAGGAGAGGTCTTGGAAGACTTAACAAAATAGCATTCACCTCTTTAGAGATAGCAGATGAAGCACGAGGAATATAGATAGATACAATACATACATTATTAATTAAGATAGCTACAATAGAGACAGTATCATTAAAAGGTAGAAGAGTGAGGGAAGTGTAAGAGACAGAATTATGTACAAGAAGTGCGGCACCGCCATGATTATCTGGGCGGTCGCAACGCAGACAAGAGTATCCGCGTACTCTGTAGGGGGTGTCTGGCTTGAACCAGGTCTCCCCAAGAGCTACAACTAAAGGTTTATATTTATTTAACAAATATATAAGATCACTGTCTTTAAGTGTTAGACTTCGACAGTTCCACTGTATCACTTGTTGGACTTGATCCATTTTTAATTATAGGAATTTGAGAGATTGCATTTAATATTAGGGCTGCGTGGTCAGGTTGTATTAAGGACATGATTAGGGTAGAAATTACATGGATTATATTAGGTAAACTATTGTTCTCAGTACTAGTAGACTTTAATGCACAACCATTTGCTGGAGGGGGCATATTATAATCTTTTACAAGCTCATTATGAGCTTGTCGATCATACCCAGAAGTAGAAGCTGCATTTGGTTTGTGTGGTAAGAATTTTTTAACAGATAGGGTCTTTTTGCCTGGATTGATTATATTTTTGTAAGAAGTTGTACTGTTGTTTGTAAAAGTGTTAATAATATTTGAATTTTTAGTTAAAATTTTACTATTCAATACATCAGCAAATGACCTATTTACCGGAGGGTGGAATTTGCAGGCTTCGAGGTAAGATATTGATTGGTCTGCCATAGACTGTTTTATTGCTTTTTGTCTAGAAAGCTCCGGACAGCATTTATTATTTGCAAAATGCGAACCTGAGCACAGGCAGCATAATGCAGCATCTTCTTGAACTTGGCAGCTAGACCCTTCGTGGTCTTCACCGCATTTGAAACAACGTGGCTTAGATCTACATTGAGTTTTGGTATGACCAAAACGACAACAATTGAAACACTGGACGGTGGGATAAATGTACAATTCTACTGGCAGGGCATTGTAACACATAAAGACATGTCTGGGTAGGACTTGTCCATCAAAGGTAAAAACTACAGTTTGTGATGGTTTCCATACTGGAGTTCCATCTACAATAACCTTATAATTTAAACGACGGAGTTTTAATATTTTACCACACCCTATAGGCACATTTACATTTTCTAATATTTCTGATTCTTCCCAGTCTGATGGGATGCCCCGCACAAGACCTAAACGTGTTACGTTGAATGAGGGGATGAATGCCTTAAACTTATTCTCAGATAAACATTTATGAGTTATAAAACTATTGGCATCTAAATGGTTTGAGAAAGATATGGTCATTCTGTTCCTACCAATTTTTTTAACACTTCCATTAATGATGTTATTAATATTATTATTTCTAAGGAACCTACCAAATGTAATAGGGTGTAGAGTATAACCATCATTAGGGCTCACTTCCTTGATAATATGCACTACATAGGGAAGGCTGTCCGAGGCCTGATATTCTGAACGACCAACAAGCGGTGGCCGCACAGAAGTACCATTTGGGCTGTCTACGTTCATAAGTGTGGTGTGTGATGGGGTTGAAGGTTCTGAAATATTTGTTGGATTTCCTTTACTTTTTTTCTCATCAATAGTATCGCTGTCCGCACATAAACAGCAAATGGCGTCATCATCGGTGTCCTTGCAAAATTTCTTTTTGCGTTTATTGCATGTTTTACAATTCTTCCGGTTTAGTACCCTAGACCGTTTACGGGATTTATCTTTATTTTCTGCCTCTGATTCGTTTGTACTGGAGACCGTTACGTAGGCTCCTACATGATGCAGGCCATCGTCTCGCCCTCCAGGGTCAGGTGGCTCGTTCATCTTACAAACTAAAAACTTACCTACACGAAGACTGGAGTATTTATACACTAAAATATATACAGAATAAACTAAATATTAATTATATTTACAATATTAACAACTCTGATCACTATAAATAAGAAAAACTTGTTTTAAAATTTTAACAAGAAAAAACGCGCCTTTACACTTTTGATGTTCCCGCCTTTTTCCTTCTTATAAGTTTCAGATTTTCTTTGCGCCAAAGTTTTTTTTTCTTTTTTTTTTTGAGTGGTGTAGTCGTATGAAGGGAGTAAGGATCGGATGTAAAAATTGGATGAAACAATTGAAATGACTGATTTTTGCGTTTACTTACAATTTTACAGATAAACAATGGACAGTTACAGTCGCTATTATTATGGTTTTAATTGCAATGACAATTTGTCAGCGACTGAATGACGTGAAAGATGACTTGTAATCAACTATTTCAATCGAGATTTGTTAGCAACAAAGTCACAATATAAGGTCGCTGGTTTTGCGGATACAGATTAATCCGTGTTTGGGATACCTCTTACGACGGACAGTCGAAACGGTAGCCGTATTTTAGGATCGGATCCAGTCGGTCGTCTGCCTTCGCCCTACATCACGTACAGTCAGTAGTCAAATATTTAGGTACCCATTTACTGAAAAGAATTAATTTCTAAAGCAATTAAAGTTGGTTTTACAACAAACAGTAAATTATGTAGTCAGCGAAACATCATTTTGTTTAAGGACAATCGCAGACTATAAATTAAAAGACTTATTCAGAAACATTCTAACTAAATTCAGCCTCTTCATTATACACGATGATTAACGGATGAGTAAACTTATTTGTCTTTTAGGTGTCTAAGTTGACAGACAGGAACAAACGTTACATAACTTAGTCGTCTGTCTGTTGCCCTTTCACGCCTAAATCGCTGAATAGACTTTGATAAATTTTGGTATAGACATAGATGAGACCTGGGTAAAGGCTACTTTCGATTTCAATATTCCCGCGGAATCGGGACTTGGACCCCGTTTTAACATAATATACGAAATGGTTCCCGCTGTGGTTTTGTAACGTAATAATTAATTAAAATCGAATGATTTTTAATTAAATTTTTTCTAGGTAAAGGATTTTCATGTAATGAATACTAGCTAACTTCGGTACGGTTTCACCTGCATAAGTCTTGATTCCGTGGAAATAGTAGCCTTTTATAATATCTTATTTGAGAACTTCAACTGTCTACATTTTTAGTTTCATCGCAATCAGTTCTATAGTTCTAATGTTACACTGGTCTGACCAGAAAATCGGCAATGT
Organism: Idaea biselata; assembly: GCA_958496205.1. NCBI lineage: Eukaryota > Metazoa > Arthropoda > Insecta > Lepidoptera > Geometridae > Idaea > Idaea biselata. Next base: position 14,422,111 of record OY292400.1, on the reverse strand, counting down.
GTAAATTATCCATCGTAATTACTTGGTTTATCGTTTCCACATTGCTTTATTTATATAAATATTTTTTTTAGTAGGGCGACTGTCGAGTTGTCACCCGATGTTTAATCAGTGGTCTGTGTACGTCCTAATACCGTTGGAGCTATCTCATGCGTTCTCGGTTGTTGAACGACTATTAAAATGCTAATTATTCGCAGACATCTCAAAATTTTGGTTAACAGGGAGCTCAGACAATTTTCTAATTTACAAAGCTTTATTTTTTGTTTCGGGATTTATTTTACCTTAGAATTGTTGGCTTACGTGGGCTGTACCAATGGCAGAAACACATTAAATAACTACGGTAAATATAGAAATATTTCACAAGGAGACATTACAACATCAAAAATCCTCCCATGACAGAATTCCAACTTGTGCCCCTCGCTAGCCAGGGGACTGCGTCACACGTGACATGGTGAATTTATGATTATGATTTCTCCTTGTTTTGTTTACCGACTAAGGCTCGGTTTGAACGTCATCTACCAGAACAGTTATACAACTATTGACTGGCTCGGGTGGTTAACTTAACGCAGTTAACGCCTCCGACATCAGACATCGTTCTTTCTCCTTCTCCTATCTAATATTTGTTATGTTTTTATTGCTCAAGATATTTTTACTAGAAATATTTTACAAGAGTTATACATCATCAAAAATCATCCCATGAGAGGATTCGAGTCTGTGCCCTTCGCTTGCTAGACGAGTGCGCTACCACTGCACCACCACTAGAACCCACATGACAAATAAATTTAAGATTATGAGCGATGCGTCGTCGTTCGAGCGTAGTGAATTTTATAGAAATACATAGAAACCAGTAGTGTCGCCTCAAGTCGCCCGTTGCCAAGTCGTACCTTTATACAGGTGAAACCACGGGGTATATCTAGTTAATAACAGATACAATAACAAACAAAAAGCCTTATTTCATGTTAGAAATAACTCCACAAATTATTAATTAAGCCAACTTCGTGAAATACTGCGCTGCGGTAAAACGCCTCTGATTCAAATATTATTTTGTTGGCAGATAATAAATTGCCCTGACATCTGACGATGGAGTTCACTAATAAAATTAAGATTTCATAAACTGATTAATTTAAAGCGAGTTACAAGTGGCAAGTTTATTATAATAATGTACTTGTTGAAGGAAGATTAATGGCGTTTTATGATATTTATAATGAAAGTTTTGAGCTCAAGTTCATGATCCTCATTCATATTTTGAACTACAGTTTCGGGCGGGAGGGCTACCCGTGGCTAAGCGGTCAAACGCGTTGGTTCGGATTACCAATAGTCGCGGGTTCGAATCCCGCCTTGTACTAAAGTTTTTGAAAGCATTTTTTCAAAAAATAACTATAGTTTGTTTGTGTTTTGATTACATCAGCTCCCGTTGGTTCCGTTCCTGATAGCCTATGTCTTTCTCCAAGGTCCTACCTGTCTTTATACCAAAATTGGTCAAAATCGATTCAGCAATTTTTTCTTCCATAAGAACCTTCTCCTTGGCGCGGTCATTAATTGGATGGGTGACCGATAATATGTGTGTTTTAATTTGTTCATATTCTATTTTTTTTCTAAATAATATTTCTATTCTGATTAGAAAATGAAAAAACAAACCAAACGTAGGGGCATGGTCATGGTCAACCTATGTATATCTGGGTTTTATGGCATAAACATATTTGTTTGTATGGAGAAAGAGTAGGTAGACTTTCCTCTTACAGCGTTTATCTAAATCTACAAAATAAATTTGTACTCCTGAGTGATTCACTGATTCATATTTCAACACAACCTAAACCTCTGGTCCTAGAGATAGTGAGATTTGAAGGGTTCTTTGTGACGTGTAGGTATCCTCTAAGAAAGGTTTTTTTTAGTATACTATACGACTAGCCGTACCCCGCTGTTTTACCCGCATAAGTCTCGATCACTGTGATGGGAATTTCGAAAAATCCTTTCTTATCGGATACCTGCAAATCAGGAACACACTCTCCAAACAGCTCTCTACTATCAGCGGTTTAGGCTGTGCGTTGATCAGTCAGTCAGTCAGTCAAGACAAGCTTTTTATAGATATAGCCCCTTACTTATTAACGATGATTAACAGACGACTAAGTTATTAACGTTTGTTTCTGTCTATCAACTTTGAAACTTCACAGTAAAAGACAAACGATACATAGCTTATGCAGCTGTTAATCATCGTATATAAGTAAGGGGGACAGAAGATTTTGTTTAACTAATTCTGTCTCTCCTCTGAGCGATGTTCCCCGTTGCATCCCTCTCGGGAGCCTGGGGTTCGCTAAACTTCAAATTATTTGGGATCGGTGCAGTAGGTAACCGTACCTTCTGTAATTAGACTTGGCAATATTTTTACTACCGACCGCCTGTCTGACATCAACCAACCAAAAACGACCAAGCAGTTTATCCGCCACTGAGCGGGGAGAACTTAAGGTTTGCTTATGTCCCTCAGATCCCTTAGTCGCCTTTTACGACACCCACGGGAAGAGATGGGGTAACCTTATTCTATTTATGTTAGTATATAAGTTTTTTGCAAATAAACTTTTTATTATTTGTATTATCTATTCTATGCCGGGGCTACACGGCAAATTTTAGATTTTATTTACTTATCTAAACAGAGCATAAAGTCTGATCACATTACCCCCACAGTTTACTAAACACTGTGCTCAATAAAAGAGGTTGTATAGGATCTTACTTAATTGAAGTCTACGGGGAATGCCAGTGTTTTTACAGAGAGAGAATCAATTTGCTAAAACATTGGGAACTAGAGATTATGGGCTGCCTTTCGAATTTGTTGCTGGTCTTACTGCTTCCTACTCTACTTTATCTTTGTTAGGGCATTTTCAAACTATACTAAGTTTGAAAGTTCGTTTTTTGCGTGTAATCCAATGCAAAATAGCTGGGCACCTATTAAGAAGGAACCAGACATCGCGAGACGTTCTTCGCGAATGGTTCGCCTCGCATGCCTCGGGCTATGTGGACGTGTGTGCTCTCAGTGAGCATTCGCGTCATACGATCGCTGCGAACGCCGCCTCAGTGCGAGCCGTTGCGCACCGTGTGGCTGGATGGGTGTTTTTCTATTGTTCTACTGACGAACCCTGTGCGTGGTTGTTTGCGTGCTCAGCTTGAGCATGTGTCATGTCATGTGGGACGAGTGCATAAATTCGCGACGCACGCCTCTCGATGGCTTGTTCCGCCTTTATGTAAATAAAATGTCTCAACCTTGCTTCAGCTCTGTTAAGTTTCACTAGATAGATCTAGATTGTAGTTTGGCAGCCCGATTTCAGATTACTTATATAACAGATAAGTCGGTGGCACTTTAGGTAGGTGAAGTTATTCAACGAGAAACCCTTATAGTTTCATCATGTCCGTCTGTCTGTCTGTCTATCTGTGGCTTAGCTCAGAGACGCTCAGTAGGTACTAAGAAGCTGTAACTGTAAGGGAGGATACATACCTATTGATCTGGCCAATAAAATAGAATAAAAACATTTGTAAGGGTACACAGTTAAGCGGTCTTTTCAAATTTACGAGTATGGAAAAACAATAAAAAGTAAAATTTCAAACAAATTCGGGGTGTCAGTAGTAACGATTTTTCCAAGTTATTGTGGCACTTTCGACTGCCACTATAACTTTAATCATTGAGGAGATAAAAAGGTGCTCCTTAAAGTATTTAATCTATCTATCTATCTATCCGCGTGTGTCTACAGGCTAGTGTATAACAGGCATTAGTTAGTTGGAGTGGAAATAATACCTTAGGCAGCTATTAACTGTTAGGTATTGAGTGCGATAACACAGGATGTGTTTAGGTTATTTGTTTTTTTTTTCATCCGAAGTGGAAAGCAAAGCGGTTTAGTTCATAGAGTCTATTTATGATTATTGATAATCTTTATGGATCTACAGGACTAGACCATATTTATATGAAATGTTTTGTTAGTAATTAATAATCTATACCTATACTTATCAATAAAATGCTTCGTCTTAAGCGGGTGAAACCGAGGGAGCTAGCTAGCAAAATTTGCAAAATTGTTGGGTTCACTGCTGTATAAGAGGCTAAATACTGTAAGACGCGAGTAGATTCGCAAGGCGCAGCTAGCCATAAATAAATGTAAGTTATAAGTAGTTCAGCTATTTTGATATAAAAACATCTTTTCATCTTAACAAGCTTTTTGGTTTACATAAATAAAGAATGACTTTCGTCTCAGAAAGTCCCATTCATATTTGAGTGTCCGTTGAGATTTAAATTGCATTCGAAAAGAGATAACATCAATTTTATCATTTTAAAAATTTTGGTAAAAAAAAATTACAAAAGAAATCTTAAAACTTTTCTAAATTTTGCGAAACGGAAAAAAATCTGGGGTATGGGGTAGGTATACAACGCGGATTTGTCTGACGGATACAAACCTTGTAGGTATTTGTAAGTACTTGAGTTTAATTCTTTATTTGCCATGCATACACGCACGGATGTGTCCGACAGACAATCTAATATTTTTTTTAAATTTCGGGTTACCATATTGCACTTAATTCGTTTTTTAATGCTCTATGCATATCTACTAGAAATATTTTTGAGGAAAAGCACACCTTCAAAAATTCACTGGCTTTTCTTCGCCTCGCCGTGTTTGAATTTTTGAAGATGTATTTTTAATTTGAAAAAACATGGTAACCCATTTAATTTTCATTAAACAATTCCTAACAACAATAAAAAAAAACAACAATTATAACATGGTAAATATCCCGTTTTTAAAAGTATCTAAAATTTGTACCCTTCGTAAATAACAAATAAAAGCAAAACCTATAATATATTACAATGACATTTTAAAACAAAACAAAGCCTATATACTACGGTTATATTTGAAACAGTTCCAAAACGTTCTCTCTATTATAGAGTAAAAAATTAATATCTTACCCTCTGAGGAGAAAACAGATAGTGACCCTCAGGGAAGTTTTAGTGACAAATAAATCATGAAAGGATATTCGAGACAAAATGGTCGAGAAGTAAGTAAATATCGCAGGTCATTCATTATTTTGTGACAATGAAGTTTGTCTTTTGGTTTATTATTATGGTTAGGGGTAGCGTAGATTGTAGATTGGCTAGTTTAGTCGGACGATAGATTTATTGTTCGTCTGTAATCTGTAACTATTATACCTATGGCTTTATCGCTTAAATCTATTATCTCTTTCAGACTACTAATAGATAGATAGATTGATAGATATGCTTTATTGTACCAAATAAAAAAAAACAGAAGAAACAGACCAAATAATAAAAAAAAGAAACGGAATAATAGAGAAACTATATAATTAAACACATTTTTATCAGAAATTAAATTTTAAACTAACGAATATTTAGGTACAATGGGCAGCCTTATCGTTAAAGGGATCTCTTCTAGGCACCTTTGGAAGATTAAACTTAGATAAATTTAGATTCTACGATTCGGGCTCAGCCTTGTGTGGAATATCTTGGAAACTGATACTCTGTAACTCTACTTTAGAAATAAAGAATATGTAAGAATTAAAAAGATATGAACAAAACAAGCCATTATGAGGATTTAAATCCCGCCTTTCATCGTGTTGTGTTGTTTTTTTGTAGGTGTAATTTTATTTGAACAAAATCCGTTTCAAAAACCAATTTTTGGCAAAAGCTTCGAAAGCCGCTAAAGGGCAAATTTCAATTAAATTTAAATAAATTCTGTGAACATCACACAGCGCCATCTAGCCCCATAGTAAGCTACTAAAACTTGTGTTACGGTGACTAGACAAGGGATTTTTTTTTATTTCAGTTCAAATACTTAGATAAATATTATACGTAGAAATTACTTACCCCCGCCCCTCACTTACAAGCGATGACCAAGTTTATGTAATGTTTGTCTCTGTCTGTCAAATTTGAACTTCATGTCACAGTAAAAGACAAACGTTACATAAAGTTAGTCATCGTTAATAAGTAATGGGGTATGTGTAATACTTAGAACGCACAGCGATTAAAAGCAAGCGGTTTCCGAATAGCTAAAAATGCAGAAACGCGCATCAACACGCAAAATCATCACTTAAAAAACGCTAATGCGTGGGCTTGTATAGAAAGCTATAGGTTGCATTTTTTTGCAGTTTCAGACCAACGGGAAAACGCAGGCGTCTAATCGCAGTGCGTAGACGCTCTAAAAGCTTTCAATATCCTCCCAACTCGCATCTAAAAACAAAGTATTGACCCGAAGGTCACGGGCTACTCAGACATGATAGATCACCTCGTCTCATAATGGCGAACATTAAAATACGGCCGGACTACTTTCATAGCCAAGCTCTCGATTCAGGATACCATGGACTATAAACTTGAGATCGATAGATAGAGATAGTCTCCGGACTTTAAAAATGTAGTTATATATTTTACTAGCGTTGTCCCGTGGGTTTACCTGCGTAGTCCCGATCCCGCAGGAATATCGGAATAAAAAGTAGCCTATGTGTTATTCCGTTTCATGGTTCCGGTTCAGCGGTTTTGACGTGCTTGAGTAATATACACACACACATGCATACTCACAAACTTTCAGCTTTATAATATTAAGTAGGATTTCACTAGCTTCGTAATGCGGTTCCACCCGCGTTGTCGGTTCAGTAGTTTCAGAGCCTATTCGTTACAAACAAATAAATCTTTCCTCTTTATAACATTAGTGTAGATAATGAATGTTGTATTTCAACATGTTAAATTGCCAAGATGTTGAATTTCCCAGAATGTGGAATTCCCAAAATGTTGATTTTTTCCAGAATATTAAAACCCAAAATATTGATTATCCGTAAACCGTAATTTTACAAGCAAACAAACATACAAAGATGACCATTCCTTGCAGTCGGGTAATTATTGCGGCAACGTGTATAGAAGGTCATTTTGATGAGGAGTATCGCCTGGTAGCGGATGGGACAAACCCTAATTTTTAATTATTTTGTTACTACCAAAGTATACAGGAGGGTTACTGCGGTTCTTTCGACACGATAACGATACGATAAGTCCAGCCGATACGAAGATTCTACTGTCACACTGTGATAGTAAGGTTGACAGTAGAATCTTCGTATCGGCTGGAATTATCGTATCGTTGTCGTGTCGAAAGAACCGCAGTATAAGACCTATTCATATGGACTTTGTCACTAAGTTTTTGTAAATATTTTTAAGTGTTATCTTTGTCTTTTAAAAACTTGAAAATCGGTGAGCTGTCGTCCGATTCTCTTGTCTTAAATCAGCCTTCGCCCCAATACATCATCTAGATATGTCTTTTGTTATGTATCTTATCTTAGGATATTCTTACGTTAATGTACTTTTACATTATTTTTAGGATAAAATATTACAAGTATTATAACACGTCTGGATCGTTTGTGACGCTCGAGAATTGACTATGATGTACGTTTCTCCTCCCACGCGTATCTCCAGCGTCCTCTAAAGGTACGAGTTGGCAACGGGCGACATGAGGCGGCAGCGGACGACGTGTCGCGGCGACACTACTGGTTTCTATGTATTTCTATGAAATTCCCTACGCTCGACACTCGCTCGACGACGCGTCGCTAGCTTTGTGTCGCCGACTACGTAAGGAATTTCATAGAAATACATAGAAATCAGTAGTGTCGCCGCGACACGTCGTCCGCTGCCGCCTCATGTTGCCCGTTGCCAACTCGTACCTTAACACTACATTTGACCTACACACACCCACGCTTTCATTAAGCTCAAAATAGACGATGACACTTCTTACAATTACACTTTACCTAAAACAGCCCACACCTATAACAGAACACATATCTACATAGGTACAGCAACGGAAGACTACTTAAGATTTTGAACACGCCATTTTCTGTTGTTTGTTTGTTGTTTAAAACGTTATGAAAAGGTTTACAATCTCTGACACACAATTAAGTGTTAAAAATGCTCATCTCATTAAAATATAAGAGTTTTATTTAATTTAAAGGTAATTAAAATCCTTTAAATTATTAATAAATGTCGCACTACATCGTACACATTTTAAATTCATGACACACATATCAAATAAAATGTTGAAATATCATAAAACGTCACAAGTCTCAAAACAGCAGCCAGAGGTCGCTGCTCGGAATTGTTTTGAACCACTGACCTCCATTACAACTGGACAGGACATAGCGCACTTAATTTTGTGCCTACGCAAATCAAATCAGCACAAAGACCTAATGTAATTTTGTATGGTATAGCAATTCCAGCGGACTTGTATAGTTTCAGTTCAGTGTTTTGAACGGTCTCACAGAACTGTTCGTAAGCAGAGTTGTAGATTTATAAAGGGAAAGATTTGTTATAGTGATGTATGTCGTAAGCGTAGGTAAATGTTATTCATCTATGCTTTCGCCGTAAATTTCGTGATCTCTGAGCCGTATCAGCGGTGGGACAAAGGACGGGTAAACGCTAATGATAATACAAATGCGCCCCTTTATTCATTTCGGCCATGTATCTCCTACTTGTAGTCTGAAGGGAAGAGATATGGCTACTTCTTCATAGATATATTCTGTAAAAATATTTATCAGAGCACTTTTGGAACCAATAAATCAATTTTCTTTGTTCTAGTTGTGCCTTGTTAAAATGTCTTTTTCACCGATGAAAATTAAATACCCTATACCTGCTAAACTCAAAATCCATGTCGGGCGCATCGAAAATTGTTGATTATTTCATGACGGAATGTCGTAGAACTTTTTTTTGTGTATGGATTGTAGGCGACATTGTTTCCGATATTTAAGTGCAGTTTCCATACAAATATGTCGAAACGTATTGAAACCTATCGACATTTTAGCCAAATCAGACATTTTTTGTCTAAAATTTGGATAGGCTTTGCACCAATAGGAGGTTCTTGTCTTAAAACTACACCAAAATGTAGGAAACAATGTCACCTACAATCTGTACACAAAAAAAAGTTCTACGACATTCCGTCAAGAAATAATGAACAATTTTCGATGAGCCCGACAGGGATTTTCAGTTTCAAGGTCGTTGGCGTTGTAATTCCTCTTAAGAAAAAAAATAATTGCAGGACGCGGACGAGTACGAACGTGTCCCCGCGTTCGACTTCGACATCAAGGCGTGCGAGGAACCGGTGGAGTTTTAGTGTGTAAACCACTGGCCACCTACCATCCCTAGGCCAGTAGGGAGCCCCACACACCGCCCCGCTCTCCCCCGAGAGTGGCGTGAAGCCTTATGCACGGCTGCATTTCTCCACTTTAAAAAAAAAAAAAGGTTTTTAGCTAAAATGTAAAACCTATTCTTTGTTGTCTTAAAACTATACACCAAAATGTAGGACCTAATCTCACCAACACCTACAAAAAAAACATGCCGTCATGAAATAATCCACAATTTTCGCTGAAAACGACAGGGATTTTGAAATAAACTAAAATAATTATACTAATGTTTGCTATTATGTTCTAAAACCATTTGTAGATTAATTACACTTATTAATCGTGTGATAAACCCGCAAACGATTCCATACAACAATCAAAATAGATAATATAATAAAAACAATAACTCATAACAGCGCACGATTTCACAAAATCAGATAAAGAACAACATTAATTAACGCGATAAACTATTCATTTAGTTACTGTAACATTTGTCGTCGAAATTTTATTCCAATTTATACTCGAAACAATTTATACCCTTGAATAATTTAACTATCCGTGTTTTAAACAATTCAAAACGTTGGGAATTTGAGTGTAATAATGGGTAAGTTTTAATGGGCCTACCGGGCATATACTTTTGGATTGCAATGTTGGAACTGGTCCAATTTCAGCGCATCTCTATTTTAAAGCAGTTGTGGTGGACGGCTTTCACTTTTAACTATTTTCACTGTTAATTTGTTTTCGTTGTAACCTTCATTATTGCAATTTTCAGTTTTTTTTTTATATTTATGCAGAAATATTTTACAAGAAGAAAAATGAATCATTAAATCTGCTAAAGTACAGGGTCCTAAGTCTACCTACTCTACAATCGCGTGTCAATAGAGTGTCGATATAATAGGAATTGACATAACTACTTGTCATTTGTCAACATGGGTCCCGAGTGTGCTTTCCCAATCGTGTCTCAATAGTGTCGATAGAATAAGACTTGGGATCCAGATTGCCAAATGTCACAATTCCATAAATCAGGGCACTATACTATAAAAGTCGCGAAAAAGTAACATTTTCAATGTAAAATTTTAATGAAAATTATATTTCATACAATATATTACTGGTAAGAAAGTGTAGGTAAAGGAACGTTCACCAGAAAACTTGTATCAAAAGAACAGAGTTCAATCGGTTCGTTAAACCCAATTATGTACCGTTAATCTTTTTATTTCCGCCCGTGACTTTATCTGAGGGTGGATGCAGGTAAAATACGAAACAATCAGCCGACTCGACGACAAAAATCCCACTTATTCTATTAATGGCAGTGGCTTGCAGTTTCATTCGTATCAGTTTTGATCCCGCGTCATTTTCCAAAAATCCTTTCTTAGTGGATATAATATCACCAAGAACAAACCCTTTTAATTTAATATTTCTAGCTCCAGTGGTTTAGGCTGTGCGCTGATATATAGTTCACTCTATCTATCAATCAGTCAGGACTTTGAATTTTATTTACAGATAAAATTTAAAGTTCTGACTGATCGACTGACCGAATGACAATGATTGAACTGTACTATATCAACGCAGAGTCCAAACCGCTAGTCCTATAGAGACATGAAATTTGTAGAGTTTGATCCACTAAGAAAGGATTTTTAAAAATTGCCATAGAATTGAACATTGAAAAAACTTCCTCAATTTTAATGGATCGAATTACATTTATACCGATTTCGGTATTTTGGTTATCGGCTGATTTCACATCGCTATTATGCGACCGCCCTAAACCCAAAGTTTATTACATAAATTACTTCCTTTCCCGTTTTTTCCTTTTCGTGTTATAATTCACTAATTCCTTTAGATAGGTAGGTAGGTATTGACTCATGAAATTATTAGAACTAGCGGTGCCTCGTGGTTTCGCTCTTGCAAGCTAAGATTAAAAACCAATTTCAAAAAAGAATAAAATTTCTCCTAGATACAGGACCACAGACTTAAATTTATTATGTAATCTGAAGTCTGAAGTTTTACTGGGTAGATCCAGGAGGGTTACTGCGGTTCTTTCGACACGACACACACTATCACACTGTGATAGTAGGGTTAACAGTAGAATCATCGTATCGGCTGGAATTATCGTATCGTTGTCGTGTCGAAAGAACCGCAGTAACCCTCCTGATTGTAGGTTATTTTTTAATCGGATTTTTAATCCTACTTATATTATAAATGCAAAAGTAACAGTCTGTTTTCGTTTTCACGACTAAACATCTAAATTGATTTTCATCAATATTAGTATAGAGATTGATTGGACCTTGGAGAAGGACATAGACTACTTTAGAACCCAATATTCCCAAGGGTGAAACTGGGAGCGCAGCTAGTTTTTTTTATAAAGTGTAACGACTCCTGTGTGGACGCAACTGCCACTAATGTAGACATTTATATCAAGTGTCCGTGTAGTCGTATATCCTAAGCTCAACTAGTTGATAAGTAGACAAGCAAACGATATGATGAAGTTGATCCCGGATTACTTTGACAAAGGTTCAAACACTATCCTCTCAGTTGAAAATTAATATTTCTAAGGACTATGTTTAATTAACTAATTCGGGATGTGTTACGTAAGAGGGTTCTATTCTTCAACGTACAATTGTGTGACATCAAGAGGGAGACAATTAAGAGGTTTCGTAGACTGTGGATGCGACAACGTTTTTATCGGGCGATAGCACTTCTATTTGATATTGGGAATTCAAAAAGTCATGATTCTCTAAAATACTACAATTTTAAACATGCAATTATATGCACCTACATAGATGTTTTTTTGCAATGTCCCTGGTACTACAGCGCCATAAATAGCATGGATTAAAAAGTAGCTTGCGCTGTATAAATCATATAAAAAAAGATAAAAAGGCCAATTATTATTATTGACTATGATTTTAATGTGGTTTCGGTCGGACAATGCATATTTACGTATCAACTCACTTGGTTTCGTCGTAAAAAAAGCTAAATATCAATGTTTTGATTTTTTAAATTTATTTCTCAAATCATAAAAAATACCTACATATTTCAATAATAACATTTAACCCCTTAATCAGTATCCAGATGCCGCCGTAAACGTGAATTATGTTCGTGGATGTGATAAAAAGGGAAAAGATCTATGATTGTGATTTGGTGGAGCGCAAATGCAACGTCCAAGTACGCATGTCGGTACCAAGGTCATCCACAGATTGTCACATACTCGTGGGTCTTGGAGCGCTAGCGGGCAGTTACCGTTTGCGTCGCATTTATAAACAGGACCTGAAAATATATTGAAGTTCTAAAAAAGTTAAAATTGGGTAGGTACAGAAGGTACAAAAATGCAAAATTGCCTTGGAATAATTGGTCTTTTCATCTATTTTTTAGATGATTTATACAGCGCATTCACTTCTTCATGCTATTTATGGCGCTGTAGTGCCCGGGTCATTGTTAGGTGGAGTAGGGTGACCAGCCTCTACTAGCTCTCCCAGCTTAGTCAGTCATGCCCAGAGGAAAGAACAAGTCAATACGAAAAAAAACATTGGTTTAACACCCCTTAATAATTTGGGGAAGCCCGAGAGGGATGCAACCGGGAACATCGCTCAGATGAGAAGAAGGAGTATTATTAAGAAGTATTTGGCTTCTTACCAGCGCCGGAGGTCACAGGATTGATGTTCAAAATTATAGTGAATATCAAAATGGTCACCAAATAGAATTTAATAGTTACAATTACAACTTGCTGCTTACACATGTTTTAAAAGTCTGAATAAACTGCATATCCATAGTGTTTTAACCAAGTTTTAAGAAAGGAGGTGGTACGATTGTGTGACAATGTTATCAGTTAATAAACATAACAAACTAATTTTACTTCTTTATCAGTGACTAGCTACATCCCGCGGTTTCACCCGCGTAAGTCCCGATCCCGTGGAAATATCGGGATCAAGATTATTTTAAGACATTATCATAGACATTATCGAGGAGTAACAAAAATATTTTTTGAAATCGGTCCAGTAGTTTTTAAGTTTACTCATTGCAAACATACAAACACGCCCACACACACACACACACACACAAATACAAATCTTTCCTCTTTAAAATATTAGTATAGATTATAGAGAACAACGTTATCATTAATTGAAAATGATAAGAGTGTTCATTAAGAGAAAAGGTAACTTACTCGTTCTTACCGCGGGATCGTTCTAAACTCAAAATCCACGCGTGATTATTTCATGATGGAATGTTGTTGAATTGAATGTCGGCCGACGTAAAGTTGCTTGACGACGAAGGCTCAAGATAGTGTTACGTAAAGTTTAGCCCGTATTAGCCGGGATACCGGGATTAAACTCCGGGATCTAGGGCTAGGTCCCGTGTTTTGTTTGATTCATTCTATTCCTATAATGAGGTGGGGGCGAATATTTCATGCCTTTGAAACGTGGTAAGTCCAAAGACATGTCGGTTTCCTCTCGGTGTTTTCCTTCACCGTAAGATTAGATATTCGATAATGTATTTCAACATTTTAATTAAATTCGTATAGCCTATGTTACCCGGGCTATTATAACAAATCTATCGACACCTCATCCATTAAAATCGGTTCAGTAGCTACGACACAACATACAAATTTCCCCTACCCTTCGTTTTAGCTGTACCGCAGTCGGGTAAAAATACATGACAATTGTTCCAGATTTTATCGATACAGTCCCGCAATCAGACCGAATACATCATGTTGAAGCGAGACAGAGCTATTAACAACACAACGAGTAAGAGCGAGAAAGAACTTTTTATAATTCTACGCTTGTCCGTCATCCACTTTGCTTGCATACGAGAAGCAAGCAGATGTGCCTTACGGGTTGTTCGCGTAAAAAATACAGTAAGCATTCTCTTGTATTAGAATTTATTCATCTACACACGCGAAGTTTTGGTGCAAGACTGGAATACAGAGCTGGGTTAAGCGGCTCCGTTGCAGAATATTTTGGTGATATAAAGTTTTTATGGAACTGATTGTTTTAAGAATGATATAAGTTGTTCTTGCCATGGCTGTGGAGCCCCAGGTTTCTTTAATCTGGCTGTTGTGTTTTTAAGTTGGGTGTCGGCCTTTTCGAAAGTCATAATCGTTGTGACGGTGATCTACGAATTTTCGTAGCACTCTCGTAGCAATTTCGTAGCATTCAGCTACGATGCACTACGAGATCCTTAACCCCGACGAAAAAAGAGGGTGAAGCCAAGGAACCCTTTTTAATCGCCTTTTATGACGCGGATACCATTGCCATATTCTTTTACACTCAGACTACAGAGCAAAGAATTTTGCCACGCCCATTGAGGATGACTACAAGCGGTCACATCCTCTTTCTCATCTGAGTGACGCTAAAATACCAAATAATTTGGAGTCGACACAGTAGGTAAGCCATCATTGATCATACCAACTGCAAATAGATTCGGCAACATTTTCACAACCGGCCGCCTGCCTGAGCAACCAACCCTTGTTGGAATCAAGCCGTTTACCCGCCACCGCACACAAAGAACTCAAGGTCACATCCAGTATTGATATATCTAGAGCGCGCCACGCGAATCCAGTGTTTATCTCTCAAAACAAGTGTAATATAATACGCTAAAGTGTGCGTTATGGAAGCAGGCGCGAGGTGCGCGCGTGATTGTAGCTTTGAATAAGTTACTATTATTGTTACTGGAGAAGGGTTACGGTCATAACGTCTGGATTGTAAAAAGTTTTAATAAATTTGACCCACTGCAGGGTTTCATTATGTCTTAAGTTATTATTCCTATACATACAATTAGAACACAAAAATGAGAGAAGTATTTTTAAAAACTTGATTGCTTAAATTTTTCAACTGCGCCTTAGAGAAGCAATTACACAGAGTTATAAGTTTAATCTTCGTAACCTAATTACTGAGTCTGGGTCTAAGATGGCTTACTTTGGCATTTTAGCGTTTAATTCAAGGTGACTTAGTTTTATCATTATCGCTGTCAGTCAGTCAGGTACGAGGTTACCTACCTAGAATTATAAATACACCAGAGTTAGATTTTTCAACGTTTTCCGCAATGTTTATCTATCTATTCGAATTACGGGTTCGATATCCGCGGCGTGCAAGTATTTAAAAATTGTACTTAAAAATAATAATAAAGTTAGTATATCAATTGTATAGTACACATAGTGAAAGCGTAATGTTTAGTTTGGGGCTAGATTGCGCTGTGTGTAACGTCGTGCAATATTTGTCTAATATTTTAATTTTGGTTGTAGTAAATAGGTTCCGAAGCTACTGGACCGATTTAAAATATTATTTCACGAATGGAAAGCTACATTATCGAGGAGTAATATAGGCTACTTTGGATTCGGATATTTCCACGGGCTCGGAACTTACGTGAGTGAAAATAAATAGTAGATTGTATAACAAGGGAGCAAAATAGTATTTTTACGGCGAGGGCGTTACTTTGAATCACGAGCAAAGCGAGGAATTCTAGAATAGAATCCCGAGCGTAGCGAGGGATTCTAACGTAGAATTCTGAGCGCAGCGAGGGATTCAAAGTATACATCGCCCGAGGCAAAAATAATTTGCTCTCGAGTCATATACTCTACTTTTCATCCCCTTCTATGAGAAAATAAATAAGATATGGTGTTACGTAATTCGTGAATATACCTATTTACTTAAACAAAAATGTTGGGTTTAAAATTTTAATATCACGTTTAATATACAGAAGCCCTCTATAAATATTTGTTGGTTGTTATAGCGGCTACAGAAATACATCTTCTGTGAAAATTTCATATAAATACTAAAAAAATAAGCAAAATAAATAAAACAAATGAAACTAATGGAACTAACGAAACTAACGAAACTAACGAAACTAACGGAACTAACGAAACTAATGAATTTATGAAACTAATTAAACTAATTAAACTAATGAAACTAATGAAACTAATGAAACTAATGAAACTAATGAAACTAATGAAACTAATGAACTAATGAAACTAATGAAACTCATAAAACTAATGAAACTAATGATCCTAATGAAACTAATGAAACTAATGAAACTCATGAAACAAATGAATCTAATGAAACTAAAGAAACGAATGAAACTAATGAACTAATGAAACTCATGAAACTAATGAAACTAATAAAACTAACGAAACTAATGAACTAATGAAACTAATGAACTAATGAAACAAATGAAACTCATGAAACTAATGAAACTAATGAAACAAACGAAACAAACGAAACCAATGAAACTAATGAAACTCATGAAACTAATGAAACTAATGAACGTAATGAAACTAATGAAATTAATGAAACTAATGAACCTGATGAAACTAATGAAACAAATGTAACTAATGAAACTATTGAAGCAAATGAAACTAATGACACTAATGAAACTGAAACTAATGACACTAATGAAACTAATAAAATAAATAAATTCTGTGAACAACACGCCATCTAGCCCCGTGGTAAGCCAGTAATTCATATAATTTACGTTTGATTTCTATGAATGATACATATGTTCCAAATTCAAATTTACTTTGCTCCCGGCTGTTTTATTTTGCTCCCGGCTGTTTTACTTTGCTCCCGGCTGTTTATCTTAACAGAAAAGAGCTACTTTGGTCGCACTTATAGAGGACCAAAGCGACACTTTTCGAATAGATGGGATGAAAACTAATTCATTGCTTTTATTTTATTACACATTTTTCAACGCTCGACGTTTTGAGGTCTTTCCATACTTCTTGCTCACGGGTATAGACCTGGAAAGACCTCAAAATGTCGGGCATTGAAAAATGTTTTTAAAATAAAAAAAAACTAGCAAAAGAAGTCTATTTTTTCATTCAAATGATTTGAAATATCTTTAAGCAGATACAACTTAAAATTGAAAAAAACTTATTTCTTATTTCACACGATGCAACCTTTGTGTCTTTTACAAAGTCAATATCAGTATCTTTAGGTATCTAACAAAAAATTCCTTCGACGACACCATATTCCTAGCTTTAGAAAAATCCTTTGAAATCGAAAATCTCCACATTTGAATTAAGGCTGGTCTCAAAAGGGGCTCCAATGGAGTTAAAAAGCTTATGACGAAGTCGACTTTATTTATTCTAAGGCAACAATATAACTTTTTTTTGGGTATTATGCATCTTTTTGACAAGTACTATTATTGGAATTACCACAGGGGCTTTTTACACAGTGCTAATTTCCATTCCACTAAAAAGATACTATGTAAGTGAAGACTGACCATGACCAACTGGATGGGTCTGTCAGGTTGCCGGACATGAGACCGTTGGTTTTTTGACTTGCCTTAGTGTCTTTGCCTTAGAATGACTCAAGGATCGACTGTGTTACTCCTATTAATATTATAAATGTGTTGTATTTTTTGTATAAGTAGGTAAACAAGTTGGTATTTTACTCCTTTACCCAAAAACTACTAAATCGATTACTATGAAACTTGGTATTCAAGTAGCGAGAGATCTAGATTAATGCACACACACACGCTACTTTATCCCGATATTCTCACGGGATCAAAACTTACGCGGGTGAAACTTTGTAGTGCTGGTGGTGCTTATTTTTCACTTATAAATTTATTTTGAACAGTGGTTAAGGAACAGGAGCTCATTGGTTAAGCAAGGCTTGGCGCGGTCATTACTTGGATGGGTGACCGATAATTTGTGTGGCAAAAAAACATTTTCACGAGCTCCTCCGTGCTTCGGAAGGCAGGTTAAGCAGTTGGTCCCAGTTGTTATCTCGGATAACAGTCGTTAGGTCAAGTTAGAGGCGATCTGAAAACTCTAACACTAGGTGAGCCACACCACTACACGAAAAGAAGAAGTGGTTAAGTATAGCCCCTTCCCCCCGTCCTGAGTCCACTCCCAGAGTTAGCGAGCGCCTGTAGATCGTGAATATTCGGATCAAAGGGCCGGCACGACATCGCACGTGAACGGACCGACAACTCCGCATACATTTTTATTGAATCCTTTGTGTACTATCTATCAGATGCTTGTATGGAGGTATGTAGCCGGCGACGGCGACGCTTTGATTTCGCTATTATTTTGAATGGGTGCAGTGTTTTTATGAGACAGCGAGAGTGTTATGTTTTTGCGTTGTATGAGTATGTGATTTAATTATTTGTCAAGATTACTTCAGTGTTATTAGTAGCTAAATGATGTTGAATTATATTATAGGTATTGTTTAGCTCATCTGCATTATAATGCTTGCTTGGTTTTGATAAATATCTATGGTTTATGTCTTTACGATTCTACTTTTAATAACATTAGGTATATCCGTTTTAATGGTTATTATAATTTTGACGACCTCTTTGGCGCGGCGCGCTAATGCCTGACTGCAATGCAGAAGGGTTGCGGGTTTGATTCCCGATGGGAGCATATATTTATGCTTACACATAAGTATTTGTTCGGTCTGGGAGTCTCTCTATATGTCATATGTATAATTTACAATAGAAAAATAAATATTAGTATGTATTAGGTATACCGTAACACAAGCTTAGTAGCTTACCACGGGGCTAGATGGCGCTGTGTGATGTTCACTTATTACTTAGTTAAAAACTACACGGTACGGTGTGATAAGCTCTGCGGTATTTAGGTATTTATTGAAGGTTATTCGCCCGAAACGCTGCAGAGGTCAATCCGAAATCACACCGTTCCAAAAGGCTAATAGATCCCTAACCAGCTTTGTCCAGCTTTCTCATTACTACCGACGCTTCCACAAATACACACGACCGCAGCTTATGTCGTCTCAAACGTCTAACATAAAACAATTTCATGTTATTTACAGAATAATTACTTGAGCAACGTACATCGGTGTCCATCTCGGGGGAAATTTACTGTGTCCCTCATATATACGAAGATGACGACAACTATAAGGGTGAAAGTAAACGATGGACTAAATGGTCGCGGTTGGTTTGAACAATAGAACTGGACTGGTCTCTGTTAGAGACTAGAAGGAGAAAGGTCGCCTGATAATGATCTATTTCAAACTCGTCTCTGATGGAAAAACTTCACCAGTTTCAAAGTTTAGGTATTTACAATTTTAGGTCCCCTTTTAGGTTTTTTTTAACGTTTTGAGAATTTTATAGCGCCTTCTGATCGCGAGTAACCTGTGGTGTAATTTGTCACGCTTATTATTCTAAGAATTTACCAATAATTTACGTTAATTCTTTAATTTCAATTCTGTGTCACGAAAACCGAAGGAAATCATACCTGTTAAATTAGTTAGTGTCTTTAGGACGGGATGCTTAATTTGCTTATAAGATAACTAGCAGTGCCCGCAACTTCGTCCACCTAATTTAAAAAAAAATATAAAGCCTTCCGTTTTGCCTTCCGCAAAAAATGGACTGACATTGAAAGAATTTTCAAATTGGACCAGCGGTTCCTGAGATTTGCGACGTCAAACAAACAAACAAATTCTTCAACATTATGATAGCAGTATAGGTAGATTAGGAATTAAATTAACAATGGCTTTTGTGGCTATTTGCAGAGATCGTGCAAGCCCAACACAATCGGTCGATTCCCAAGTTAGTTGGTAGCCTGCCTTGGGCCTAACTGATTCTATTTGTTGCTCTTTGAATATAAACAAGATGGATCTGAGACTAGTTTTCGTGACAATATTGAAGAATATTGCGTTTCTGATTTGTAAAATGGAGGTTACAATTTCTTTAAGAATTGTCTACATACATATTTATCGACTTGGGCTATGATCAAAGACTTCGATTTTCTTTTTTAATTATAATTTCTAGTACGACTGTAAGATTTGGGTAAAATATTAGGTATAAGTAATATAAGTTACTTATACCTAATATTTTAGTAATATTTTACATAATATTTTATACCTGGTGAGCTTATAAGGACCAGTAAAATATAGTAACAAAAAAGTTTAAAAACAAATATACTTGAGCACATGCTTTGGCCACGAATAGTCACGAGAAGGCCAGGCGGCCTCCGCGTCGATTTTACGCGGTAAAGAGAAGTTCAGTTCAGTTCTTTATTTATGGCCTTTCTGCCAGCATTTGAGGGCAATTTGGGCCAATATTACGTGTTAAGTGGTATTTTTTTGTAGAATGCGGGCTAACACGCATTCTACAAAAAAATACCACTTAACCACCATTTTTGTTGTACTCACTTAGGCGAGTGGTGGTGGCGAACTAAATTCATTTAATTTAACTCCATGTGAGCATCTGTTTGTAACGCGATAATTCCGTGTTCGGCACTGTTATTTTATTTTCACTACACTCGTTATTTTTCACGAAACTAAACTGATAAATATGCCACCAAAATTAAACAATTTACACGCAATATAACTAGTTTTCACGAAAATAAAAATCAGGACCTCGGGTCCACCAAGGCGTCTCAAACAGAACTCGGTAAAGAGAAGTTTGTCGCAACTTTCGCGAAGACAATGCTGACAGTAACAGCAACGGTATGCCCGCAAGTGATGGTAAGATAAGGGTATCAAGTTTGCTACATTTTTCCTATTTCATATTCATTTTTAAAATTAGTTCAATACCGGATATTGAGATTTACCATGTTTTCTAAAATATTTTTATTTGAGTGAACTCGGTATTTCGACATGAAGTTCCTTAAACTTAAACAAGTAAAATAATATCCAAACTTTTTGCCATCTATCTGTAGATTAGACTAACTTTACTAAAACAAATGACCTGTAAAATATTTGTTTTTGGGCAATATAACTAGTGAATTTGGAAAATAAACGCTGCTTTTACGATTCCCGCTAAACGTTGGCTCAATAAAATTTTATTATCACCCAAGTTTAGGAAAGGGTTGTTAACCAAAGTCCTGGATACGTCAAAGTTACATCATTACAGAAAGTTCAATTTTGTTTTTTTTTATGACAAGGAAATATGGCGGTTGCGATTTTGTTTTGCACTATTTTGTTCTCATTGAATAATTGTAATGACTTTAAATTTGACTAAAAGATAATATGCGGCGGTGAGGTACCCCGTAGGTCGCCATTGTGAGCGGTATCGAACAGCAGAGATTTCCTGTCGGACGCAAATTTTTAGGAAGCAGAAACAAGCGTACAGGTATAATGTATTAATTAGACAAGTTATTATAATTACTTAGAATTGACTATAAATACGAGAAAAGATACCTAACTTTAACTTAAGCGAAGTTTTCAGTATGAAACGGTGTGAAAAAACATCATAATTTTTGCAACATTAACGAAGACCGTATCCCGCTCTCCGTTAATTTATACTGTGACTGGTACCATCGTTAACTTTAATGAAACTATCGTCAAATAACTTGTCGAAAACTT
The DNA here is from genome assembly GCA_958496205.1 of Idaea biselata. Classification (NCBI taxonomy): domain Eukaryota; kingdom Metazoa; phylum Arthropoda; class Insecta; order Lepidoptera; family Geometridae; genus Idaea; species Idaea biselata. The sequence continues at coordinate 14,400,728 of OY292400.1, read as the reverse complement.
GAATTAATTTATTTACATAAGTTTAAGTTCGCACCCAAGTTACGACAGTTTAACTTTGACGAGACAAAAAAGTGTCTGGTGGTTTCTTACCAACGCTATTTGCATATTATTAACATCGTAACTTTGTAAACTACAAGTTTCACACGTGGTTTTGCTTGCGTAATTCTAAATCAATGGAAGGTACAATTGTGATTTTGATTGCTGTACATTTCTTTTTATAAACAAACATACTTACAAACATTCAACCGTGTATCCCCGGCATAGAATAGGGTTACCCCATCTCTTCCTGTGGCTTTGAGTTGCTGGTAAACTGCTTGGTCCCAAGGAGGATTGGTGTCTAGCAGTCTGTAAGAATATTGCCAAATCTATTTGCAGTGGGTACCTCCCTCCATAGGTAAGTCATCATTGACCATTAAATGATGACTTACCTACTTCAGGCTCTCGAAAGAGATTCGACTCCGGGGGGTGAAAGAGGCGACCTCTATAACAGAGTCTGTATGTCAAAATGTAACACAATTAACATCGGTCAGATGTTATCAATGAATGAATGAATGAATGAATGATTCGACCTCGGGGGATGAACGAGGCGACCTCTATAACAGAGTCTGTATTGAAATTTAAGACATTTTTCGGTTTGAACCGCGTGGTGTTTATTACTTTTAGCATTGTTACAACGCTCAACGTTTCGTGACCTTTCCAGGTCCTTCCTTCAGAATTGACAGAAGAAAAATCTAGAGTCTGTATGTCAAAATGTAACACAATTAACATCGGTCAGATGTTATCATGTCGGACAGTTGAAATCAGTTGCTTAGGGAAACCATGAAATCTTTCAGCTTATATCAAATGAAGTAGGTAAAATAGTTAAAATAATCTTACAATGAAACATACAAAACATTCACATGTTAATATTAGTAGTAGGTACTGGTTTTTAAATAAATTCATCGCCCTACTAACTTCAGTGAACATGATAGGTACAACAATTCGACCCCGGGGGGTGAACGGGGCGACCTCTATAACAGAGTCTGTATGTCAAAATGTTACACAATTAACATCGGTCAGATGTTATCATGTCGGACAGTTGAAATCAGTTTGCTTTGCTTTATTTTATTTCGACACGTTTGTTTGTTTGAAAATGTGTTCGTACATTTTGAAATAAAATTGAGATTAAAATTAAACGTCAGAACTGTTTTACATTCGTTTGAATAATGACAATAGGTGGGGACGTTATTTGTCTATGTTTTTAAATTAATACATTTTATATTAAGCATAGAATATAAGCCTATAATAGGAGCCCGTATGCGATTAAGCCGCCCATTGTGCCACTTTAGTATTAAATTTTTCTTCGTATATTTGGAATAAGTTATTTTAGTACCATCAAGCGTGAATCTATAGATTAGTAACGTGGTATCGTCGCTGTGTAACTTACTATGGAACTGCTATTTGCTAGTAAGATACATTATGCGTCCCGGTCGAAAAATATTGCTTTATCTATTTGTAGGAGGTGTGCATGGTCAATCAATGATGACTTACCTATAACTGTGCCGACCCCAAATAATTTGAAAGTTTTAGCGGACCCTATCCTATAGGGTCCCCAGAAGAATGCAACCAAAAGAACAATTCTTCCCTATCGGCTTCGTAATAAAACACTAACACGATTGCAACCACGTAAATCCAGGAGGGTTACTGCAATTCGGATACGACATCGATACTGTCATACGATGATTCTACTGTCACATTCTGATAGTAGGGTGACAGTAGAACCATCGTTATGATAGTATCGTTGTCGTAACGAAACGAACCGAAGTAACCCTCCAGATCCCGTAGGAATATCGGAATCAAAAGCTTATGTTACTCTTCGATAATGTAGCTAGAAAGATTTCAGTAATTATTTCATCAATTTCTATTGGTCGGTCCAGTAGTTTCGGGGCCTATTAGTTTGAACACTAACAAACAAATCGTTTTAGATATGAATATACGACAATGTCCGACATTGTTCGGGTTAAAAGTAACAAGCTCACGGGATACGGGACCTCAAAGAGTTATTATTATATTATTCATGGGCGCGGTGGCTTGACCGATTTTACTTATATCATAATGTCACGAACATAAGGATTTCAGGACAAATGCGGTGTCACATCGCCCGCCCACGTGGGTCCAAGAAATATATCTTTTATGATAAGCTGTAACGATAAAAATTAGAGCCGCAATGAGTGTTGGTGTTGCTTTATATTATATTTCGGATTTATTATATGTACGAGTATACCTATCACATCACAAGAATGATTAAAATCGGCACATTAGTTTTTGAGTTTATTCCTTACAAACATACGACACACACACACGCACAAAAATACAAATCTTTCCTCTTTATAAGATTTCGAAATTACGAGTATAACATGTATAATAGATTGTTATAAGTAGGTAATATAAATATTGAATTATATTGACGGCCTCTGTGGCGCGACGGGTGAATATCCGGCCGCAACGCTGCAAAAGGTTGCAGGTTAGATTATCGATTTAACTGACTATAAGGTCAGCATAAATACTTGTCCCTTAAAATTGCCAAATTCTAGTATTTTAAATTTTAGGTTTTTCAAATTTTAGGGAAAAACAAAACGTTTAACGTACAGCGAAGATTAATATTTATAAAAAAATGCTTTAGAATGCACTTGAAAACATTAAGTTTTTTTGAAAAAATGTTTTCCAAAAGTAAGTAAGTAAAACTGTATCCAAGTATAGGAAACACATTTAAAAAATAATTAAAGGAAAACATTTGTTTGGAAAATCGCACACCCGCCTGTCCTCTTAAGCATTTCTATATCTATATTTACCCCCATAACAGTTACACTCACACAAACGTAAGATCAACAAACAGATAACATCGAATTTACCCTTACCCAAAACCTCAGACAAGAATCTGCACCCACATTATTTGTGAAAAACTCGTTTATCGCACCAGTGTTCAGTACACATGTCGTGTAAATCTCGCACGCGATCCCGCTGCGGGACCCTAAAACTGTCCCCGACAGATACCTGCCGATACCTTACATTTTACGAGGAACCCCGTTTTATACCCACATAGGTTTTATAGGTCAAAAGTTTTACCTCAATCGTATGAGTTTTAAATTACTTACTTACGGTTTTACTATCATTAAATTTGGGTTTGATTGGGTAATTTTCTACAAAAGGGATAGCTGTGCATTCTTCTTGTTGATGTGTAGATACTATGTGAAAGTCTACTAATTTCTACTCTAAGGCGCTGGTCCGACCGCCGACGATGAACGAGAAACGAGTAGAACTACAAACTATAGATGAGTTGGCGATCAGCGATAAGTGAGTGCATAGTTTCCATAGTTAAGTCGCCTGGCTATTAAGCAAGTGTGCACGTGCGACGAGCGATTACTCGCACAACACACAGAAATGATCATGAAAAGAAATGATCAAGCGAGCGAGCATCGCTGAACAAGTATCGCTGAGCGAGATTATTTTAGAAATCTCTTGTCGCTCAGCGACGAAACTAGTAAAGTAAGTCATCGCCGGCTGTGTGACCAGTCAGAGAGCATCTTTTAATATAGTAGACATCACTTTCGTTTATACGGAATTATTAATTGTGAGTTTTTTGAAAAAGAAAATCGCCGATAGTAAGTCGTTTTCTCGCCGGCAATCGGACCACTGCCTTAGAGTGAACAAGTTTCTTCTAGGCATGCATGTTTCACCGTTGATTTCATCGACACTTCCCACCAGGTGAGATAAGGTCAAATGCTAGCGTGTCTCATGTATAAAAAATGGAAAAAGCCACTTTGCAAGTTTTTTTATCGTCATTGTTTAGAGTTCGACTTTGCGTTTGGTGCCGGTTTGACGCAAACATTTTGTTTGCGTTATTTGCTCTATGATAAAGATAAAACGCTCAAGAAACAGGGGCTGTATTCTTGAAGTCGGAGACTCGCATTCGGATTTTGCGATCTGGTTTTCGATATGTATTTCTCCATTCATACCTACTATTAGATGTCTTAAATTATTGTCTTACAAAAAGATCTTTAAAAAAAAATTAAAAACGGGATAAACTGCTTTTAGTTCTATTTTAAATATATTGGCTAATAAATAAAAAAATACACCTAATATTTGTAAGCAAAATTATTAACTGAAAAGGGCCTCTCCGTGTTGGCTTCGGCTCCACGCACGCCTCCGCCCGGGGTTCCATAAGCTGCGTAATACTGGACGTATAACAAAAAATAAAAACTATTAGGTATGGTAAATTAACTATACGAATACTTATATAAGCGTCTAGCCGGAATTGTCAATTACGTTACAACAATTAGTATTTAAAATATCCACGTCAGAGTAAAACATCTAGAACTTTGAGAATAGGGCCGCTGGTTATGTCCGCTAGACCTGTAAGCGGTTATTTATTTAAATTATATTATTGTTCTGGGCTGTTTTTATGTGGGTAGTTTCACTTTTTCAAGGAAACCGTTGTTGAAGTTTGCCTATTTGTTCCCTTTGTTCGTTTATATTTGTTTTTATTTTAGTTCTAAACAAAATGGCGGTGAGGTGAAAATTTTTAGTTCATTTCTTTATTGTTGCGTCATTTTATTATTCGTTTCTACGATCTCTGTGGCGCCAAGAATTGGAAATAAATATTTGTAGATTATAATAATATTATTGTTACCTGCGCCCCGTCCCGCCGAAATGGATATAAAGTAAGCTATGTCTTAATCTAGACATCCAGCTGTCTGCACACCAAGTTTCATTGTAATTTGTTCAGTAGTTTTAGGGTGAAGGAGTAGCAAACATACTGGTTTACTTACTTACACATAAACTTTCACATGAGTGCAGCAGGGCAATCTTGACTTCGGGAAATTCCAACTCTTTATACTAATATACTAATAGTAAAAACAAAACTAAACTTTAAAAAGGCAAAAATATTAACCCGAAAACAAATTTCATGTCTCTGAGTAGGTATGTGGTACCTTACGTTCCCGCGTCGGGGACGCGGTACTATAAGCACGGGTCGGTTACCATCAACTTCTGTGACACATTCCCGCGTCCCCCGACGCGGGAACGTAAAGTACCACATACCTACTCAGAGACATGAAATTTGTTTTCGGGTTATTATTTTTGCCTTTTTAAAGTTTAGTTTTGTTTTAACTTTGAAGATTTTTTAAGTCGGGGGTTTTTTAAATTTTTAATCTAATTTTTTTATTTCATCCTTTTTGTAAAAGCGATTTTGATGAAACATGCTTATTGTTGTCACAAAAGTCACGTCCTTTTATTTGATACCCCACTCGGGTATATTTGAAAACATTCTGTTTTTATTTCCGAATTTGACCCTACTTTGAACGGCTGAACCGATTTTGATGAAACTTGCATATTGTTGTCACAACAGTCATGCTCTTTTATTTGATACCTCACTCGGGCATATTTGAAAACATTCGGTTTTTATTTCCGAGCTTCAACCAACATATATTATGAACGGCTGAACCGATTTTGATCAAACATAGCTAAGAACACGCGCAAAAGACACCTATTAAACAAAAAAAACTACATTCAAATCGGTTTATCCGTTCGTGAGCTACGATGCCACAGACAGATACACAGACAGACAGACAGACAGACAGACAGACAGACAGACAGACAGGCAGACAGACAGACAGACACACAGACACGTCAAACTTATAACACCCCTCTTTTTCCGTCGGGGGTTAATAAAGAGATAACGTTGGTAACGTGTATGTATGTATATTGGGGATAATCTCCGAAACTACTAGACCGATTTCAAATAATCTTTTACCAATAGAAAGCTAGGTACATTATCAGGGAGTTACACAGGCTACTTTTGATCCCGATAGTCCCACGGGATCGGGATTTACGCGGGTGAAACCGCGAGAAGCTGCTAGTTCTTAGTAACTTTTCATAATTATTACTTATTTGGAGTGCTACATAAGTAGACATTATAAAATTGCTTTTGCGCTATCTGGTCATAGATGACACTTATTAAATAAAGTAAAATGCAGAAGTTAAGAATAGTTAGAAATTTCCGGCAGTCGAGATTGCCTCGCTGCACCATTACAATATTAGTAGGATGAACAATAGTTTCATGGGATCGAAACTGTGACCGAAAATGTGTCGGTTATAGGATATATGACATCGACATATACCGCGCATGACAGGATATGCCTCCAATTATACATACGGGCTTGGAAAGCCAGATTGGCTTACAACCCTGTATGCGAGTCGAAGCAGTACAGATACAGATACAGATCTTTATTAATAACTCCAAGTTACAAGTCAAACTGCCTCCTATTGAAAATGGGAATGGAAACACGCAGCCTAGCCAGGCCGGACGTCACAATCCACGTCCTTGTGTGTAAGGGGGTGAAGGTGCAACCATCTCATCATTAGACAATTCCACGTTGTAACACCGAATAAGGTAAATAAGAAGCGGCCTGTAAACGGCAGTTGGTGTATAATTTATGCAAAACTCGACGGAGCATCGAGTGTGGGTTTATCAGCTCATCCAGCGAAGTCAATGGTCGGTGAAAACGCAGTATCTTTTACGTTGAGATCATGAGGCGCAGATGTAGAGTTTATGAAAGCGCCATGCAGTATGTAGGGCATGGGTAGGACCAACTAACGTGACGGGCTACTATAAAATAATTCAATAACTTGATCAAAAAATTAAAATAGAACTAATCGAAATAAATTCAAGTCGTCTACGTCCCTTGGTAGTAAGCCCAAAATGCTGCGAAAGCCTGCATTGCCACGCTGAATAGCAATGCTTATTCTTTGCGCCAAATACAGACCAGCATTCTGGTCTTGCGTTGTCTTCACCAGGCGTTCAGAAAAAAAACGGAATGTGGTCTGAGCTCCCGAGCTCCATTTACCCTATCTCCCCGCATAAAAAAATTACAAAGGACAATGACCAAAAAAAACCCATCGTCGATTAGAAAAACACATATACTGGTTGATAGCCCTTTAATTACCAAGCAATAATATGAAATCAATGTCACGACATATAGTTACCACAAATGTCTACAGGTGCCTAAGTTAACTTGAGACTTTTTTTGAAAGAAAAAGTTCGTGCTCAGGTCTCAAGTTAAGTTAGGTTTATAAAAAATGAAAATATATAAATATGAAATATTTTACCAATTTAAAACCGACTAACTAGTGTGTAATTTTTTGTGTAATTTTACTATGTAATTTTATTGTATGCTTTATTTGTATATTAAAAGATCTAAAAAAAAAAAAAAAAAAAAAAAAAAAAAAAAAAAAAAAAAATTAAAACCTAATCACATTTTTACCGTTACCTGCGACTTGGGAGGAAGCCGCAGGTAATCGTTCGTTGTCAATAGTATGAGTAAAAGAGGGACAGATAGTGCAAAACTGACAGAGACTATGTGGCTTATGCTAGGCATGGGGATATGCTACAACCCGCAGGATTTTTCTGGAACATCCCTATATTATCTGTCTTTTTCTATACCTTTTATACAATAAGTAAATAGGTAATTTAAAAACCTGCGACCTCCTATAACTCTCTAGGGGTCAAAATATTTCAAAAAACATCTTGCACATCAAAATCTTCTCATGAGTTAGGCAATAGCAACGTATTTCTCTTAATTAAATAATAGCATGTAATAAATAAAGCCATACATACATAGTAACATACACATACACACACAGCAACCCATCAAGACCAAACAAACATCATTATTTCAACCAAAAACAATTAGTATTTGTATACAACGGGGCAATGCAGCCAGTATTCTGGGCACTTTTCCCTCCACCAAAAACCATTTTTTAATATCGAAACATGACCTTGTCAAAACAAGTCATGGTTATAACTTTTCGAAAAAGTAACTTCACTCACAGGTAAGTCCATTTAATGCCCTTCACTGTAAAATAGTTTTTTTTTTAATTGACGCTGGGTTTTTCCGCCATACATTTTTGGTCATTGTCCTTTAAATCTATATCTATAAAAAACATCTAATAACATGTCATGTCATAATATGTCATGATGATACTTATTAGTCCATCAATAAATGTTTCAATTAGAAACAACAAAATATATCAACCCCATTCTTGTGGTTTCTTCTAATCGGAGGGCGCGTTCCGAAACCACAGTAAAATCTCGACATTTGTAAACGTTCATGTAACCCATACATCGTTCTTCTTTGACTTTGTGTGCCTTTTACTGCAAATTTGTCTTTTAATTCAAAGAAGATAGACCATCTAGTAGTTGACTTTACAATTCCACGTTACATTCTTCTCCGGCCAAGATCATTAAGTCTGAGGGTCTAAGTGCAGTAAACTTTAATAACCTCCTCGTAATTGGGAGCATCTTTACGGTTTTCTATCAGGTGTTACTCAACTTAATGAGCGCCGCGAAATTCTTTCAACTTGCCGTTAAACAAAGTTTTCACGACGTCCCACAAAATATTTGGGGAAATTTGCCCCTTTTCCTCGTGTTTTCGAGCTGTCAAAGGTTTTAGGGCTTTTCGAATAGAGCGACCCGAAAGGCCGACTAATTGTTCGTGCCAGCTATTTAGGGCTTTATTCGTCCTGAGTTTTGGTACTGTGAAGGTTTGTTAATTATGATTTTGAATTTATAGTCTTTTTGTCTTCAAAATTGTGTTTTTTGTGGTTTATTTATTGTTTATGAATTTGATCCTAACATAGGTATAAGTTAGGGAGAGAAAGTACGGAATCCTAAATCGAAACGAAAAACTAATTTAAAACAATATTGTTTACACGAAATTGCATTCGATTATCGGAAGACGAGAACAAAATATTTAAAATTTTGTTTTAGGTGTTACAGATTTATAGAACCCCGATAAATAAATATACTTCTTGAAGCCATTTTTAGTTTAAAAACCGGCCAAGTGTGAGTCGAACTCGCGCACGGAGGGTTTCGTACCACTACCAAAATTGACACTGGAAAAACCCTAAAATGAACACTGGACCAACCAATCCGTGCGATGTAGCGCGAATGTTATCATTTATCTTGTTTTGTTTTTATCCTTTGGGTACGGAACCCTAAAAACACTATCTATCATAACTCAACAAACCTATACTTTATAGAAGACATTGAAATAAACAAAACAGCGTTGAGTCAGGAAATTGGCACCGAACTCCCATTGTGTGTTGTTCAATACAAATCCGGCACTCAAAAACGGAAACTGAAGTAGTCTGTCCATTCAAACGTATTGTAAACTACAATAAATTATTTTTTTTTGGTCCACTTCCATATAAAGAACTACTAATATAAAGTAAAAGTTTGTGTATATTTGTGTTTGTTGGTCTTTCACGCTAAAACTGCTAAACCGATTGCGATGGAACTCGGTATGTAGATTAGCTGAAGACCTGGAATAATAGAAAGGCTACTTTTGTGCTATATTGTATTATTTAGCACAAAAGTAGGCTATGTTTTAAATAATATTATTAAATAACTTTTCGGCCCCAACGACCATCTGCTCTCCGTGCTATATGTCCTGCCCACTGCCACTTCAAAGAGCTAATCCGTTTGGCTATGTCGGTGACCCTCGTTCTTCTACGTATCTCCTCATTTCCGACTTAGTTAAGGCCGCGGGTTCACGATCGATGCAGGCCACTTATGACCGAAGCATCTGGAAATCTATGAGGGAGGCTTATGTCCAGTAGTGGACTTCTTACAGCTGAAATGATGATGATGATTAAATAACTGGGTATTTACGTTGTTTAATTTTGTTTTTTTTTCGGAGCTCGATATTTCGCTAGTAATTTCAACTGTCTTCGGAAAGTCATGTTAGTCACCCTATTTATAACTCAAGAAAATGATGAAAATTGGTTAGGAGGTAGCTGAGAACCAGGAGACGGACATAGGACTTTTATTTGCCTCTAAATGGAAACAAAGTTCGATGGGGCAGCAAGTAGTTGTTATTTTTAACATCTCCCGATTAAAAGTCAGTCTTCAGTCACAGCTCCATAAATCGCAGACGCTAAGTTTCGCCGAACCGTCCATGCAGCGCAAATAAAAACAAATAGAAGTAACAGTAATAAAACTGTTGCGAACTAACGGCAAGAGAAATATTATTTTTATATATTTCCAATTGCGGACATGAATACTCGTATTCGAGCGAAGAGACGGTCGAGTTTTGTTGAGTTTTTTTGAAATTTAATAGCTGAATTGAAATGGTTCTGCCTGCAATTTTTTTTTTGCAGGACGTTCAATATAGCATTTGGGGCTAGATTGCACTAAGACTTGAATTATGTATTATGATACATACATAATACATAATAATACACATACATACACCCAGAACCAGAAACAAACACTTATGCTCGGCATGGCGGAAATCGAACTCGCGACCTTCGTTGTTGCCTAATTGATTCTCGTTTTTTTTTTAAATCTGATAGCCTGAACGCTTGTAGCACAGATGTTTTCCTTTACCGTAAGAGCGATTTTAATAGCGCACATAAATTATTCTTAAAGAAAAAGACATTGGTGCGCTCAGCTAGGATTCGAAACCACGATCTTCGGAATGAAAGTCGCGTTATCTACCACTAGACCAACACCGCACCAAACAGCAGTTTGTTAAATAAAAAAAGATCAATGCTATCTTCGATCATATAAAAACTATAGATACACGGTCCCATACAAAATCGAAATCAAACATCGGCACTACTTCAACGCTTACTTATACGGACATAGTACAGTTTAATGTAAACCTTAATCACTGGGCAATAAGGTTGTAAAACACTTATGCACGACTGACAGCGAAACAAGGCATATCGGCTGAAGTATGCCTTGTTTTGACGGCTCCATTTCTAGAGCGGCGACCGTGCATCTATAGTTTATATATGATCGAAGAATGTTATGTTCTATTTCAAGGTAGGTATAGCAATACCTACCTTAATACCTACCTTGAAATAGAACATAATGAATCCATTAGTACGCGTTTAACTCAATTAGTAGCCTGTCAAAAGAACAATGTTGCCATGACACTCCTTTTAAGATAATACCTCTGCGTCATACAAAATATCTTCCCACGGGTTCGTAATTATGGCAACACACTTCTAAGGCCCACTTGCGACAGACGACTTGAGTTTTTAACCCTAGATTTAGACACCTAAGTATTATCATGTTTTAAAATCAATTTATTTATTTAAATTATTTACATAATTACTTTACTTTTAATAAAATTTATTTGTGACATTATTTCGAAGATTTTTCTTCTGTTTTCGCGATGTTGTATTGAAATTAAAGACATTTTTCATTTTTAATCGCGTGGTGTTTTTTACTTTTAGCATTGTTTCAACGCTCAACGTTTCCAGGTACCTTCTTCTGGTACTGGAAAGGTCTCGAAGCGTTGAGCGTTGAAATGCTTAACATTGCAATGCGATAAAAACCGAAAACCGAAGAAAATTCTATGTGTAATTCTAGAGTTACACCGAGTATAACTCTGGCTGGTGCAAATGGGAGGGGGGCACTTAAGCATATTCTTGTGTTTATTAAAGGATAGGCTTAAAGGATAAGTCTTGGAGTATAACAGTACCTACTTCCAGTCAATTCATCGTATCATACGGGTCATATCGTATCATATAAAATACCTACGCTAAAGCGTAAACACGTCGCGTGTTCTAGAACGAATTCATGATGGCTACCTGTGGCCGGTATGTGAAGCTCGATATGATGCATATCAGATCCGTCATTCGTCAGATCCGTAATTCATCAGTTTCTATATTCATCCTATCTGTTAGTTGTCAGCACAAATATAGTTAACTATATATATAACTGTCAATTGAGAAGTGCTATTTACACCAAAAATATATACCAACGTTAATTAATCCATTGCGAAACAAAGAATCCAAAGTAGCCTATGTTACTCCTCGATAATGTAGCTTTATTTTGGATTTTGGTGAAATAATTTTTGAAGTCGGTTTTCTAGTTTATTCGTTACAAACATGCACACACACACAAAAATACGAATCTTTCCTTTTTATAATATTAGTATAGAGTACAGATGAAGTCATACTTAAAAATACCAACAAACATAGAATAATAAAAAAGTAGTATTCCTTAGTATTTCCTAAGTGTGATCAACACTAAGAAATAATGCTTAGATACATAGATTAGTAAGATACAGTATCAGAAATTCTATGGTACTAAAAAAACGGCATTTTCCGAAAAGTTGTATAAAACCACCTCGTATAGTGCGACTTATTAATGAGTTAACTTTACTTTTTACTTTACCTTCCCAACGATTGTCTGTCTATATTTAGACGAAGGTTGTACTAAGGGCACTCAGAAAGTTGTAGAGATCCGAACAACAGCCGGTTTCTACTTTCTAGTACTTGATTACTTCGCACTTTTTGCAGCTTCAACAGAAATTGGCTTGTTTTCCGGGAAGATGTATTAGCCTATTACACTCTCCGTCGTTACATGAAAAAGTTTTTTTTATATATTTTTTATGTATCGAGGAAGATGGCTTTTTGTGAGACTTATTGTGCTTGAGAATGGGAATCGTACTTCATTTTTATTAGATTTTTTTTGTAAATGAAACTTTTGGCGTTGTTGCTTCGGATGATGTTTCATATTTAGTACAGGATTTGTGATTTGATGCAGAAAGTAATGCTTGTCGAATACATCTATATATTTTACTAGCGGCGTCCCGCGGTTTCACCCGCGTAAGTCCCGATTCCGTGGCAATATCGGGATCAAAAGTAGCCTAAGTTACTCAGGGTGAATGTAGCTATCTAATGGTTTTTGAAATCGGCCCAGTAGTTTTTCTTTCCTCAAACAAACCTTTCCTCTTTATAATATTAGTGTTGATAAAATTCAAAGTCCTGACTGATCTACAAATCAACGCAGAGCCGAAACCGCTGGTCCTACAGACTTAAAATTTATGAGTGTGTTCTTTGTGATGTGTAGGCATCCACTAAGAAATGGTTTTTGGAAAACCCCGCGGGATCGGGACTTACGCGGGTGAAACCGCGGGTCGCAGCTAGTTTTATATACAGTTCATGTAACATTTTTCGCGGATACATTGTTAAAAAAAAGTTTAACTTACCTACTTTACAATGTATGTAATAGGGACTTATACGACATAAAAATTAACTAACACTCAGTTGCAGGAAAGTCCATTAAATAATGATGACGGCATTAACATTATAATGATCAGATTTTCTATTGAAAAATCTGTTATCAAAATTTTGATGCCGTCATTATTGTCTAATGGATTTTCGTGCAACTGAGTGTAAATCAATTAAAATTATTTATAGAGACACCGAGTTATTTAATAAACTAGCAGAGTCTCGCGGTTTTACCCGTCTAACATAAACAACTTAAATCTAGGTGGCACAATGGGCGGCCTACTACTGCATACTGACGGTCAAAAGACTTGAAACAGAAACGCTATGCTCGCTCGCTCAATACGAAAAACCTTTTTCTAGGGTCCCGTGGCCAAATGACAAAAAACGTAACCCTTATGGATTCGTCATGTCTGTCTGTCTGTCCATCCGTATGTAACAGCCACTTTTTTTCCGAAAATATAAGAACTATACTGTTGAAACTTGATTCTGTAAAGAAATAATCAAAAACACGTCTATTTATTATTTCCCATCCTTGACCAGCTCACGTTGACGTGAATGAATGTATCCGGTAAACTTAGGATTACAAAATGAGTAACAACCTTCATCTGCCTGAGCTGTAGTGGTACTGGTAGGTATCTAGGGCAGGGAAGCGATAATTCTTAGACACTAACTATGATTTACCTCTTCATGAAATATACTCGTAGTAGAGGAATCGAAGTGATTTATTTTAATGGCTATACGATTCTTGATATTAGGTATTTTGCTTAGTTGGAATAGGTAATTTAATTTTTAACTAGTGGTACCTTACGGTTTTGCCTACAAAAGTTTACGGGGCTATATACAGCAGTAACTCCCAGTGTCCACCACCGTCTTAACAAACTAGACTCCGAACGTTTAATTAAAGAATATTAATAGCTAGCTGCGTTTCGCAGTTTCGCCCGCGTAAGCCCCGATCCCGTAATAATATCGGAGTTATAAGTAGCCTATGTTACTTGGGGTGAATGTAGCTTGGAATTTTTGAAATTGGCACAATAGTTTTTGAGTTTATTCATTACAAACATACACACATATTCACACATTAATACAAATCTTCCCTCTTTATAATATTAGTGTAGATGTAGATTAGGGTGACCTAAAAACTCTAATACTTGGTGAGCCACACCACCACATGATAAGAAGAAAAATAAGATAGATTTTTTTACTAACTTAGTATAACATAGAGGTAGAAGGTTGACGGGCACATCCTTTTCAAACATAGTACTCAAGATTCATTATTTGTCCAATAAATATTGAACTAACTTAGTTAAATAATAAAGTACTTACTTAATATTGTTTTCCCCTACCTCTCTGGACAAGTCGCCGTCGTCGCTGAGCAAACAACCGCCATCTTCCTACAATTGTTGCGGTTGCATTAAATTTTATCATAATGAATACAAGTCCCCAACTATCCCGGGGGAACAACTCAGCACCGGCTCTCGAAACTCTTTACTTATTTAATTCTTTTGTACTTAAGAAAATCGCTTTAACAAACTCCAAGGAAATGTTTGCAGTCGCTCTTCTAAAGGAACTGATCCTTTGTCGCGTTTACGAATTGAGAGGTTTTTGATGTGGTTTTGAATTTAAGTTTTCTTTTTGTATTTTTGATGGTAAGAGGAGTATCAACGCCAACGACCTTGAAACAGAAAATCCCTGTCGGGCTCATCGAAAATTGTTGATTATTTCATGACGGAATGTCGTAGAACTTTTTTTTGTGCACAGATTGTAGGTGACATTGTTTCCTACATTTTGGTGTAGTTTTAAGACAAGAACCTACTATTGGTGCAAAGCCTATCCAAATTTTAGACAAAAAATGTCTGATTTGGCTAAAATGTCGATAGGCTTCAATACGTTTTGACAAATTGTGTATGGAAACTGCACTAAAATATCGGAAACAATGTCGCCTACAATTTGTAAACAAAAAAAAGTTCTACGACATTCCGTCATGAAATAATCGAAAAATTTTCGATGCGCCCGACATGGATTTTCAAGTTTTCAGTATAGGGCCCTTAAAATATATTTTTCTTGATGACCTCTGTGGCGTGTCGGGCGCTTACCGGGTTGCAGGTTCGATTTGAATCAAGTATTACCTATCTAAGTTCAAATACTTAATTCGACAAGTATTTAGGCTTAGATATTTATTTCTGGTCTGGGTGTTTACGAAAGTAAAATACAGGGGAACCATTTAAACGGGCCTTCAGGGGGATATCCTAAACTATAAGAGATAGAGAAAAATGCTGAAAGGAGTTGCGTCCCCGATTTTGACAAACTTTCACACTTTGACACTCATTTCAGCATTTTTACGCTCTCTCTTATAGTTTAGGATATCCCCCTGAAGGCCCGTTTAAATGGTTCACCCTGTATATACCTAACTTTTATATCAGTTATCTGTTGTATAGTCACCGTAACACAAGCTTATTGATAGCGTTCTATGGGGCTGGATGGTGATGTGTGAAGTTTACAAAAGAATTTATTTCTGACGCAGGTATCCACCTAAATAATCCCTCGGTGGGTGGCTTTGACTGTGACTCTTAAGAGGATAGTCTCAATTCTCTTTCTCCATACAAACGTAGTTTAAATTTTCCTCCCTGGATAAAGACATTAGAGCAGATATGTTTATGCCATAAAACCTATATCTGTCATGACAATGCATCTACCTTTTTTTTTTTTTTTTTTTTTCTAATTAAAATAATAATAAAAAATTAAAAAATAATAAATTAAAATAAATAAAAAGGTAGATGCATAGTCATGACAGATATAAGTATTATGGCATAAACATATTTGCTCTAATGTCTTTATCCAGGGAGGAAAATTTAAACTACGTTTGTATGGAGAAAGAGAATGGAGACTATCCTCTTAACAATTACGTGTTTCACAATTAACAATGGAAATTGTACAATTTACAAAAAACTTACAGTTCTCTTTACATTTCGAGTGTTTGACCTAATGCGTATTTGACCTTTATCCCGTGTGATCCCTTGTGACACCGGCCAATGTCGTAGCGCAGTGTTACGATGTGTAGACCGGTGCAGCCATTATAGAAGACGAGTCGGAAGTTGTTTACTGGTACACGTGCAACTTGCAAGTTCCATTGACGCGTTCTTCTTCTTCTTTTCGTTTAGCCGTGTGGCTCACCTGATGTTAGAGTTTTCTGGTCGCCCTAAGGCCTCTAACTTGACCTAACGACTGCTATCAGAGATAACAACCGAGACCTAATATTTTACGTGCCTTTCCAAGCACGGAGGAGCTCTAGAAAATGATTTTTGGCCACACAAATTATTGGTCACCCATCCAAGTTACGACCGCGCCAGGCGTTGCTTAACCCACACGACCGTTCAAGATCGGCAGGTACAGCTAGACCAATGAACTCCTCTTGCTGCTGCGCTCTGGTGCTACTAGATACCCGTGCTACATATTAGACCATATTTTCACTTACCTATAGGTCAAACGTTCTTCTGTAGTCTATAAATTGTATTTACTCACCTCCTTCATGTTAAACGTCCGGAAATCACCCGTCACACCGTGTCACAAGATAATTATCATAATTCACCCTCGTACGTTTTGACACGAGTTTTGAGACGATTACACGGTGTAAGTGGCTGACAATGTCATTTGAGAAAACCCTTTACTTATGATTATGTCGTATCCTGAAGATTTCACTGGAGTTATCTTTATAATTTGATAATATCAATTTTGGACTTACCAGGTCCAGTATTACATGGAAAAGTATCTTCATGTCTCTATCGGGTAAAAAGGCATTGCTGGACCGATTACGATTAAACTTGCTGAAACCTACGGAATGATTTGTCCTGACTGATTGATGTATCATCGCTCAGCCTAAACTGCTGATAGTAGAACGACGAAATTCGGAGAGTGTGTTATGATATTCAATAAGAAAGTTGTTTTCGAAATTTCGACGGGATCGGGACTTTTGCGAGTAAACTACTATGCTACTTCAATTTCAAAATTAGTTTTACTAAGCTATGGAACTCCATTCCATACTTCCTTCAGGCAATTTTAAATATTGATCTAACTATTCACTTGATACACCCTTTGAAAAAACCACCCACAACTGCACAGCACATTACCACCAAATCTATACTCTAAAAGAAAAAAAAAACAGCGTAAGATTACAGAAATAAAAATAATCTTCACCCAAGCTTACTTTTCGAAGTTTGCCTCGAAAAGTACGCGCGGCCCATTTCGGGGGCACTTCGGAGAGTGGTGTCAAGTAAGTGAAGTATATAACATGTAGGTAATTCCTGATAAGGGTAGATACGTTGGGTTAACGACCGAGCCTCCCTGGAGGTTGTAACGTGAAATGATTGCGAAGATTAGCGTTGAATATAAAGTCGGTCTAGGAAATTGTTAAATAGACATTTTTGTTAGTGTAATACGATGTGTGATTTAAGGCAAGTGGGAGGACGAGGCGACTCTTAACTTAACTTAACTTAATACCAAAATCAATTTTTCATAATTTATTTTGGTATTAAGTTTGTATGAAAATGGTAAGAGTCGCCTCGTTCTTAACATGGCAAAGTTAACTTCGAAATCGTCAGTTACTGTAACGGTTCGCAAAAGCCACCTTTTACACAGGTGCTATTCATGAATTTTAAATATATGTAGACATATTAAATCCTTGCGATCGACAGAGATATCGATCTTGGTTAGTTAACTCCAAAGTTGTACGTAGATGGCACTGTTAGGTAAACGCCCCACGCTAAAGCTGACCAATCATGAAGGGTTAAGCAGAGGATTGCGGGGAATGACGCGGCATTTATGGAAGCGGGAAGCGTTCCCTGGAGCGAGAACGTCACATCACTGGTATTTTGGAAGTCCTCGAGAGCGGTCACGTATAGCTTTTAGCGTGCCATAAGTTTGAATTATATAAATTTTGCTAGATGTTATAGAGTCAGTGTTTGCAAGTAATAAGTTATTAGAGTCAGTTTTGAACCAGCCATGATGTCTATACTGTATCTAGTCCTGTAGAGCATATAAGGTACATTATTAATTATTTTCATTGTTTAAACTAGAGGAGGTTTGAATTGTAACGACTTTTCTCCAAGAGTAGACTTCGATAGTCTTAATTATGGGACATGTATAAATTGTACCTATTTTTGTGTATGTTGAATATGTTAATTACTCATATTTTATGATTTTATGCCATTTGTGTCAGGATAGACTCCTGCACTAGGCTTATGTTTGTTAATTTGACGTTATAAGTTAATATGCAGCCCTTGTGAGTTCGATTCTCGCCCTGCATTTGTACTGAAATATACCTACTGTACTATTGATTACAAAGTACTTTATAGTTGTATGTAATAATTATTCTATTTAAAGCGAGGTTCAATCCCTGCGCTGATTGATTGTTCTTTTGATGCTAAAGTACTGGTGGGAAAGTACATTGTAATATCTTTTATTTTTACCTTTTGTTCTAAGACCAACATAGTCGAAGGAACGTCCATTTTGTTGTGTTTGTGTTTTGTATGTGTTGTTTACAGCTTTAATGTAAATTCATAATTGTTTAATCAGTCTATCTAAAGACAGTCTACAGGAAATTCTATAAAAGAATCCTATTTACTATAAATTCACTTTTTCTAATTAAAGTTCATATTTGAGGACTAAATTATAGGAAACGCTCGAAAGGAGGTTTCCTTTTAATAAATTTAATTCTAAATTATATTTGGACAAGATCCATCAGTTAATTTTACTGTAGTAAAATGACCAAAACTAAGTCGAAAGCCTAAGTACGTTTGGTACATATATTTTGATATTTCCGAGTGGAATTTACATGAATAAAGATTAATTCAAATCATAATCTATACATAAGCAATTTACCTTCTTTTTATATCTCTATTTGTGGGAAATATTGGTTTGATGATCGGATTTCGAGGTCTGGCAATTCTGCTTTATTTGCAAACCGAATCCGGAACGCAATCGACAAAGACTTGAGTACAGGTGTACTGAATGAAGTTTATCAAACTATCAAATTCTCATAAAGAGGATTATTTCACGCTAATAGATAAGGTATTTGCCTGAAGTCTATAAAGTCTCATAATGAGATTTACTATAATAGTTTTTAGGATTGTGGAATTCCACTGTTGTCAGCAGTCCATTTATTTAATACATTTTGGTCAAGTTACTATAGAGATGAAAATTCATAATTCAATTAATTAACGTCCGATATTGTTAACTTTGATAGCTAGGTCCGTGGAGTTTTCTTGATGATTCTTTCTCCACGTGATAATCGAATCATCGGATTTAATATAACCAATATTTTGATATCTAATTTATTGTGTACCTAATTCCCTTAATTTTAAGTTAGCTTTCTTATAACATTCATTCTGTAGACTAGAGTTGAGGATCCGACATAGATAGTAGAGACATCTTTCAGTCAAATTACAGGGTAATTAATTAAATTCAAGTAGCAACAATTTTGATCACATAAAACAGTAAAAGATCATCTTAAATTTTCCTTTAACGTTTCAATTAAAGTCGGTTTAGGAGTACAGATAATACTTGGGATAATTTGGACAGGTGTAGGTTTTCTGTAATCTCGTCTACCTTTATGGAACCTTGAGTTAACTACAATACACAACGTAGGTATCTGTAACTACTAGACTTTCACACGAGCCAATAACATAGAAAGGTACATCACACAATCATAATTAGGTAGTTTAGATAGGTAGGTCGGATTGATCGTAATTAATTAGGTATTACATCGTTTTAATTCAGGTAGGTTAGGGATGCGTTACAATTAGGCATTTTCGTTCAGTTTAGTTGACATACTTTAGGCCTTTAGATCTTTGTTTCGTTTATATTTGGTGTCTTAGACCTCGATGAGATAGGTATATTAGATTTATTAGTACTTCAGATCTTACTTCAGGCCTGTTCCGTTACAGTTTGGTACTTTATTTAGTTAGATTAGACCTAATAATCTTCTAGAGATTATTTAGATTTAATTAATTACAAGATAGGTAGGGGTTCTTTTTACATTTGGTCCCGTGACCACGATTGGTACTTTAATTAATTAGGTACATTCAGGCCGTGTTGTTCGTTACATTACGTATGTGCTTATTTTTTACCCACGACGGAACAAGAGAGCTGTATGCATTTATGGCGAGAGATTGTTGTCTGTGACACATGTAACACATAGTCCACCGATAGTCCGCCGCAGACCAAACTAAGTTGAGTAATTTTTTACATATAGGTATGTGAGTCCTTTCTTCTTCTCATCTGAGCGATGTTCCCGACTAAAAACCTACTGCAAAATTTGCAGTAGGTATGGTCAATTATAGTCAATATGTAAGTCATACGACGACCCCAAATAATAGATTTGGCAATATTTTACAGCCGTCCGCCTGCTTGACACCAACCCTCCTAGGGACCAAGAAGTTTATCCAACACCGCGCGGGAAGAGCTCGAGGTTAGCCACAGTTCCTTAGATCCTTTAGTAGCCTATAATAAAGTCTTCCTATATATGTTAATTCATTGCAAACTATGCCAGCCATGTATTTGTTTGAAAAACTGTCGAACTAAGCTAAACAAACTTATTTTAGTTGTTAGTGGGCGATCGGCTTAAGTTTTACAAAAACATTATATCTTAAAGTTCCAAAATAAGCCATGTAATAAGAAAACACGTCACAATTCTGTAATGTCTCATATCTCGACGTCTCGTAGAACGGCGACATGTCTCCTTCAATCTCATTCCTACAATCTCAGTCTGAATGTCACGCTTCGTTCCTCCGAGCCGCTGAAATGCCTTGCAAACTGAAAGTTGCAAAGTTTTCTCTAGGTGTTTGTTCTTGATCATTCTATTTATACATGATGAAATGGGTGTCCGACCATGAAGGGATTGTTATACACGTCTAGGTGAATAACTTTTGTTCTACATCTTTTGGAAATTTGGACTTTTTTTAGAACATAATTATGGAAGTTTGGAACATATCGCTAATTAAATAAAACTGTTATTACCAATATGACGTGCAGATTACTACTAATAAATATAGGAAAACCAATGTTCAAATATATTACATTACGTCGTCGTTTTAAACAAGTTGTTAATTTTGTAAATAAAAATGGTGTTGTAAACATTAACTATTCGTTAAAAAAAACTGCCAATATGCAGGCAAAAGAAGGATAAATAATTCCAAAATATGGTTTCCGTATGTTTTGTAATTACTGAGATATATTGGCATCCAAATTTACAAAATCTTCAATTCGCCATCTTAACCCTAAATAAATAATATTCAACTATCTATCTACCTACAAATCATACCGAACTAACCACGCAACTTCAACCGAACTATAGTTACATCATCCGATACATTTCCGCTGTAATACGATACTCCATTCGCTACATCTGACCTTGGTACAGAACTACAAACAAAGTGCGAAGTTTCGGGAGCGTATGGCGGGAGCCGCAAACGTGAACACAATATAATGAGAGACAGACAAAAGTTAAGTGCTATATGTGAACCGAATATGGCTGGTTGTATTTACAAATACGTATTATAAACGATCCCGCAGAGACATCGAGATCAAAAGTAGCCTTTTAAGCTATTGCATAGCTTTTATCGCGGGCTTTGAGCGCGGCCACCGAATGAAAATAAAACCTAACAACCCTCACTCCGCCTACCATGTTGCCATGGTTACCATAGCTTGGCCGAGCTATATGGTAACCATGGCAACATGGTACAAAATAAAAAAATAATTATAATTGCATAAGTTAATAAAAATACTATGCAATAGCTTTACCGCGGCAGTCCCCGAGTGCCCCACTTTTTTTTTCGTCAGGAAGATGTGTCAAATCATATAGTCTACAATTAAATATAGGTAAATTGTGTTCTTTGCCATTATTTTACTTAATTTCTAGTGACAGGAACAAACGGACAGGACAGATTATATTAAAAACAAGGTCCATTGCCCACCGAGGTGTTGCTATTTTGAAGTGCCAGCGGCCACTCCTGAGGCAAAACAGTTGGTGGCACATGGAAAAATACGTGATGCTAAGAGTTTGTAAATTAAATAAATGATAATAAGATAATAAATTCTATGATCAACATACAGCGCCATCTAGCTCAATGGTAAGCTTGTTGAGTTAAGCTTGTGTTACGGTGTTACTAGAGAACGGATATATTACTTATATTTAGTTTTCTTTTGTTAATAAATACATATATTATAGGTAGGTACATAGAGAGACACCCAGACCAGAAACAAATATTTTTTTTAAATTTATTTATTAAGGACAATCCACAGCTATAATACAAGATACATACAGGAAGTAGAAACAGAAAGCCAATTACGGATAGTCACAAATAGAAACAAAATGGTATAAAAGACAGCTTACAGAAGTAATCAATGAAATATTTTACAAACCTAAATTTTTAACCATTAATACTTGTCCCCGACGGGAATCAAACCCGCCACCCGCATTACAGTCGGGCAATCGCCCGTCGTGGCGCCAAAACCGAATAGGAAAAAAAGAATGGCCCGTTTGGGCATAAACCCCACAGAGGTCGCAATTCAATATTTTTCCCATCACAAAAAACTTTTTTTTTTTTTTTTTTTTTTTTTAACGAGGGGTATCTAATTAAGACCGTCAGGCCGCTCCCGGGGGAGAGCGCCAAGAGTCAGCCGCCAAGAGCAAGGTTGAGTCGTAACCTGACGTTACGCACCCGTTTGTGGAACGTTGGGGCCATGAGTGCCGCGAAGCATCTCACGGGCCCGTTCCCCCTCTCTGCTTTGGTCAGGCAGTGTGCTCTGCCGCTTTGGTCAGGCAGTGTGCTCTGCCGGGCCCGGCCGGTAAAGGCAAGGCCCCCATCACCCATCGCGGGTCGCGCGGGAGCCCCCCAACCACGTGCCCGGCCAATGGAGGCAAGGCACCCACCTCCAATTAGGGCGGGTATACTCCGCACACACCAAAAGAGTGTGTGCGAAGTATACCCGCCCGGTGCGCCTCTTCGCTTCACCGCTCAACATAGCTGGATTGCTATGGTGAGCGCACGACGAGAGGGATCACATGAAACTTGGCCTTACCTCACTTGACTTTAAGTTATTGAAAAGTTATGAGGTTCCATTTCGAACGTCCTTTGTTTCAGTTTCGCCTTTTGTTTATATTATTTACTATTTACACATAAGTTACTTTTGAATCCGTAATTCCGCGAAATCAGGGTAACGCGGGTGAAAGCAGTATACCTTCTGTATTATAGACTACCACTATAAATAAAAAATAAATACATTATCATATGTATTCCACTAATATCCAATTTACTGTGGCCTCAAAAATGCATGCGATGAAAGATGCATAGAAAGCATTAGCACAAAGACATATCGTCTTATGGCTGTCGACAGGTATACGACTTATCTTTCGTGGTTAAATATTAATTTAATTCGAAATTACAACAAAATACTTAAACTAACAGATATGTAATTAAAAAACATAATTCAATCGAACTGAAATAAACTTCTAGGACTTAGCATTAAAAATATCTCACTAATATTATAAACATTATTTCTTAGTGTTCCACACTTAGGAAATACTGCTTTTTGAAAAAATGCTTTCAAAAACTTTAGTACCCGGCGGGATTCGAACCCGCGACTATTGGTAATCCGTCCCGGGCTATCCGTGGCGAAGCGGTCAAACGCGTTGGTTCGGATTACCAATAGTCGCGGGTTCGAATCCCGCCGGGTACTAAAGTTTTTGAAAGCATTTTTTTCAAAAAGTAATATTATAAATGCAAAAGTTTTGATGTTTGTTTGTGTTTAAATCACGCAAAAACTATCTATAGATAATAGAGTTGGAAATGCAAGAGCTCGTAAAAGAGTGGACCGATTTTTATGGTATTTGATCTAATAAATTCCTTTTCCCCAAAAATAAGATAAATTCTGTTAAAGCTTGGGAACCAGTTAAGGAAACATAAAAATTGGATACGTTTGTATGGGAGGGTAAAATAAATAATCCACCTGATATACAGTTCGCCTAGTCAGCTAGTAGATAAATAAAATTAAATACATAAATATTATATTTACTAACAGGTTTTTTACATAGTTTAAAGTTTGTGTCCTTAAGCGACAATGTAAAGCTACAATGATTACAGAAAAAAAACACCATGGATTTTTTGTGTCCTTCTTATTGCATCCGTAAGACACAGTAAATTGCAGACAATCATGTAAAATCTTATTGAATAAATATATTTAGATTTTATTTCTCATATGTATAGAAAGAAAAAAAACATTTAAGTAGGTATTTGGACAAGCACACGGTAAAAACAAATTAGGTGTGATCAAAAAAAAAAACAATAATAAAGAATAACTAAAATATAAACATATGGAGTTACAGACAGACATGACGAATCTATAAGGGTTCCGTTTTATGCCATTTGGCTACGAAACCCTAAAATCGTATATAAAATTAGATAATTAGACAAATCGTGTGTTTGTAGCGAGCCTTACAGTCAAAGCAGAGCGACCCACTTTGTATAGCGGTTGTATAATGTCGGGACCGTATCATGTGGAAAATTGGAGTGAATCTTGAGCAAGCGTCGCGCTTGTTTCATACCACGTACAGTTCTTCTCACGAAGAGAGTCCCGCGGTAATAGGCCAGTTTGCTTGAACGAAGTTAGATCTTATTTTACAAGGAGAAATGCATCATCAAAAATGTATGACTTGAGCGTAGGTACCTTGATTATCAGAAATAGCAGTCTGATCGATAAAACTAATAAAATGGTAATACGGCTGAGCAGTGTTGGTCTAGTGGTAGATACCCCGGTTTTCATTCCGAGAGTCGTGGGTTCGAATCCAAGCCGACCGCGCACCAATGTCTTTTTCTTTAAGAAAAAGTTATGTGCGCTAATAACATCGCTCTTACGGTGAAGGAAAACATCGTAAGGAAACCGACATGTCCTAGGACTCACCACGGTCCGAAGGCATGGGATATTCAGTGTTTTCTATGTATCATATGTATGTATTTACAAAAAAAAAAAAAGAGTATAATATGTAGTATATCCGTTGTCTAGTACCCATTACAAGCCAAGTGCTTAGTTTGGGGCTAGATTGCGCTGTGTGGAATGTCGTGCAATTTATTTATTTATTATTTATTAATACGCTTTTTTTAAGACCATGGGAACATTACAATAATTGTATTAATATCTAGAACTTTTAGTCACGGTAAAAGGAAATTAAATACAAAAGGGAATAACATAATTATCTACATAATCAAAACAAATATAATAATCAACATAAAATAAAATTAGTTATTTAGTTGCTGCTGTGTTTATGGGCATTCTTAAAGAATTAAATATAATAATAAATAGTAAAAATAAACCCCCTTACTTACTTATAAACTGTATAACTACCCTAGGCATTTCAGGTCACTGTATGGCGAAGTCAAAGTCAAATATATTTATTCAATATAGCTGCGTCCCGCGCTTTCAACCCGCGTAAGTCCCGATCCCGTGGGAATATCGGGATCAAAATTAGCCTTTGTTACTCAGGGTGAATGTAGCTTTCTAATGGTGAATTCTTTTTTGAAATTGATATATAGTTTTTGGGTTTGTTCGTTTTAAAAATACAAAGACACATACACACAAAAATACAAATCTTGCCTCTTTATAATATTAGTGTAGATGTAGATGTAGAAGAACAATGTTTATATTATACATGATCATTTTGATATGTCGACTTAATACTATGATTTTAATGTGGTTTCGGAACGTGCCCTCCGGTGAGTAGAAACCACAAGAAACTCATGGGAGCGATTACAGCGGGCTCTGAACCTATGGGACTTCTTTTGTGAACTGAACTGTACCTATCGTCTGCGGGAAGGATTCTGTGTGGAAATATGTACGATATATTCAATTTCATTATTGATGAATTTGTGGGACATGATTCTTTTTCCTTATTTTATTTGATACTTACTTACCTGAGGTATTTTCTTTTATGAAATTACGGAAATTTCTTTGTATGAGTGAACGTGAAAGTAGCTCTGTTCCCCTACCATGAGTTGGTTTGGTACGTAAATACATGCACTGTAACGTTAACAGTTTGACCTTGTGCATAGCGCGCCCACTCCGGCTGTTCCCTGCTGCAACGTTCGCGAATTGTCGACCGCGCGACCCGATATTTTGCGGTGCCCAAACTGTTTACGTTACAGTGTATTTACGTAGCAACGTATGGTAGGAGTACTGCCTGTGTAAGTATATATATATATAAGCTTTAAAATAAATTTCTGTCGTCGTCGTCGCAGTAAAACGTCAGGCGTTGATTTTTTTTTAATATAATAAAAACGACGAGATTAAAACCAAAATAAAAAACCGGCCAAGTGCGAGTCGGACTCGCGCACAAAGGGTTCCGTACCATTATCAATACAACAGATTTTGTTTTGAAAGGTAAATTGTGGTTTACGATTTATGACGTTTTAAAAAAAACTACTTAATAGATCTCGTTCAAACCAATTTTCGTTGGAAGTTTGCATAGTAATGTACATCATATATAATTTTTACTTTTATCATTCCATTATTTTAGAAGTTACAGGGGGGGGGACACACATTTTACCACTTTGGGAGCGTCTCTCGCGCAAACTATTTAGTTTAGAAAAAAATGATTTTAGAAACCTCAATATCATTTTTGAAGACCTATCTATTGATACCCCACATGAATAGGTTTGATGAAAATATTTTTTTTGAGTTTTAGTTCTATGTATGGGGAACCCCAAAAATTTGGTACTTTTTTCTATTTTTGTGTAAAAATCTAAATGCGGTTCACTGAATACATCTACTTACCAAGTTTTAACACTATAGCTCTTATAGTTTCGGAAAAAAGTGGCTGTGACATACGGACGGACGGACAGACAGACAGACAGACATGACGAATCTATAAGGGTTCCGTTTTTTGCCATTTGGCTACGGAACCCTAAAAATGACTGGTTTTATAAAGCATAAAATTCATCAAAAGAAAATTGGAGGCTAGAGGCGCGGACGTGGCAGTGACGTGGCGGTGGTTAATATCTTTTTTTAACACGTTAACCACCGCCACGTCACTGCCACGTCCGCGCCTATTAGTATTTATTTTCTTTTGATGATATCTTTGTAACCTTTCGCTATATTGGGTTGGGTTTTTAATACGTGAGAGTACATTGCTAGTACATTTCTTTGGCACTTTATTCCACTTCCAGAAGTGTCTAGTTGGCTCAAAATAAAAGTACACCCGCCAAGCTGACGTCAGGTTGGCGGGTGTACCTTGTTTCTTTAATAACTTTGGCCCTGAAATAGTACATTGCTCCAAATTTTAGGTACATTCAGTACATTGCTAGTACATTCCTCTCAGGTATATAACTTTACGATTTTAAGACCTACACCCGCCATCCTGATATACACGATTTGCGAGTGGTTAACTTCAGACGCCCTCTTTTCCCGGCATTCGAACAAGCAACACGTCGCTCCGTAAAAAATAGTAAATTAATAAACTCTCAAGTGCTTCAACCAGTCTTTCCATTGAATAACATTCTCGAAGAACATTACAGTTTGAACAGCTTAAAGCTACAAAGTGCGGGCTATTGTTCACTATTTATCGAAACACACTTACCATAACAAAAGACTATCGAAACTCTACCAAAAAAACTATCGAATCAATAACAAAAGGCGATCGAAACGTAAACAAAAGACGATCGAAACGTAAACAAAAGACGATCGTAACGTAAACAAAAGACGATGGATACAAAAACAAAAGACGGTCGAAACAAAAACAAAAGGTACTCGAAAAAGCTCGATACAGAATCGTCGTTTCCTACAAAATTACCCCGAGGGAAGCGTTCAGTTTTGTACCCTTTAATCCTGTATAGAATGGTAATAGAAAATGTTAGTAGTTTGAACAGCTTAAAGCAACAATGTGCGGGCTATTGTTCACTATTGTAGCTTACGGCTGAATTTGTTGTACTCTTAGCTGAGCTGGAATATTCTATTAAACTTTGTTTGATAATAGGTTTTGCGTAACCCACTTGGTATATAAAGCTTCTTTAAGTTATAGTTTACTGTTAGAGTATTAAGACGTCTACTAGGTTATAGTTGATTGTTGAATTATTTTTAATAGCTGCATCTCGCTGTTTTACCCGCCGTAAAAATATTGTCTCCGGAAATATTCGTTACAAATTTTACAATGATGACAGTGGGCTTTTTAAACACTGTAAAGTTTTACCAGTTCAGACACAGTTTAAATGTATGATTTTGAAGCACTTGTTTTTTGAACATAACATCCAGTCTGAAACCAAACACCGTGTATGGACTCGGTCGGTCGCTTAGCGTCGATTGTGCACAACGCGCAATTCTCGCGTCGTCAATGTGTATGGACAAAGGACCAGTGCAAATATAATTCCGCGTCTTATAAATAAATTACCCTTAAAGTTACGCGATAGTCTAAACCGGAAAAATATTAAAGATAAACTAAAATTGCATTACTTGACTAGTCTACGCAACCTTTATAATTTGGAAACGTTTTTATCATAAATCAATTTTTTTTTTGTATCTACCCAACTCTTCTTCTAATATTATTAAGAATGTTCTGTCACCTACCCACTTTTTAATATTTATTAACCGGCTTATTATTGATGCGGGCACCTCCTGGGTACCAACCCCGGAGGTACTTATAGTCTATTTCTTAATCTCTGAACAAATCTGACATTTCGAAATGTCAAAACTTGAGATAATGTTGTCACCCTCAAGAATGTAGTGATGGGTATATTCTGAAAATGCGGTTGAAAAGTGAACAATTCTAATGATTAAAAATGAACTCTTTGAATTAAGTAATGAAAATTGACAATAATATATCGGAATCTAATTCTAAATGATGGGATTGCCGTAAAAGCAAGTTCTTGTGTTATGAATATGTTAAATGTCATCTATTATTGCACAAAACACATTTTTTTTATTTTAAGTTCAAACACACACCAGTCCTGCAGTGTTGCGTTCACGAATTTTCGTAAGCCTGGCCGCATACGTACGTTTTCCGTAATCGGATTCCTGAATGCTTCAAATCCTAAAATGTCTTGATTACTGCACACGTTCGTTTTATTTTCCAACAGAAAATATTCCAAACGGAAATCATACTAACTGTAAACATTCCAAATGAAAAAAAAACGAACGTCTGCGCTAGGGTCATTGAATACAGAGTCGATATTGCATATTCGGAATACGTTTACGGAAATCGTACGTGTGCGGCTAGTCTAAAGGGACGAAAAAAGAGGTTTTCACCTTTCCTTTGCGATACTTTTGTGGTCGATTTGCTTTGTATTCTGCGTAAAACGAAACGCAACTAAGCAAAGTAATATTAGTATCACTGAACTTTTTTAAATACAGTAGAAAATGTCCTTTTTACGAAAAAATATTTTTCCAAAAATTTATCCATCGCGACTCGTGACTACAACGTATATAGGACGTAACGTAATGTATAGTGACCGGCACGAAAGTTGAAAAGTTTTGTCGTGGAAGGGGAAAGTTCGCGCAGTACATTTCACATGCGCTTTCTATGAAAAATCGACTTTTGCGCATCCGCCATTTTGTTTCAACTAATCTGCCGCCTACTATAAGTTTGTTTTTAATCTACCTGAATTTTCCTGATTAAAATCAACCAACCTCCTACTTAAATTTTCTTTATTAATATTAAACATTAATACTTAATTGTGAAAAACTGTGTCACACAAATAATAACGGAAGATCATAAAATGTGTCATCTCGAACACCTTTTGGATAGCGCTCCGGATAGATTTGTAATTGATCTTCAAAGTGATTTATCATCATCAGAGACAGAATAAAATCTTCATTAACTGCATACCTAATCTACGTTGCATTATTTTTACCATGTAAAAGAATAAGAATTGATTTAACTTTGAACCACCACGCAGCGCGGTGAGAACGCCGTAATACGGTACGACGTCGCTCGTGCCGTGATACAGCGCGTGCCCAGTGCGCTGCGAACGCAACAACTTCAACATCTACTGATAAGTAGCCGGGGCGCCGGAACGACGAACTTTTTCGCTGCGACGGCGACGACACTACGTTCGTGCAGTTGTGGCCGAGGTCCGAATCCTAATTCTATGGGAATTTCGAGATCACTTTATGCCCTTATCTACGATTTTTTATTCAAATAGATCAAGCAGTTAGTCTTTGATGAAACTTTTAATTGTAGGTAATATTAATATGTAGTAGAGCGGTGTTGGTCTAGTGGTAGATACCCCGGCTTTCATTCCGAGAGTCGTGGGTTCGAATCCAGGCCGACCGCGCACCAATGTCTTTTTCTTTAAGAAAAAGGTATGTGCGCTAATAACATCGCTCTTACGGTGAAGGAAAAACATCGTGAGGAAACCAACATGTCCTAGGACTCACCACGGTCCGAAGACATGGGATATTCAGTGTTTTCTATGTATCATATGTATGTATTTACAAAAAAAAAGTATAATATGTAGTATATCCGTTGTCTAGTACCCATAGTACAAGCCTAGTGCTTAGTTTGGGGCTAGATTGCGCTGTGTGTAACGTCGTGCAATATTTATTATATTTATTTATTAATTCGGAGAGTATTGTAGCTAACTTATTTGAAATAAAGAAGTTGTGGAGAGCATTGAAACTATAACTTTAGGGTATTTCATCATTTTTGCAATAAAGAATTCTGATTCCGATTCTATTCTGATTGAATGAACAGTTTTACTACATCACTATTTTTGTTTCATTAAACACCGGCAACACCGAAAACGTCAAATTTGTTCTGAGAAGAATAAACAGACTACATCTTTGGTTTGGATTGGTGCGATAGATATGCATAATAATCTACTTAGTTTTGTTTTATTTATTTTCCGTATTTGGTACCTATGTTTTTGTTTTTTTTTAATTTGTAACATCTTCGCAGATCACAGTATTAGCGTTCTACAAACCTTAGTGGTTTTTAATGCTATATATAATAAAGTAATGTTATTTGATAATGTTATTTGAGATGTAGACTAGCTGAGTCCCGCTGTTTTATCCGCGTAAGTCCCGATCCTATGCGAATATTAGCATCCATAGTAGCGTATGTTACTCCTCGATAATGTAGCTTTCTATCGGTGAAATAATTTTGAAATCAGTCCAGTACTTTCGGAGACTATTCGTTACAAACAAACAAATAAATCTTTGCCCTTTGTATTATAGATAGAAAGATCAAAGTGCTGTGCTGTGTAATGTTTTTTTTAAGTTTTCCATTATTAGTGCCCTAGTTTTGCCCCGCAGTTTCATTCGCGTAAGTCCCATTTCTGGAATTTCGACACAAATGGTAAACAAATTTGACATTTAAATTCGCTCTCATTTAAAATGCATAAGCAGGTATATCTCGCTCGTGTTGAAATTCAAATTAATTTACCATATAGTTGACATAAAAATCAAAAAAGACGCATCTAAAACCACTTGCTTTATAAGCATATCACTGATATTATTAGAACAAGGCGCATCTGTGGTTATATTTCTCTGATAAAAATTGAAATTATTCATATAAATGAATAAATTATTTATTGTATATACACACCATATAAAAGACAATACCTACATATAAAACAAGATGGCACAATGGGAGGCCTTATGACTTAAAGCGATCTCTTTCAGGCCAACTGGAAGTGAGAAGTGCGCCATACGCGTCAGAGCCCTCTTATAGCTGTTTCTTCTCAATACAACATTTTAAAAGATAAAAACTGCTGAACAAACTATCACACAGTATAGTTTTAACGACAGCTCATAATTTTCTACATTCTTAACTAGCAGTGGCCGCGGGTTCACTCGCGTAAGTCCCGATCTCATGGGAATATCGGGATAAAAAGTAGCCTATGTGTTATAATAATAATAATATAATAATAATATATCTTTATTTCAGACTTAGTCCATATAAAACACAAATATACACAAAACATAGGGCACAATAAAAAAGTAAAGATAAACAAATAGAATAAAATAAAATCAATACCAACCTAGGTGGCAATAGCCAACCATTTACGGTAGGTTGCAGTCAGGTGCATACGGGCCGCCAAACTTTTAATAATATTATTATTTTTACACTCGCCAACTCTGTACATGAACGACGCTATGCGCTTCCGTTGGATGGCGTTGAAAGTGTCAACGCGTGCGTCTGCAAACATCCCAGAAGCGCTACAGCTACGCGACAACCCCATCAGGTGCCTAAAGATGTTGTTATAGGCTACTCTGATTCTGTTGTGCGACTTCTTAGTATAGTCAGTCCAGTCCAGTTATAGCCTTCAGCTTTCTGTATACTAAGTTTTATTGCAATCTAATTAGCAGTTTTGACGTGAAAGAGCAAAAACATTCACACTGACACAACTTTAATATTACGCAGTTTTACGCGCGTAAGTCCTGATTCTGTAGGAGTATCGGAGTAAAAAGCAGCCAATGTGTTAATTCTAATGCTATTTGCATACCAAGTTTCATCGTAATCGGTTTAGTTAAGTTCGCTTGAAGCCTATATGTTAATCCAGATCTTCAGCTAGCTATATACTTACCAAATTTCATCGCAATCGATTTAGCAGTTCTAAGCTAAAAAAGCAACAAACAAACACACTGACAAACCTTTATAAAATTAGCAGGATTGACGGGGAAAATGGGTTTTTCCTTTTTTTAAGCCCTAGGCTTGTTCTATGGGTACTAGACAACGGATACAATACATACAATACTTTTTTGTTGTTGTAAATACATACATAATTATGATACATAGAAAACGCAACAAACATACACACAGACAAACTTCCTCCTTTGTACCATTAGCAGGATTCCCATAACATGGAGTTTACGATGTTGTCTCCCGTTTAACGTTTTACGAGGCTTCATCTAACGAGTAACGGTTAACGGGGTAACGAAATAACGGCCGAAACGTTTGTAGTGACTAAGCGATTATTTTATACGTTATGCTCGGCGTGGATAGTCGTCTTGGCTTGGATAGTTGGCAGGTTTTAAAAGTTTTATAGATTACTTGTTTTTATGGGTTTGAAGGGGTTACTCTCATTTTATTCTGTTGATGTGGTAATAACTTTTTTTTTTGCACAATGTTACACTAAGCACTAGTAGTACTATGGGTATTTTAGACAACGGATACACTTCATATTTTACTTTTTTTTGTATTATAAATACATAGAAAACACCCAGACCAGAAACAAATATTATACCTACACCCGGCGGTAATCGATCCCGCAACCTTCTGCATTGCAGTCCGGCCTTCGCCCGCCGCGCCACAGAGATTGTCAAAAGGTTTGAAGGGGCCATAAAAGCAAAGCAATGATCCTACCACATTCAATGGAATACCACTAATTTGTCTCGTTGTCATACCCAGAGTTAATAAACATAGAGCTCCTCGGGCATTTCTCAGGCAACGTATTAAGAAATTGTAATATAACTCTTTTTAGGGTTCCGTAGCCAAATGGCAAAAAACAGAACCCTTATAGATTCGTCATGTCTGTCTGTCTGTCTGTCGGTCCGTATTTTTAATCTGTCCAGTAGTTTTTGTGTTTATTCATTACAAACATAACGACACACACACGAAAATACAAATCTTTCCTCTTTATAATATTATAGCTGCGTCCCGCGGTTTCACCGGCGTAAGTCCCGATACCGTGGGAATATCGGGATCAAAAGTAGCCTATGTTACTTAGGGTGAATGTAGCTGTCTATTGGCTAAAGAATTTTTGAAATCTGTCCAGTAGTTTTTCAGTTTATTTATTCCAAACATACATACACACAAACACAAAAATACAAATATTTTCTCTTTATAATCTTATATATAAAATTTCCATGTCACAGTGTTAGTTACCGTACTCCTCCGAAACGGCTTCACCGATCTCCACCAAACTTCACATACGCATTCAGTAGGTCTGAGAATCGGCTACTATCTTTAATTTATAAGGCAAAACAACGTTTGACGGGTCAGCTAGTATTAGCATAGATTAGAGTAGATTGAATAAAAATATTAGGGACCTTTTTGTCATAAACTGACGATGTCGGTCCCATTTTTTCAAACTAATAAATGAATTTATGATACAACAAAAATACTATTATTAATTACCTACGCACTTAACAAATGATACATTCATTTATATAGCAAAATTGCCAAATCACTCATGGGCACACCTAGTTTAATAAAAAAAAACAACAACGTGATTAAAATCCTAAAAAATAATTAAATTGTGAATCAAAACATCTAAAACCGACATTTAGAAACGAGTTCGCTTCCCAAACGGTAAAAAAACAAAGGCATTCTCAAATGTCATACATTTTTATAGGGGCCATCGAAGAGGGTCGTTGAACCCTATACTACAGCCTATCTAGCGTCCCCTGGCAATAAATTGGACCTTGCACCTGTGTACGACTACCTACTTATGTGAGATTAGCAGTTCCCTTCGCTTTGTTCCATGTTATTTTCGATTATAGAAGAGTTTTAGAATTTTCTCAAGGATTTCAAGTGACCTCATTCCTCGGACTGCTGCGATAATCGTGCCAAATGGAGAGGTAAAAACATAATCCAAAAAAAAACCCGGCCAAGTGCGAAACTCGCGCACGAAGGGTTCCGTACCACTATCACATTTGGGTACGGAACCCTAAAATGGTTTACAACAACCAATTTTTAAATTTGATACGAAGAGGTGAAATATTTAGCTTCGATTCTTACTCTCATCATACGAAAAAAAAACGAAACAAAAAAAAACTGGCACAAAGAAAATCTGAAACTTATAACAAACTCTTTGGTTAGTGAAGGCAGACTGGTATATTTGACAGACACGGCAGCCATTTTGAATTCCATGACCAATTCGATTTGATTTCGACCAATCAGAAGCGACCTCACATTGGAATAAAATTCCCTTATAGTTTTTGAAACACGTTTGTTGTATGGGAGCCCCTCTTAAATATTTGTTTTATTTAGTTTTTAGTATTTGAAATACATCTTCTGTGAAAATTTCAACCGTCTAGCTATTGCGGTTCTTGAGATACAGCCTGGTGACACACGGACAGACAGCGAAGTCTCAGTAATAGGGTCCCGTTTTTACCCTTTGGGTACGGAACCCTAAAAATTAAAACCCCACTTAAAAAACGAAGAAAAATAAAAAAAAATTGTAAAAAAAGTCTGAAGTCTGAAGTGGGATAGATATATCCCACCTTTCAATTAAAATAAGAATCATCTCAATCGGTCAAGTCGTCTTCGAGTAATCGGTGAGAATCCATTAAGAGGATAGTCTCCATTCTCTTTCTCCATACAAACGTAGTTTAAATTTTCCTCCCTGGATAAAGACATTAGAGCAAATATGTTTAGTTTATGCTATCAAACTTATATCTGTCATGACTATGCATCTTACCTTTTTATTTTTTTCATTTTATTATTTTAATTAGAAAATAAAAAAAAATAAAAAGGTAAGATGCAAAAGGCCGATATTTTAGTGCAGTTTCCATACAAATATGTCAAAACGTATCGAAGCCTATCGACATTTTAGCCAAATCAGACATTTTTTATCTAAAATTTGGATAGGCCTTGCAACAATAGGAAGTTCTTGTCTTAAAACTACACCAAAATGTAGGAAACAATGTCACCTACAATCTGTACACAAAAAAAAGTTCAACGACATTCCGTCATGAAATAATCAACAATTTTCGATGAGCCCGACAGGGATTTTCAGTTTCAAGGTCGTTGGCGTATATACTCCTCTTAAACAAGAATTTTGAGGAGCAATCCCGTCCATCACCTCATCAGATCCGGACCCCGGGCTCCCGAGAGGGATGCAACCGGGAACATCGCTTACATGATGATGATTTTATCCAGGATTTATTTAACGTATCGTCGTAGGAAGTTTTATAAAAATCGGTTTAATAACGAATATGCTTACGTGCATATTCGTTATTAAACCGATTTTTATAAAACTCAAAATTAAACTACATAATATAATTAGAACCAAAGTTCTCGAGTAAAATATATTTCTCCTATTCTCGCGATGTTATAGAGATGGAAATAAAACTATTTTTTCCGGAATTAAACTAAGTTTTTGGTTTTAACCGCGTGGTTTTTTTTTTTTTTTTTTTTTTTTTTTTTTTTTTTTAATTTATATTTAACAAAAAGCACTTAAATTAATGTTACAAATTAATGCCAAACTGCGAAGCAGTTTGTCGGCATCAGTTCTCGTTGCTTACACGATTATTAGCACTTCTTATTTTATTATAACCCTAAATGTATATAATACTAGCTGACCCGGCAAACGTTGTTTTGCCTTATAAATTATAGATAATTAAATTTTTCCTGAATTTTCTTTGCTATAAACCTCACGGAGCCCGAGACCTTTCCAACGAATGCAAAACCGTGGAAATCGGTTCGTGCGTTCTGGAGTTATAGCGTCAGGAAGGAAAACCCGACTTATTTTTATATAGTAGATTAACATTAAAAGCTTAGAATTATACTCAAATTATGGACACATGGTTAAGTAGTGTTTTTTAAGGACTTTTTTCAAGTGGATTTTACGTTTAACACTAGCAGACAGATTAGGAGGGAGTTCATTAGTTATCTTAGGTGTGATGTAACGTCTAGTACGCTTTCCGTAGTAATTTGACACTCTTGGTACAATAAACAGCTGTGTCTTTTTACACATACGGGTTGGGTGTCTCTGTACTTTTTCAATTTTGTATTCGTTACTCTCAAATTGTTCCGTTACAATAGCTTTTTTGACTTTATATTCCAATGGCAAGACATTACAAATTTTAAACAGCTTTTCGTATTCTCGATTTAATTTAAATTTTATAGTAGGCGTTATAAGTAGTTTAAGTAATCTTATTTGCTGATTCTTTATCTTGTTTAAATGAGTTTTAAAAGTCAGTCCATAGGCCCCCAACCCGTATTCCACAAGTGCATCAGCGAGCGAATAATACAGCACATACATTTTTTTTTTCCCTACATTGTTTTTAAGGCTGCACAGTTTGCGTACGTAGTCTACTACAAACCGCCGCAATATGCAAGTCCCAAGTAAATTTGTGATCTATAGTTAGGCCCAAATATTTATACGATTTAACAAACTCTAGATGTTCACACCTACATTCGGCCAGTTTATTTACATTATGCAGACAGTCATATGTGTGACCCTTGATAGTTACCGTTACATTCCTGTATTTCTTATTATATGGAGAGTATATCAACATGCCCTTTGTTTTACTTAAATTTATTATGATACCATTATCGTGTTAATTTATTTATTCCAAACAATTTAATTTATAACATTATTAATTTCTTTTTGTATTATAAATTGCATATTGTTAGGGTCCTTTCCGCTAATAAGCAAACATGTGTCGTCCGCATACATATAGGATTTACAGTTTTTTAGCACATTTGGCATACTATTTACATGCATTATATATCCTACAGGACCATAGACAGAACCTGTCGGCACTCCATATTTAACATAACCAGTTTGACTTTCAGAATCACACACCTTAACCCTTAAACATCTACTCTCTAGATATGATTTAAACCAAACGTTCATTGGGCCTATTGATACCACATTCTTCCATAGCTCGCAACAAACCAACATGGTCTAAGGTATCAAATGCTTTTTTGAAGTCTATAAATATAGCCAAAACTAGTTTTTTTTCGTTTAATGAGATATTAATGTCATCTGTGAATTTGTTCAGAACAGTTGATGTGCTTCTGCCGGGTCTAAATCCGTGTTGCACATCACTTATGATGCTATTTTATTCTAAAAATTTTGTTACTTGTCTAACTATTATTTTCTCTACAACTTTATTAATTGTGTTTAATATTGCGATGGGTATATAGTTACAAAAATCTAGGTGACTTCCTTGCTTAAAAATGGGTCTAATTATGGCCATTTTCAATTCATTGGGATAGTATCCACATTTTACGCTTAGGTTAATAAAGTGTGCAATTACTGGACTGATTTTCTCATTTATTTCTTTCAAGTCTCGCATTCTTATATTATCTGACCCTGCTGATTTGCTGCTCGATAACTTATTTATAACTACATGAACATCCTTAGACGTCACCGGCTTAAATCTAAAACTTAATTCTGCTTCCCTAACATATGAGCTCCTAGGTAAAAAAAATTCATCACATTTGTGTTTGATACTCTCTATTTCATTAGTAAATGTATCGCAGAAGTTATTAGATATGGTCTGAGGAGGATATTTTTTCCCTAGGTACCTTTCTATCACTTTATCTACGTTGCCTTTACTTCTTCCTAACCAACTATTAATATTTTGCCATATTTTTCTCATGTCCCCTTTACAGTCATTTATTATCTCTAACCTGTATTTATTTTTTGCCCTATAAATCGCTTTATGTGTTTTATTTCTAAATTTAGTATAGTCCAATCTCATATTGTTATCGCCTGGGTTGTTTTTCCACGGTCTAAATAATTTATCTTTCATTTTGATCATATTTTGTAGGTTGATTGACACCCATTGTTGATTTTCTCTTTTCAATGAATTATTTACCTTCTTATAACTATTTACTTTATATATTTCCTTAAAAAAATTGCGAATGGTACAGTATAGTTCAATAGGATCACTTAATTCTAATTCACTTAATAACAATTGTAACCAATTTATTTTATTTAATGAGTCTTTAATCGCTTGGTTGTCGAATGCAGTCTTAAAACTAGGTATTTGCGGAGTTCTATCACAATCAAACACAGCTGTAAAACCGTAGTGGTAGGTACGGTTAGGTAGTGGTCAGCAACTTTCGACGCTAACGTGTAGGCATACAAATCAGTTAGCTCGGTCGGCTTGTTGCCGGCGCACGCACCGCTCCCTGCCCTCGGTCCGCAGCTTATTCCAATCTCTCCGATTCCGGTACTCGCGGCGCTCACGCCACTCCGCACAAATACGTGGTCAATGCATGTTGTGGACAGCACTCCCGCCGCTACCTCCTCCCGCGTTACGTCACGGATGCCGCACTGCAACCCCTTCTCGCTCAAACTGTCCAAATATTCTGCATAAACAGGTTCGAATCTGTCTGGGAGGATGTCCATATTACAATATCCTATAAGTAGAATGTTTTCTTGAGGTGGTATTTTCGCCAGCACTTGTTTTAACTCTGTTATGAATCTTTGCTTATTATCACAGGGCGGTTTATAAACACATAGTACATTGGTTGTGTAGTTAAACTTTGTCAGCTGCCCGAGCAACGCTTCGCAATAGTATGTTTTCCCTAACAGGGTACTTGGTAAGTATTCTAGCCCATGTTTAATATATAAATAGTATGCCACCGCCTTGCCGCTTCGTACGTGTTAAAGAGTAGGCATCGAAGCCATCGATCTCATACAAACAGACCTCTTCTTGTTTGATATTGATTTCAGTTAGACAAATCGCGTCAATGTTTTTTAATGATCTTTTAATTAAAACTAGTAATTCATTGAAGTGTTTTCTAATTGACCGTACATTCATATGAACCACTTATAATGCAGATTTATTCGCACATAGGTGTTCGTTCCATCCATCAACATCGATGTATTTTGTGTAAATAACATCAGTATTTGCGACGTATAAAGACGCCATTTTTGTTTCTTGATATTTTAAATAGGTACAGTAATATGAGTAGGTGGAAATACTAATCTCTGGTAGGTAGGTATAGATCGATTTCTACTTCAGATCTTATTTGATGTATTTTTCGATCATTCTCATCATCTTTTCGAATTAGTATTTTAGCATTTTGTATCCAGATATACTTGAAATGTTCTTTAAGTTTTGTTTTAACCTCCCAGAAGAGTTGGCGTAACGGTCGTGAAAGGTGCTCATTTATGTAAATACGTGTTTTATCGCTATTATTGTATATACAGTTATTTGTAATTTTTGAGCTTCGAGCTTTTAGCCACTCAGATCTTATTTCTTTTGTACGCAGTGATACAATAATTGGAGCAGGATCCTTTTTTTCTGTAGGTACCCTCCACGCCTTTTCGATATCAACGCTTTTCAGTTTTAACTGTTTTGCTATCGTTTTGACCACTTCAGATAGATTTTCAGCCTCTTGCTTCTTGACATTAACTATTTCTATGTTTTTCTCCAGTTCTTTCTGCTCAATGGCTACTATCCGCTCCTCTAGCGCTTTGTTACACTTGACTAGGAAGGTGTTTTTCTGTAACAAGTCGTGTTGCCTGCTTTCCTGCTTTTTCCTATATTCTAATGTATCTTCCTTGAACTTAGCCACTTCGTCGTACTGCGCACTCAGGTAGCTGATAGACTTCTCCACTTCTTCGTTATTTTTTTCATTTCCTTCATCTGTTTTTTAATGTCTGTCATGTCTTTCTGCATTGTCTTAAATTTCGCATCTTGCTCAGTTTTTATGGAACACAGAAGTTTGTTCATAGCTTTCATGTCCTCCCTGAAAGCACTCATAGTTTCGTTCAATTTATCTGATGAACAACAAGATACCTCGGACTCCTCTTCAGTATCATTTTTCTTCTTCTCTCCCGTCCTCAACGTCCTCTTTAGTTTTCCAGGTTGCCACTCAGTGTCCGCATTTTGTTGCTGTGAGCTTGACATTTTGATAAATAAATATATTTATACGCACACACACACACGTGACACGACTGACCGACGCGACCGCAAACGAGAACTGACCGCAAACGAGAACTGCGATCGCAAACGAGAACTGTGGTGTTTATTACTTTTAGCATGGTCCATTTGAGACCTTTACTTACAGGTATTTTCTTCAGGATTGACAGTAAGGATTGAAAGAAATAAACACCACGCGATTAAAACCGAAAAATGAGTTTAATTTCAATCCAAAACCGCGAAAACAGAAGAAAAATCTATAATTTTTCCAGTTTTAATCGCGTAATCAAGCAATTTAATAATGTCCTACGCTGGAAAATATTTTAACAGACCTGTTCCCCAGGGGGTGATAAAGAATATAGATATTACAATGGCGCTAAAATAAATATAGTTAAATATTCGGCCTTTTTGGCGTTCAGTATTATTTGGAAGGTACAAACATTTTTAAATAGATAGGAACTCATAAAATAAAAACAGTCAAATATTAATAATACTTATATGATAAGTTACTTAAACTAGTTACTTATGTAAATGAAATCTAGCACATTTTAATAGTGAAATCCAGCATAACGTACAAAATACGAAACTAACTCAAGATAACACGATTCCGTTCACAAATCACGACGAAACAGAATTTATTATGACAAGATAGTGGTAGTAATAGAAATTGTGAAATACTAGGTGGGTTAGGGGAGGATTTCACTGGGTGCATTTGTAATATTTTAACATAGAAGAAGACTTCTTTAAATAGGTTTTCAATTAATTTTCATACTGCTGAAAAACTAGCGTTGTCATTACGAGTCCAATGACCTTATACGCCAAAATCCATCGAACCGTTCAGGCTACAGAGAAACAGACCTGAATATTTGGTACCTCTTTAGAAAAGAGTCTATACAGTAAATGAGCCGGTGTCCTGATAATACACTTAGCGTCACTGTCCACGGCAGCATCGCTGCAAAATACGCCTATACGCCTGTGCAGCCTATATAGGCTGCACGGGCGTACGAAACCCCATCAACGAGGCTTAGGTATACTTATTATTGATATTGATCATAAATATTACAAACATGAATACCTATCTATCCGTAGGTCCGTAAGTATCTACATAGCAGTAACGTACCAAGGCCCCAGTGGGCACGTACCCTGCAGGATCTAAAGGCAAATCCGTTGGTACATGGTCACAATTCAACCGGTGACTTGGCGGTGGCCGCCCACTAATGACTCGGCCAGGCCAATCGTGATTTATTCTCTAACAGCTTCGGATTATAATACGGTATAGGGTAGGAACTGAAGCGATGTTCTTTATTCGCTTTTAATTTATTGTTTTTTTTTTT
The DNA here is from genome assembly GCA_958496205.1 of Idaea biselata. Classification (NCBI taxonomy): domain Eukaryota; kingdom Metazoa; phylum Arthropoda; class Insecta; order Lepidoptera; family Geometridae; genus Idaea; species Idaea biselata. The sequence goes on along the minus strand of OY292400.1, from coordinate 14,358,735 downwards.
TCAAGTGAAGCTTCTAATTGTTTTTTTTTGTTTGAAGATTCTAATTGTTTTTTTGAAGAAGGTAGAAATGCATTGTGTACAGTTTTGTTAACTCACCAGGAGGGGTAGTACTTTACGAACGAACGAACGAACGAAAGAAAGAAAATCTGTCATCCGGCCTTCAAAAAGAAAATATTTTTTTCGGACGGATGGATGACAAATTTTCTTCTGGAATTATCGTTTCGTTTTATCGTTCGTAGAGTCAAAGTAGAGGTTCTGATCTTCCGAGTAAACGCTCACTCAACGACAACGACGAGGACTAGGTATAGGAGAAACAGTACATTATTTAATAATGTACTGTTTCTCCTATACCTAGTCCTCGTTGAAATATTTTAGCTTAATTTAATGTAGATTTCCTTTGTTTTTGCGATGATGGATAGAAATTAAACTCATTTTTCGGCTTTGATCGCGTAGTGTTTTTTTACTTTTTGCATTGTTTCAGGGTGTTTCTTTGAGAATGTGCACATCGCGCGGCGTTACGTAAATAACGTACTTAATTAACATTAATATGATAGCTGTGGTAGTTTATAAATCAATCTAATTGTCTTCTATTTGGCGCAAAAGGTAATTTATAAAAAGAGTTATCATAGTACTAAAGGTTACATGAAATCTGTTCAAATTCTAATTACCAGTAATGTCCCATTTCCCCGATTACAACAAACTTTGTCATAATATTAGGAAATATGTGTGAAGAATTAAATTCTGGAAAAAGATTTTTGAAATAGGATATTTAAGGTTAACTATGAAATTGGTAATATTACATAAAGAACATACTTTCATAATTTTATAATCATTTGTAAAATGTCCCAACATTAACCGCCTAATTACCGTTTATGACGATGGTCACCCTAGTATTTTTGAATGCTTCGTCGTATGCACTGCGCTTGATTGGTCAACGCTAAAACGCCAGTGGTCGCTCGAACGTGGGACAGACGGACGTGTGTCACATTAAGTTGGAGTGAAGAAAAATCGGAAATTATTGTTTCGATAGTGTGTTGTTACGGTTTGATCCTCAGTACCGTTTACGCTTTTTAAAGGTAAGTTAATTATTTATTCGAATAAAAACTATATCATACGAGCTCGTCTAAAGGTCTATTTCTGAATTTCAGCTTTAAAAAAGTAGAAAACTAACTAATTGCAGAGATTTTAAAACAAATAACCGTTTTTCTAATTACCGCTTGTCTCATTACCTGACTTTACCATTCATTTTATTATAACGGTAATGAGATTTTCGAATGGTAATTATAATATCAGTTAAATAAATCCTTTATTGGGTTATATTCTAGCCACAAGATTGTGGCAATAGGTTTCTCGGATGAGTATGAGTAGTAAGGTAGAGTAGCAGTACTAGGGTAGGGTAGAGTAGCCATAGTAGGGTAGGGTTACAGTAGTAGGATAGAGTAGTAGTAGGGCACGGTAGTAGTAGTAGAAGGGTAGGGTAGTAGTAGGGCAGGGTAGTAGTAGAGCTAAGTAGTAGGGCTGGGTAGTAGTAGGGCTGGGTAGTAGTAGAGCTAGGTAGTAGTAGGGCTGGGTAGTAGTAGAGCTAGGTAGTAGTAGGGCTGGGTAGTAGTAGGGCAGGGTAGTAGTAGAGCTAGGCAGTAGTAGGGCTGGGTAGTAGTAAGGCTGGGTAGTAGTAGAGCTAGGTAGTAGTAGGGCTGGGTAGTAGTAGAGCTAAGTAGTAGGGCTGGGTAGTAGTAGAGCTAGGTAGTAGTAGGGCTGGGTAGTAGTAGAGCTAGGTATTAGTAGGGCTGGGTAGTAGTAGAGCTAGGTAGTAGTAGGGCTGGGTAGTAGTAGAGCTAGGTAGTAGTAGGGCTGGGTAGTAGTAGAGCAGGGTAGTAGTAGAGCTAGGTAGTAGTAGGGCTGGGTAGTAGTAGGGCAGGGTAGTAGTAGAGCTAGGTAGTAGTAGGGCTGGGTAGTAGTAGAGCTAGGTAGTAGTAGGGCTGGGTAGTAGTAGAGCTAGGTAGTAGTAGGGCTGGGTAGTAGTAGGGCAGGGTAGTAGTAGAGCTAGGTAGTAGTAGGGCTGGGTAGTAGTAGAGCTAGGTAGTAGTAGGGCTGGGTAGTAGTAGGGCAGGGTAGTAGTAGGGCTGGGTAGTAGTAGAGCTAGGTAGTAGTAGTTAGGTTAGATTTGGAATAATATTTTCACCATTAATGGGATTTATTATTATTAAAATATTTAAAAATACTTTGATAGGTAATTTACAAAAGTCCAAGAACAAAATTTTATAAAAGTCTACAGCAACCTCCTTTCCATTAAAACTTGCCCTCATCAATAAACATTATACAATATAAATAATTAATTATGTTAATTACTTACTATTATATAAATATATATATATATATATATATATATTTAGTGAAATAATATATATATCTATAGTGAAAATAAGTATTAGGCATTTGACTAATACTTGTTAAATCAATAATTGATTCATGTTTTTGTTTTATTTCTAATTCCCATATTAAATTATCTAATTACCTTTCCTTAATAATAATTACCATTCGTCCTTAGATATAATTACCATTTTCAAAAAAATACTTTGCTTTCTTATTATTAAATGAATAATGTTATCATTGTCCCTTCTACATATATTTAAATAGAACTTATTAAACTATATAAAAAGTATATAAAGAACAATTTATGTGTACATTGTTGCAGCATTATTTGAAACAGCCGAATATGCACATTCTCAAAGAAACACCCTTCAGTGCTCATCGTTTCGAGACTTTTCCAGGTCTTTTCTTCAGGAAGGGTAATTTAATTCAGTCAATCCTGGGCCTCTACTTTAATTCTACGAACAAACGAACGAAAGATAGAAAATCTATCATCCGTCCTTCAAAATCGTCAGAAAATAAAAATTTCGGACGGATAGATGAAAAAATTTATTTTGTAATTATCTTTCGTTTAACTAACCCATTATGGATCATGTGGTCTGAAAAAAAAAGTTTATTTTATTTATCGTTCGTAGAATTAAAGTAGAGGCACAGGAATGACTGGATAAAATTCCTGACCTCGTAATTAGTAGGCTTATCTCGCTTCCGCTCATACCTTGTAATACCAAACGTTATTCGCACCTGCTACAAACTTTCGATATCCAAACGCGAAAACGATAATTGGTTTCAATTCGACCGCTTGTTTTCGCGAAACGACTTACCAATTAAATTATATTATTGTAACTTTCCAGTACTTTCAATGTTTCAGAGATCGTGCTGCGTTTTCTAATGTAAATTGCATTTTAAACTGCTATAAAATCCAATAACTTTTCATATTTTGTTTTTATGGTTTTTTAATATTGTTTATCGTTGGGTAGGTCTAGGTAGGTGTTTTTAGGGTTCCGTACCCAAAGGGTCAAAACGGGACCCTATTACTGAGACTTCGCTGTCTGTTCGTCCGTCTGTCCGTCTGTCACCAGGCTGTATCTCATGAACCGTAAAAGCTAGAAGCTTGAAATTTTCACAGAAGATGTATTTCGGTAGCCGCTACAACAACAAATACTAAAAACAAAATAAAACAAATGTTTAAGAGGGGCTCCCATACAACAAACGTGTTTCAAAAACTACAAGGGAATTTGAGGTCGCTTCTGATTGGTCGAAGTCAAATCGAGTTAGCCATGGAATTCAAAATGGCTGCCTTGTCTGTCAAAATATACCAGTTGGCCTTCACTTACCAAAGAGTTTCTTATATGTTTCAGATTTTCTTTGTGCCAAAGTTTTTTTTTTATTCAACTTTTTTTTGATGAACTTTTTTTGAACTTTTTTTGACGTATGATGGGAGTAAGAATCGAAGCTGAATATTTCACATTTTCCTATCAAATTTAAAAATTGGTTGTTGTTAATCATTTTAGGGTTCCGTATCCAATTGTGATAGTGGTACGGAACCCTTCGTGTGCGAGTGTCGCACTTGCCCGGTTTTTTTTCTTCTTTTCTTCTATAAATGTATTTATTTTTATATGATAATGCGGATGCTTCCAGACTTATAGCACACGCCAAAACGCCTGGGGAGCTAGAGACATTATAATCATTTTACTTAATACAAATTTAAATAAAAATACTAAACAAATCTATAATTAGATTCTTCTTCTGTTTTCGCGATGTTGTATTGAAATTAAATTAATTAGAGACCTGGAAAGGTCTCGAAACGTTGAGCGTTGTAACAATGCTAAAAGTAATAAAAACCACGCGATTCAAACCGAAAAATGTCTTTAATTTCAAATCTATAATTAGTAATGTTACCAATGTTGGTAGGTATGTCCCCGATTATGTATGCACCTAATCTAATATAAAGCATTTATAGTGTTCTGAGGGACTGACTGACTGATCAACGCATAGCTTAAACCGCTGATAGTAGAGAGCTGAAATTTGGAGAGTGTTTATTCAGAAGACACTCTTCAAATTTCAGCTCTCTACTATCAGCGCAGCGGTTCATCCGAAAAGAGGTTCTTCGAAATTCCCACGGGTTTGGGACTTACGTCGGTTATTTTTCCCCAGTATCAAGTTTCAAGTTTGTTTTAATGGCGATACGTAGTAGCGCCGTGTCAGCTTGTCCCGTACAAAATAACCATCACTGCATTGCATTATAATTCTATAATGTAGAACGGCCCTTCTGTCAAAAGCAATTGAAAAACATTAACACCCAAAACAAAACAATAGCCGTATCGTTTCAGCACGCGCATGACGCCGTGTGTGTGAGAGAGTGAGGCATAGAGATAGGAGTGCGGTTGACCGTCACTGACAATACAAATACAATAACTCAACGGCGCTGAGTTAAGCCTCTTACTACATTGACTAGGAGGTAAAAGTGAACGCACAATGGGGCTTACAAAATCTTATCTTACTAGAACCGACCGAATTTGACCGTATATATTTTAACTAGAAGTTCCTTTACCCTATTTCAGAAATATAGACCATAAATGTAAACAAAGAACTGTCAATTTTTAAGGAAAAAGCAAATGAAGAGCTTTCACTTTCAAATAATTATATGGAATTTTTGTTTACGTTTTTGATCTGAGATTCTGAAATAGAGTACCTATGATAAATAAATACACACAATTTTCTAGCAAGTACCTACGCCTCCGGGGTGTATTGGCCCAAGTGTTAAAATGTCCAAGGGGTCTAGATGTCCAGATGCCATAAACACCACACATACCTAATTCCATTTTTGAATTCAAGTTACATACTTCGAACTTTATAGATAAGATGTTATATAATTACTTTAGTTTTATAGGAGTAAATCAACATATATCAATCATCATCATCATTACAGCCATAAGAATTCCATTGCTAGACATAAGCCTCCCTCATAGATTTCCAGATGCTTCGGCTAAAAGCGGCCTGCATCCACCGTGAACCCGCGGCCTACATTTCAATACCTAGATTTATTTACTGTAATCAATAGTAATAGTAGTATTGGGTTCAGTATGCGTTCCCCATACGTTAACGTAGACAGGCTACCGTGATAACATGCAGCTTTGCTTTATCGTTGGGACGCGTTCGACGCGCGCTGACACACCGACGGTTTTGTGTGCATCACAGTGGCGGGTGCAGGTCTAAAATGTAGCTATTTAATGTATACCCTATTTCAGAAACTTAGATCAAAAAGGTAAACAAAGAACTGACAATTTGAAGGGAAAAAAGTAAATAAGGAGCTGTCACTTTAAGTCAAATGTATTTCGGATGAAACAAAAATGGTAGATACGGTATATTCTAACATTGCTTATTCGAAAAATGAGCTAGAAACACCTACATACATTTTCATAAAATAATTATATTTAAAAAAATAGGTCTTTAAGAATGATTCAGGCATTTTTAAATATGCATTAAAGCATTCTGTGTTCTTTTGACCTTTTTTTTTTAATTTTTTTGGGAATTGGCACCATTGATAGACAAGGGTTTATGTTCACAGGCCCACAGGTATATGAATACGCAACACCCAGAATACATAAAATATTTTCGAAAGTGTCTGTTTCATTGCGGATTCGGATTCAGTGCATACAGTGTAACTATAGATACCCATTGTACGGAACACCATAAAGTATCAAACCAAACCATAACAAGATTACATATCCCTCTAATAAAACTATCTACTAACAAAACTACATTAATACGAAGCAACAAAGTTATTCACGGGTCACCGAACTCAACGTTACGTACAGACGCATTTACGCTAACTACATAAAATTACAGCAAAGGGTTCCGTCTCCGATCTAATTGCGACTTCGTGACTACCCGTCCATTATCAAACCCACTGCGGTACCCTAATATGAAGTGTAGAGAAGAGGCGGGTGGCGCGGACGTGGCGGCCTTATAATGACAAATTACAAAATACAAAAATACTACTTCTTTAGTAATTATATTCCGACGGCCTCTGTGCAGACGCAGATGGTAGTAAATTCGATTACCGCGGTATTAATGCTTAAAATTAAATATTGGTTTCTGGTCTGGATGTTTCTCTATGTATCATATTATGCGTAAGTTTAGTGACTGGGCCACGGTCGGCATTCATAGAAGCAGACAGAAACTTTACGCAATAAAATTGTACGCAGAGAGACAGTTTCATACTTCAGAGGAGTTTAGGGCTTACGTTAAAAATTACTCATAGATATTTAAAAGAGTTTGTATACTAGCAAAATCCTTATACATTAAATCTACAATACAGAATAGTAAGTAATTATAAAAGTAAAGCCACTTGGAAAATAATATTTGCTGAAACTGGTAAATTCTTAAACAAAAATATGACGCTCAACGTTTCGAGACCTTTCCAGGTCTCTTCTTCAGGAAAGACTGAAGAAGAGACCTGGAAAGGTCTCGAAACTTTGAGCGTTGTAACAATGCTAAAAGTAATAAACACCACGCGATTCAAACCGAAAAATGTCTTTAATTTCAATACAACATCGCGAAAACAGAAGAAAAATATGACGTAAAAATATGAACAAATTAAGACGATCGAAAAAAAGTCGTCCGCCACGTCACCGCCTCACGCCATCCCCATATGATCCGTTCTAGAAATGAAACAATTAAGTTGGTACGAATACAATAACGGCTCTCGATGGAGGAAGACTTCTCAACTCCGCGCGAGGACTGCTGTAGTTGAATACTATTAGTATTAGTTTCATTGACGTTACTTTGTTAGATGTACCTAGAACTAATCGTTGAACTTCGTTTGGTAATTGTAACTAAAACAAAAATTAAATTTTAGGAAACACAAGATTGTTTATTCCTAAAATTATCCCTAAGAGGGTTGGTGTTATCCCTAAGAGGGTTGGTGTAATCCCTAAGAGGGTTGGTGTTAGGCAGGCGGCCGGCCGTAAAAACATTGCTAAATCTAATTGCAGCAGGTATGGTCAATGATGACTTACCGACTGCGGCGACCCCAAATAAAAAAAAACAATTTGGGGTTAAGCGGACCCCGGGCTCCCGAGAGGGATGCAACCGGGAACATCGCTCAGATGAGAAGTTTATTCCTAAAATTGAAAAGAACCACAACGACAACGACCAATTATGTTCGATAAGTCTATTAAAAAAAAAGCATTAGTAATTTGGCAAAAATCTTTGGCAACTAACCAAACTACTACATATATTAAGAAATCAACAGACTGTGTAGTCTGTTGACAGATTTACGGTATTGTGATTGTCAAAACACAAACAAAAGACGATCGAAACATAACCAAATTATGACGACCGATACCACAAGTAAAAGACGATAGAAAAAAGACGTCCGCCACGTCACCGCCTCACGCCATCCCCATATGATCCGTTCTCGAAATGAAACAATTAAGTTGGTACGAATACAATAACGGCTCTCGATGGAGGAAGACTTCTCAACTCCGCGCGAGACCGGCTATAGTTGAATACTATTAGTTTTATTGATGATACTGTGTTAGGTGTACCTAGAAGTAATCGTTGAACTTTGTTTGGGTATTAATTTGTTACTAGAAAAAAAAGTTGTGTGTAAAATAGACGGTCAAGGAAATCATCCTGAGGAAACCGACATGTCCTAGGTCTTAGTCCTAGGACAGGATGATTTCCTTGACCGTCTATTTTACACACAACTTTTATTTTCTAGTAACAAATTAATACCATGGTTCAAAGGCATGGGACACTCGCGAACCGAAGTAGGCTCCCGTAACGTCTTACTGTCTAACTCCTCCAAGAGGAGCCCCTTGCCCTATAGTTTGAAAAATTAATTGGCTAATAAAATTAGTATTGTAAGAGTCCTTTCCCTATATATACGGAGAATAGTAGTGTTCCTATCAAAGATGCGCACGGATGTAGTTAGGAATGTGTTTGTAATTATTACCAATTACAATGTTACGGAAGGGAATTTATGAGGGCCTTGAGCGCTGTTAGTCACTTATTATTGACATTGAGATATTACCTGTGTAGTATGTACCCACTAGTAATAGAGGTGATGTCTCAAACATAATATTCCAAGTTTCTTATTTGCGAAATAAATATAAAAACCCGCTACAGCGCCGGCGCGGGCGATATTGTTACCTACGTCTTTCGTAAAAATTAAATGACAATCGCTATAGGTGATGAGACAGAGTCAATGAATGATTCTTAAAACTTTCAAAGTATCGTTGTATTTAAGGTAGGTACTTGTATTTTAGGCATTTGAGCCTCAAATGTCTTTAATACAAGTACCTCAAATACATTAAACAAAATAATAAATTTTGAGGTACCTACTATTTGTGTTACTTCAGTTTCAGGTCTTGTTTCAACCGTCTTTCTTCTGAAGCCATAAGTACATATCTAAGGTTAAGGTTGTGGTGGTAGAAACTCATGGGTTAGTCTCTTGTAGAGTAATAATAAAAAAATACCTATATATTGCTACATTGAATTAATAAAACTTGGTAGGTACCTTAATATTTAAAACTTTCCTTGTCATAATACCAAAGGTTACACATCGAATAACACTCGGCTTCGATCACGAGTGAAGCCGAGCGTCGAAGCTTGTCGAAGGTTACATGAGAAGTGAATTCGTGGAAAATGTTCCCTCTAGCCTTGCATTTTTACGCTCAAGAGAGTGGAAAAACTGACTGAACAACGTTCCATTAGACAAATGTCCTTTCTTTGTGAAATACGAATTTAAAATTGAATAGGTATGACGTGCGGTAGCTCGTGTTGATCTTGTGTAAAAATAAACTTGGTTTTCCTTACAAATTTTATTAAATAACTCGATATTTACCATGTCTTGTGAACAAGCTAGTTGCAATTACTGGCAAAATGTCGAACTCCATAAAAAAACTAATTAAAACATAGATTTACGACCTGGTTATTTAATAATCATTTTTGTTGTTCTAGTGGCATATACCTCGACTCTCATTCTGAAGGTCATGCGTTCGAATCTTGGCCGACCACGCACCAATGTCTTTTTTTCTTTAAGAGGATAGTCTCCGTTCTCTTTCTCCATACAAACGTAGTTTACATTTTCCTCCCTGGATAAAGACATTAGAGCAAATATGCTTATGCCATAAAACTTATATCTGTCATGAAGTCATGACTATGCATCTACCTTTTTATTCTTTTAATTTATTATTTTTTTATTTTTCATTATTATTTTAATAGAAAAAAAAAAGGTAGATGCATTGTCATGACAGATAATAGATTTTATGGCATAAACATATTTGCTCTAATGTCTTTATCCAGGAAGGAAAATGTAAACTACGTTTGTATGGAGAAAGAGAATGGAGACTATCCTCTTAAGAAAAAGTTATATGCGTTTTTAACATCGCTCTTACGGTAAAGGAAAACATCGTGAGGAATCCCACGGCTTAGTTAGCTCCAGACGCATTGACCTGTTCTTTCCTCTGGGCATGGCTGACTAGGCTGGAAGGGAGGTATATGTAAGCAGTGTAAGCACCTTTGCTAACCTATAGGTACCACCCTAGACTAGTCAGGACATTGTTAGGTGTAGCCCAAATTATGGGGCTACGTACGGAAAACACACAGTAAAATTTAGAATTAAAACAGAAATGGGGCTAACTACAAAATATCATGAAATCACCGCTCAGTAGGACTAAATGTCGCAGCTCTTCAGCTTCAAAACTGGCATCGCGTTAAAGGCTAATCTAATTTGCTCTGATTAGAGGTGTCAGTCTGTCTGTGCGAATGAAATTGCATTAACTGAACGCGGCACTAAAGAGACGTTGGATTTTATGGTAGTAAATATTAAAAATTTGTAGCGAATTATGTCATTCATTAGTTTCATTATAGATAAAAGAGTCTTTTGGTGTAATTTTAACTTAGGTACAGCCTAGGTATATCGTATACAAAAATAGCCAATGTAACTCCCTGCTAATGTATCGTTCTATAAATTGGTAAAATATTATTTGTAATCCGTCTAGTGGTTTACCCCCAATATAGGTACATACCTACATACAAACATACATGTTACCAACGCTACCTCTTTATAATATTATAATACGTAAAGATAGATATATACCCCCGACTTTCATTCCGATGGTCGTGGCTTTGAATCCCGGCTGACCAAGATATTTTCTTTTAGAACAAAATATGTGTGCTAATCACATCGTTCTTACGGTGGCGGAAAACATCACAGGCATTCGTTTTCTTATACCTATTGTAAAAGTTTACTAATAGCACAGAATACATAAATAGTACAAGTACTAACAGTTTAAAAAAACTAAAAAGGGTAAAAGGAATTTGTTCCTCATAGAATTCCTTTTACTCTTTTTCAGTTTTTTAACGGTCTTGACGCAGAAAATCACTTTCGCAAAAATGTCACCGAACACTTTCGCATAAAGGTGCATTTAGACCAAACGAACACAGAGCTAGAGCTAGAACACGAGCATTCTATCGTAAATGTTTAGTGAAATAGACATAGACAGAACAACGAAAGAATGCTCTACGTCCGTTTACATTAAAAGAATGTGACGTAGTGCGGCTAGAATGAGCATTCTTTCGTTTGGTCTAAATGCACCTTAATGTCTCTTTAGCACAAAGTCATTTTCGCGGAGTGTCAAGTCAAACGTAGCATTTTTTCTAAAACAAAAGGCGATCAAAACAGAAACAAAAGACAATTGAAAAAATATCAGCCTAACTGGGTAATGTTAAGGACAGACAGACCGACAGACGGACAGCAACCCGTTCCACGACTTCTACGCATATATGTTATAGCGTCCCAAGCTATAACCAGCTAGGGTAACCGACAGACGGACAGTAGCGCATGGCGTTCCGTTTTTACCCTTTGAGTACGGAACCTTAAAAATAACGGCGTAAACGTGATAGAACTCCCACTACGTCAGCTGTTATAAAATTAGCTACCCTACCTGCAACTCATCGAAAAACCCCTAAATGTTCCGGAAACCATCTCTTGCCGGCAAATTCACTTCCCCCTCCAAAGGTAAAGGAAACGAATTCAACGTCTTTATGCCGTAATAATATTGTATTAAACACGATAAAAAGAAAATTCTTTGTTCAATTTATTTAGGACATGTTTGTTTACGTGTCGCTTCAAGTGTGACATTTGTTTCGTTTCGTTAATTTGTTCGGGATCAAAGACTTTTAGGAATAGATTGAACAGCAAAATATCTTAGTGGAGATACAGTGGGTCATGGCACACGCTCACGAATAAAAAAAATCAATACCTTAAACTCATTTTTCGGTTTTAATCGCGTGATGTTTATTACTTTTACCAATGTTTCAATGATCAACGTTTCGAGACCATGACAGGTCTCTTCTTCAGAATTGGTCGAAAAATTAGTTTAATTTCAATCCAACATCGCGAAAGCAGAAGAAAAATCTAAATTAATACCTGCTTAAATTATTGCAAAAAGGGATATCCAAACACAAAGATCCGCAGATTCAGGGTCCTCCAGTGGTCGTAGTCCCGGGTTCACCCTCGGGGCAGCAGCATCCTCCTGGACATAATCCCTTGTCGGATTTAGGTTTATTAAGAAAAAGTGTTCCGGTCTTGCGGCACATTCCTAAGGGAGCGCGTAGCGCTGCGGCCGGTCAGTTAAATACCTTAATTAGGAGTTGTTTGGGCTCCAATAATATAGGTGATTGGACTTCGTTGCTTACTTTTTCGTACAGGGCTTTGAAAGTGCCGGAGAAATCTGGTTCAGGCAATCTCACCCAAAAAGTGAAGGCCAATATTTCTAGGTCTTTCGTCGATACGTCTTTTCCGGAGGATCCTGGTATTACTGGGCACGTTCCGCGGGTAGGATGTTTGTACAGGACCATTGAATCTAAAGTCCATGAGGGGGATCTCAGGGGTGCGGTCCGCTTGTTGATGTCGGACGATACAGTTGCCCAACCGGGACCAGATACTTTGGCCTCATTACGCTCTAAGCATCCATCTCCATCTCGTGTCCTGTCATGGCCGAGCGTCCCTGATGAGTCTGTTCCCCACCTGATTGTTAAATGCGAGGAGGTGGCGCGGGCGGTAAACTCATTTAATGCCGGTTCCGCGGGGGGCTTGGACGGTTTACGGCCTGCCCATTTGAGAGAGCTTTTGTCCAGTTCAGCGGGTGATAATGGGGTTAGTCTATTACAGAGTTTGACTGATTTGACAAACTTTTTGTTCAGCGGTCAGCTCAACTTGGAGGTGTGCCCGTTCCTTTACGGTGCGTCCATGTGCGCTTTGAGGAAAAAGGATGGAGGTTTGCGGCCGATAGCGGTGGGTAGCGTTTTTAGACGACTTGCGGCCAAGCTGGGATGTGGAGCTGTGAGGGATGAGATGGCGGAGTACCTCCAGCCCCATCAATTAGGGTTTGGTACGCGTTTAGGCTGCGAAGCAGCTATCCATGCCACTCGTGCCTTTGTGGCGGATCGTGCCGACACCAACAATGTCCTAGTTAAACTGGACTTACGGAATGCCTTTAACACCTTGGAGAGGGACGTTTTGTTATCTGAAGTAAGGGAACATATTTCTTCCCTCTACCCCTTTCTTTTTCAGGTGTATAGTTCTCCCTCTAATCTTTTCTACGATGGCAACATTCTTCTGTCTCAGGTGGGGGCATAACAGGGCGACCCGCTTGGGCCTCTCACTTTTAGCCTTGGCATTCAGAAAATCGTCGCCGGCCTCGAGTCCCCTTTGAATGTTTGGTACGGGTGCGGGATGTCGGGTTGCCGGCCTTTTTGGCGTCGGCGAGCGGAGTGGGGGGCCTTGTCACTAAAATACTGTCCTTTGATGGTGATAGGGTGACTATTCCGTTCGCCGAGGGCGCCTTGGAGGTGTGGGCGACTCTGAACCCGGGCACTGACCGACCTGGGGTTTTGCATGCGCAGCGTTTGTGGGACGAGGTTGGGGCTAAGCGAGTCTTTGATGGGCTTTTGGGGGAAGTTTCGGTGGCCGATCGGGCGAGGTTGAGGGCGGTGGCGACGCCGGAGTCGGGGGCGTGGCTTCGTGGCTTCAGGCTTTACCCTCCCCGCATTTCGGTACCTTCCTGGACAGCGACTCTTTGCGAGTGGCTGTGGCGCTTCGGTTGGGGTCCAAAGTTTGTGAACCACACGATTGCGTTTGTGGATCCACGGTCGGGGCCGACGGCCATCACGCTTTAGTGTGTTGCCGTTGTTTAGGGAGGTTCCCAAGACACCATGCCCTTAACGACATAATCCGGAGAGAGCTGGTATCGGCCAATGTTCCATGCGTGCTGGAGCCTCCCGGGTTGAGCCGTACCGACGGTAAGAGGCCTGATGGCCTCACCTTGGTGCCCTGAGAGAGGGGGGTTTGTTTGCTGTGGGATGCCACGTGTGTCTGCACTTTTGCAAAGAGCCACGTGAGTCGCACGTCTAAGGAGGCTGCCGCGGCAGCGGAGGTTGCTGCTCTTAGGAAACGCGACAAATATGGTCCTCTATTGGACGGCTACCTTTTCGTGCCTTTCGCAGTCGAGACAGCCGGTAGTTGGGGAGTGGAGGCAATTGCCTTTGTAAGGGAACTGGGCCGCCGTCTTAGAGGTCAAGGGCTTGACTACCGCTCCGGATCGTATTTGGTGCAAAGGATTGCTATTGCCATACAAAGGGGTAATGCCGCCAGCATCCTTAGTTCTTTTGCGCCGGGTACGATCAGGGGTGGTTTATTTGATTGACTTTGTGTGTGTTTGTGTTTGTGTTGTTATTTTATTTAAAATAAGTAATTTTAAATAAATTATTTACAATTAATGTTTAGATTGTAGTGGTCCAAACTAAATAAAAGGGCACCTTAAAGCCTCAAACTCTAAAAAAAAAAGGGATATTAAAATAGAAATAGAAACAACATTAGACAACATTTACCTTTTTCTGATTATTTATTATGATTAGATATTGTTTTTTTTTTAATTCGTACAACAGTTTTATTCCAAGGTCAAAATACCTAAGGAAAGTCTAATGTTCTTTGTACAATGTTAAAATATCCTATCGTTAATACTAAAATTATTCAATTTATAAGTATTTTTTGTAAAAAATAACATATAATCTTATAGGATTATTTCCTAATTCTGTCTTAAGACTTAGAAAGTCCTGTGTTGACACACGTGGAAAAAAAAACTTTTTTTTAATAAATTTTGTTTTATTGTCTTATCTAGACTTAGAAGTTGGTACAATCTCTTCGTGATCTTTCTCTTGACGATTTCACATGTTTTTAGGGTTCCGTTGTCAACAAATTAAAACCTTCTAAGACTCCAATTTGCATGTTTATTTTTAACCGACTTTCAAAACCGAAGAAGGAGGTAGGTATTGTATTTTTGAGTGTATGTTTTGTGAGTTAAGAAAAAATCTAGTCGAATAGACCAATACCGAATTACAGGTTACCGGATTACAGGTTACTGGATTACAGATTACCGGATTACAAGTTACCGGATATTTTCACGAATGTTTCTCATTTTCGTATGCTATTACCACTATTACTGCAGGTGATGATCTAAATAGAATTACTGTAGCTGTAACAACAAAGAATAAAATTTATATTTAACTGCTCCTTTGGCTCCTATATGCTACTTTTTTGTGATAATGGTACGGAACCCGTTATGCGCGAGGCTAACTCCCACTTGAGCGGTTTTTATTTATCTTTTTCTTGTTCATTTATTTGCAATTTATCAACTGGCTGTTTCTGACGTATTACATTTGTAAATTCGACGTAAGACGACGATTTTTTTAATGGCGTGCGACATTGAAAGTTGTTGGTTCGATTTATGGCGAAAATACAAAATATATATGTACTAGCTGACCCGGCAAACGTTGTTTTGCCTTATAAATTATAGATAGTAGCCGATTCTCAGACCTACTGAATACGCATATAAAATTTGGTAAAAATCGGTAAAGCCGATTCGGTGGAGTACGGTAACTAACATTGTGACATGGAAATTTTATATATAAGAAATATTACCTATCTACTGCGGTTTTAGTCGCATGGTTTTTATTACTTTTAACATTGTTTCAATGCTTCACGTTTTGTTCCTGAAGAAGAAACCTGTAAAGGTCTCGAAACATTGAGCGTTAAAACAAATGCTAAAATTAATAAAAAACAACCGAAAAATGAGTTAAAATTTATTAAAACCTATTTTTAATGTCAGACATAGAAATACTACCGGAACAGGATCACGGGCACTGACCTCCATTACAACTGGACAGGACATAGCGGAATTAATTTGTGCTATTTACGCAGAACTATTTGATCTGCGCCATGTTGCGCCTTCAAATCAAATCGGCACAAAGATCTAATGTCATTTTGTATTGTATAGCAATTCCAGCGTACTTGTATAGTTTCATTTCAGTGATCACGGGCAATACGTCAGAAATAAAATATCAGGATGAGCTGGCTCAATCGATGTTCAATTTGTTTCCATCAGATATATCTAGTATCTAGGTACTAGTACAAGTATTAAGAGAGATAGAAAGGCAGTTATTAATATTTATTTCAGGTAGCATAAGGAAAGGGTTCAACGATAGGTTATGCCACAGTTCACCTAATAGTTGGTGCGCCAGGCTGTCTGTTAAACCACCAGTCATATCATAACTTATTACTTTATAATACTTTGTGAATAATGGAAATAAAGTATAGATTATTACTAGCTGACCCGGCAAACGTTGTTTTGCCTTATAAATTATAGATAGTAGCCGATTCTCAGACCTACTGAATACGCATGTAAAATTTGGTAAAAATCGGTAAAGCCGTTTCGTAGGAGTACGGTAACTAACATTGTGACATGGAAATTTTATATATTAGTAGAAGTAGAAGATAGATGAATTTTCCTGTACTACCTGCCTTACAATTAAGTGAACTAGGTTATTTTAGAATGACATTTTCAAAAATAAAAGGATGAAGAAATAATTAAAGAGAAGAAGAAAAATCTATTTATACCTATGTATAACAGAATGTAGATAATATACCTGCCTATGACCTACCTATAGTTTTTTTTTATTTATTTTACTCAATATAATTAAAATGAAATGACGAATAAACATATTTTAACAAATAAGAGTATAAATAAAATAACAATAAAATATTTTATTGTTTAGTTTTAGTTAGTTTTAGTAATTTTTATTTTAGCATGATTTAATTAACTGGAACCATATGTAAAATTAATGTGATTTATAAAATTGAATAAAGGAGGTTTTTATTAAAAAAAAAAGATTATCTAAAAAGAAAAATATTTTGTAGTCCTGTAAGTGATCACATTGAAAATTTCGACTGAAAAGTGCCTTTTCTCATTTAATTTGTAATAATTAATCTTTTTTTAAATAAATATTTTAAAAATACAATAAAAACAATATTACCTATTACTTATACTAAGTAACTATTTTGAATGCCTAATTACAAATCTATTATCTTCTATCTTCTATTATTATAAAGCGGAAGAGTTTGTTTTTTTGTTTGTTTGAACGCGCTAATCTCAGGAACCACTGGTCCGATTTGAAAAATTCTTTCGGTGTTGATAGTCCATTTATTGAGGAAGGCTATAGGCTATCCCGACATTCCCACGGGATCGGGACTTATGCGGGTGAAACCGCGGGGAGCTGCTAGTTGATTATAAAAGACAAGTGAAATAAAAAACAATTAAACAAATTACATATAGGTACATAACAAATTCAAATTAAATAGTACCGAATAGTACCAAAAATAACATATACTACTAGAACCACAACTTTTACCAGAATTAATTACAACAAATTGAACATATTAAAAATTTCTTGTTATTTAAAAGACGAAAATAAAAGTCACACGAATCTAAGTTCCAACCTCAGCCAATGAACCGCGGAATAATTTGCATCCTCTAGGTTTGCTGTACTTATTAATATCAGACTTTCTTTTTAATACAGCTTCGTCCGTTTAATACATTTTTGTCAGTTTACGTGGAAAACGCTGTTTCTATTTATATATATTTTGTTAATATTCTATTTTGAGTACTTAAGCCTGCAATGGGCTTGCCGCAAAACATGCCTAAGTTGTAATAGATGAAGCAAAACTTGCGAAAATACAGCGTATGAGTCAACGACGACGCCGGTAGACTAATTAGTTCAAGTCGTACTCCCGGTTTGAGTAAGATACTGGTTCGAATCCAGCCCTGCAACTATCGTGCGTTGTGTTTTTGCAGAAGTATTGTTTCTTTAAAATATTTCAATATATTTTGTTACTTTAAATAGTCTAAAGATTTCAAAATCCCGACTGATTGACTGACTACCTGAACTATATATTAATGCACAGGCGAAACTGCTGCTTTCAGCCTAGAAACAGCAGGGGTGTGTTCTTTGTGATGTGTAGGTATTTACTTACTAAGAAAGAATTTTTCGAAATACACAAATGATCGAGAATTAAGCGGTTGAAACCGTGGGACGCAGCAAGTCGTAATATAATGACAGCCCTTTGATAATTTGAAACGCATTATAACGTTAAATATCATGTTAAAAAGCCCTCTCCGCACATCGTTATCACGAAATGGGTAATACAGACCGCATAAACGGCGGTGTGGCATAGAGGTACAATATGTATAAAATTACAATAGAGTGTAACCTAAATAATAAAAGCTTTGTACCTTGTAAGAGTTTCAGAAATTGTTGACTCGTTTACTGAAAAAAATAAACGAAAGTTAAGTTAGGTCTATATCTATCTATTATATATCTATTACGATTATAAAGCGGAAGAGTTTGTTTGTTTGTTTTTTTGTTTGTTTGAACGCGCTAATCTCAGGAACCACTGGTCCTATTTGAAAAATTCTTTCGGTGTTGGATAGTCCATTTATTGAGGAAGGCTATAGGATATTTTATATTAAAAAAAAAATGGCGTACAAAGTCGCGGGCACTGCTAGTAATTAATAAATATAAGTATTATATCCGTTGTCTAGTCACCGTAACACAAGCTTAGCCGCTTACCACGGAGCTAGATGGCGCTGTGTGTTGTTCAGAGATAAAATACATAAATAAGCGCTCTGATCATTCCCGAATTCCCATTACAGGGTAAAACAAAGTAATTCTAAACTAAAGTTCTGAAAGGAGATAATAACGATTTGATGTACCTACTACCTATTCGTATGTAAGTATTTTCTAAATTATAGAGTCTGCTACACAAAGCATAGAATAGATAGGTACCTATTTGTTTCTGGTATGGGTGTTTCTGTTTGTACATGTATGTAATTTACAAAGGAATCATAAGTATAAGTAGTATATATCATAATACAAGATTAATAGCTTACCATGACTTAGCTTATCACAACCAGACTTAGCCAGAGACTCGACGAGTATCAACCCAGAGAACAAGCTAGTTTTCGGAAAGGGTTTGGAACGATTGACCACATATTTACACTGAGACAAGTAATACAGAAAGCCGATGAGTATAACAGACCTCTATACATGGCGTACGTGGATTACGAAAAAGCGTTCGACTCTGTAGAACACTGGGCAGTAACACATTCTCTAAAAAGATGCCACATAGATGAGAGATATATCCAGATCCTGAAAAATCTGTATAAGTCCGCTACAATGACTGTACAACTAAGGGAGAACACTAACCCGATCCCGATTCAGAAGGGCGTTCGTCAAGGAGATGTCATTTCGCCAAAATTATTCAACAATGCTCTGGAAGATATCTTCAAGACACTTGACTGGAACGGGAAAGGAGTCAATGTAAACGGCGCGTTCTTGAATCACCTCCGATATGCAGACGATATAGTGATCATATCCGAGTCATTGCCAGAACTACAGGCCATGATAACAGAACTTTTTCTCGCGTCACTCAAAGTAGGTCTAAAAATGAATATGGTCAAAACCAAAGTTATGACTACGACTACCTCAATTCCATATTCCATTTCATTGGATGGCCAAGAACTTGAGAACGTGAAGGAATACATATATCTGGGACAAAGGATTGTTCTCGGAAAGGACTCTATTGAGGCAGAAATAAGTCGTAGAATACAATTGGCATGGGCAGCTTTTGGAAAGTTAAATATGGTATTCAAATCCAAAAAACTACCACAGTCCCTGAAGACAAGGGTGTTCAACCAATGTGTGCTTCCGACAATGACGTACGCTTGCGAGACCTGGCCACTGACTGTCAAACTTATCCGTAGATTTAAAGTCACACAGAGATCAATGGAACGCATCATGCTCGGAATATCACTACGCGACAAAGTACGCAACACCGATATAAGGAAACGCACTAAAGTGATAGACGTGGGGTACCGTGTCGCAAAGCTAAAGTGGGCATGGGCCGGACATGTGTGCCGAAGGTGTGACGGAAGATGGAGCAAAGACGTCTTAGAGTGGAGACCGAGACTCGGAAAGAGGAGCGTGGGCAGACCACCTGCCAGATGGTCCGACGACATAAAGACTTATGCTGGTACAGCGTGGTCCAAGACTGGTGATAGGGAAGCATGGAGAGATGTTGGAGAGGCATATGCCCTGCAGTGGGCAAACACATGCTGTTGAAGAAGAAGAAGAAGAAGAGCTTACCATGTGGCTAGATGGCGCTGTGTGATTCACAGAATGCATTTATTTATTATACCTCTATACGACCGGGGGAATAATTACAATTTTCATAGCGCTTGTGGGTATCTGATGGCCATTCTGTGTACACAACGTTTTACCGGACAGATGCCCGCCATTTTTGAATAGCTCTCTGAAATACGGCGCCGCTTGAGCCAAGTTTCAAATACAAATAATTATAAAGTTTCTGTCATTCCTGCGGGAGAATAAAATCAGTTTGGTAAGGCCACTGACCTGAATTATATGGACAGGAGAGCTCGCATTGAATTTTGTGCCTATTTGATCTGCGTCATGTTGCGCTGTTGTCGCGCGTTTTCTATTGAAAGTGATGGTGACCGTCTCCGGAATTTTTAGTTACATTGACGGTCACCATCATTTTCAATAGAAAACGCGAGACAACAATTCGGCAAAAAGATCTAATGTCATTTTGTATGATATAGCGATTCCAGGGTATTTGTATATTTTTATTTCAGTGGGTGAAGCTGTTTTCTAAGTGGACGTGGTCCATTTTAGACTCCGTCTACTATATTTTAAGATTTTATCCAGATAAATGTAACCATAGAAGCGCCTTGTTAATTTTTTTATTTATTTACCTGCATTAGAAATACAGCTAACTTGTTTAGTGTTACTTCAAATTACAAAAGCACTTTTGCTTCAACTCAAGGTAATTGTTTACCTTTCCTTTTTTTAGCCGTAAAAAATCTTAGAAAGCGCGTCTAAACACCGCAGTGGGGTTGCCTGAAAGAGGTCGCTTTAAGCGATGACGCGACACGCTCATTCCACCGTTATGTGTAATGTGTTTTGTAAATTTTTAGTAGGTACAAAAAAGTTTTTATCTATCTATCTAAAATTGTTGTTTCACAACACATCCTCACATACGTTGAGGATTTGACGTTGACTATGACGTCACATTTCCGTATAGGAGTGGTATTTTTGAACCGTTAGAAATTCAATTCAATTCCAATTCCAGTGGTTCCTAATGGAATCGCGGCTTTATAGTTTAATAGTGACAAATCAATTGCTCAACCACTTATCGTCCCCTATTGAGACCCTGTTACTTTAAAAAAAAAAGAAAAAAAAAACTTCAGCCCCTAATCCTCTTGCTTCTTATCGGGGCGGCTACCCTCTAGGCGGTTAGCACCCCATCAATCGGACGACCGCCGCTATAAATTGCAGTTCAGATAAAATACCATTTTCAATCACCCAACTTTGACTTTTGTTACGTTGGGGAATTTATACTTGTGCTTTGTGTAGAACGGCCAACAAGACATTATTATGTTTTTAAAAAACTTTAATAATTTGTATCCGTTGTCTAGTCACCGTAACACAAGCTTAGTCGCTTACCACGGGGCTAGATGGCGCTGTGTGTTGTTCGGAGAAATTATTTATTATTTATTATTATTATTTATCTATTCTATACTATTATAAAGAGGAATGATTTGTATTTTTGTGTGCGTCTGTATGTTTGTTATGAATAAATTCAAAAACTACTGGACCGATTCCAAAAGTTCTTTCACCATTAGAAAGCTACATTCACCCTGAGTAACATAGACTTTTGATCCCGATATTCCCACGGGATCGAGACTTACGCGGGTGAAACCGCGGGACGCAGCTAGTAAATAATAAAATAATAATAAATAATTTATTGATAGGACCAGTAAGGCTCTATCAATAAATAAGCTCTATAATAATCAACTCATTAGGCCCTTTAAGGTACATCTGTGCGTGTATACAATCTAAATACATAATAACTACAAATATTAATAAATAATTCAAGCGTGAACAAACTAGTTGAAATTACTGGCGAATATAAACAAATTTAAATAAAGGGGTAAACACCCCGTTATTTAATAATATCTGTAGTAATATTTGCAGTAAGTTTAAAATCGTATAAATACCTACATAATATTTGATAATATTATATTTTCCCGGGTCTAATACAAGATAATGAGTTCCAATCGTGTTAGTTTAAAAACTTTAATATTTTGATAATATAAATTATTGAAGTAGGTAAACATTATTCTTTAAGGTATTTATGAAACATTTTAAAACAATATTAAAATAATTAATTGAAAAATTCTTTCAAAAATGTATAGGTTTTGGGCGGATTTGAACTTTGACACGAGTACCTACTAGCACCGCACCGCTAAGCCGAAATTAAGAAAAAGTCTTTAAAAAACAAAATACTGCGAAAGTACTTTAGGTGAAAGTGACATTCTGCGAAAGTGACGTTATGCGTCAACAGTCTTGACGTCACTTTCGCAAAAATGACTCAAGACCCACTTCTAACATAATTTTAGACATAAATTGACATGTTGTCTAATGTCCAGTCTATAAATTAAGAAGTTTTTGTGGTTCGTAGAAAATAGTTGAATTTCGAATGAAAAAGTGACTCGTTTTAGCTTTGATGTTCAATTGATTCACGCCGGTTGACGCTTGGTTAAAAGTCTAGAAACGTTTTCGATATTCTTTTAGCGCAAATATTGTAGCTTAAGTAGGTAAATAGAATTTTATTTTTGGAAAAAAAACTGGACGTACGACAAAGTGATCATAATATAACAAAGTGAGATGAAAAAGGTTCCTTTTTTACCTTTTGAGTACGGAACCCTAAAAAATCGAGCACTGAGTGATGAAAACAGATATTCTGTAGGTACCTAAACTTCCAACTTAACATCGAATAAAGTATATTTCGATGTAAAGTATTCAACCTGGAGTCTCCTCGCTAACAAGCTATGTAACATAGTCGAAACGTTTCGACTATGTTACATAGCTGTCCTCTTAACCGCTTACCTAAGAGGACAGCCCACCTACTCTTTTCTCCATACAAACTTTAAAAAAAGAATCGAGTGATTCCTCCCTGGATCATTATAGTCATTAGAGAAAATAATATGTTTATGCCACAAGTCCTATATCAGCCATGACCAACGTTTTGATTTTTTCATTTTCTAATTTTTCAAAATGTTATTTCTATTTTAATTAGAAAATGCAAAAAATCAAAACGTAGGGGCATGGTCAATGGTCAAGGCAGATATATAGGTTTTATCTATAAAAGGTTTTATGGCAAAAACATATTTGGTTTAATGTCATTATCCAGGGATACAAAACTAAAACAAAAATCTATTTAAATAAGAGTAAAATTTTACCGATAATTTGGAAATTGCAAGGTACAAGTGTCCTGTCTTTACCCTCGAATACTTTTCGATAAAGAAAAGAATTATTTACAATTTCTTTATTTAACTTTTCACTGAACTTTGAATATAAAAAATTAAATTGTATAAATCTTTTGAGATTTCTAAGATAAACTGTTTTAAGTATTTAAATTGTTTAATCTTTAGAAAGGTACTAGGTACCTACTGCTTTGCGATAGACAGGGCATGCCTACATATCAAATCCAATCACTTACTTACACTATCAATAAATAAGGTGCAGTTATTATAAAGAAATATTTAGAAAACAGGCAAATAAGTCAAAAGTCAAAGCAATGAGATCGAGGGTTTGTCTGTGCAGTGTTCACAATGACTGAGCTGACTGCATTGCCTCTTTGGATCAGCCGTTCGATTATCGTAAATAATTACATACCAGTTCAATGACAGAGACAGTGCAGACCGATGACAGACGCAGTGCAGACGCAACGCAGGCATAACGCAGACACAACACAATTACAAAGAAAATTAAAAATATACTCTTATAGCCTTATTACTAAACGTGAAGTGTGGTCGGAGTAGTGAGAACATGTTTAGTTTTTTTCCGTGACAATAACTTTTAAAGTTGACAGACAGAAACAAAAAGTGGTAAAATTACTCCGACCTTACTCCACGGTTATTAATAAGGCTATAATTGTATTCGTGTGGTCCCCAAAATGTACTTTCAACTACCATACGAATACAATAAGAGTATATTTAGAATTTTCTTTGTAATTGTGTTGTGTTTGCGTTGCATCTGCACTGCATCTGCGATCGGTCTTCACTGTCTCTGTCATCGAACTGTTATGTAATAATTTAAAAGAATTGAGCCGCTGAGTTACCTATTTGTTGGCCAAAGTAGCAGTTAGAACTTTGGTAACCTATCGTCACCGATCACAACAATTATTAAAAGAATTTTATTTAAGTTGACGAATGACTAAATACCTACTCTAAACAATACAAAACCATTGCGTCCCATCATTCAAAATCCTCAATAAACCTACACAATACACGCACAGTTGTAAGCATTTAGATTTATCCGTCATTATTACGAAGTGCCTATAACAACAACAATACGAAACACCAGCCGTTCCCAATAAATACGATAATCAATCAATGACAAATAAAATAACATTTGTATAATGGGATATTGTTTCTGCGGTCAATCGCTCGTCAAATTAAGGCTGGATGTACAGAACAGACTCACGACATAAAAACAATTAGGTAGTTTATTTTACCGTTAATTACTGAAGCCTATGGATGGGCCGAAATAGTGGTATAATTTAGTGGGGTTGTTGCCGTGTAGCCTCGGCATAGAATAGGGTTATCGCATCTCTTCCTGTAGGAGTCGTAAAAGGCGACTAAGTTTAGACATCTGAGGGAGATTAGTAAATCCTAAGTTCTCATCGCGTGGACAAAGATGCTGAACGTAGAAGGATGGAGAGGTAGGGCGACCTAAGGAAATATGGAGAGATTATGTAAGACGAATATTTTAGAGATGGATGTGAACGATGAGACGACGACGGCTAATAGAAGAGAAGAAGAAGACATGATGCCCCGACCCCAAATATATTAATGGGTAAGATGATGATAATGAAAGACATAAAATCATTAGATTGATAAAATGATGTAGTAAAATTAAAATGTAACTGTTGTTCGGTTAAATGTGACTGTCGGAGAGCTATCGTCCGATAAAATAATTTAATCTCTGTATCGGCTTTAAGGGAAAATCCGCCAATTTTCCTCTGTTGCCAAGACTCGTAACCAAAACGTTGACTGTTCAAGAATTATCAAAAACTAGCTGAGTCCTGCGGTTTCACCCTCGGAAGTCCCGATCCCGCGGGATCAAAAGTACCCTATGTTACTCAGGGTGAAAGAATTTTTATAATCGGCACAGTAGTTTTTAAGTTTATTCATTACAAACATACACACACAAAAATACAAATCTTTCCTCTTTATAATATTAGTGTAGATAATGTAGAACAATGCCTTAATCTACAACCAACATCTAGTAAGTTAAGCGGGGTTTACATTACGAAACTAATAGAATACGTTTTGCATAGTTAAGCTTCATGAACTGAGTTATGTTCACAAAGAAGTTGCGTATAGAAACAGCGGTACTATCTACTGATAAACTTGCTTCTAGTATCAGCTGCGAGACTGCTTTTATGAAATTGACTCTAAAATGATAATTTATTTTAGTACTAATGGGTAGGTTAGACGACGGATATAGGTACTACACACATATTTACAATATTTTTTTGTATCTTTTTAAATTTACACGATTCGTTAACATAGCGTGCCTTCGGTAAGACAGGCGTAAGTATAATTTTGCTTACCTAAGGCATACAGTGGCCTGCAGATGTTGAAAAAAATGGCGAAGGCGATTTTTCATAGAAATCGCATGTAAAATGTACTGCGCGAACTTCCCCATCCATGTCAAAATTTTTCAACTTATCTGCCGGCCACTGTTCGCCCTTGTCTTACCGAAGGTTCGATAATTACATTTTCCCGGGTCTTAATCGCGATAAAAACACGGGAAAATGTAACTACCTATATACTAACATATGATAGGTAATACATCCAAACACCTTTGAATGGCTTATGCACAAACGGGCCACACATTCCATTGTTTCACTGTTTTACTTCCATACATTGAGTTCCAAACAAAATTAGACAGTCATTTTAATAATACCTACATCATACCTAGAACCAGAAAACAACATTTACTTGTCCCCGGCGGGAATCGAACCCGCAACCGTTCTGCGTTGCAGCCGGGAGTTCGCCTATTCGCCGCATAGGCCGTCAAAAGATAGGTACTCTACATAAAGATAAGTCATCCACAAAATACCATCCCACATTTTTACCAACAAATAAACTTAAACAAAGTATCTAGGTCAAAGATTCGTAGTGGAAATGCCTCGAGTAGCAATAAGCCATCACGTCTCAAAGGTACCTCATGCAAATTCGGGAGCATTCGCGAAATGTATTCGTTATTTACATAAAAAGGTACGGAACCTTTGATAAATGGAGACAAATGCAAATTTCAGGATTTAACGGATGACCGGTCGAAATATAATCGTGTTGGTCTGTATCCTTGCTGGCGTTTTCATTAGAATTTTGTAGCTATAGAATGTAAAATGGCGTGAAATTAAAAACAAACTGGTTTGAAAAGGGAATTTATTAGCGGCGGGTTTGATGGAAGTTGTGACTCGGTTGACATACCTATCCACCGCGAAACTATAAGTAAATAAATCAATTAATAAATAAATATTTCACGACGTTGCACAAACTAAACACTAGGCTTGTACTATGGGTACTAGGCAACGGATATACTACATATTATACTTTGACTATAGATAAATAGAGTTTTAAACAGTTTCGCTGCGAAATATTCCTACTGATTTCGGCGGAAAGAGACGGATGAGAGGGTTAAATGTCTTTTCTTTCGAAGTCAGAGGAGGAAGCCAATGTTTTTTATTTTTCAAGTGCTAACCCGAACTATATTGGTTCTGGACTTTCAATACGAGGGTTGTGGGTTCGAATCTCGGCCGACCGCATGCTGTTTTATGTGTGATATTAACATCGCTCCTCGCGCTATTAAGATCGAGAGAAAACCGACATATCCTAGGCTAGGACTCACCACGGTTCGAAGGTATGGAACATTCGCTAATACGGAGTAGGCTCCCATGGAATTAACCTGCTTATTCCTCTAAAAAGAGGCCCTTTGTCCTACAGGATGACAAATTAGCAGTCCAACAAAAAAAAGATCTAATTTTTAATAACATAAGTACCTACCTACCTACTGAAAAATTCTTTTATTTTATAAATTCACCGACAACCTCCGGATTATAAGCACGTAAATGGCGGCGCATTGCCAAATGTGAGCTCCAGTTGTGGTTAAGGCTTTTTTTAAATTTTGTTTTCAGAACTTTACTATACAGTAGGTCCAGTGAGGAGGCGAGGAGCTCATCGGCCTAGCTGTACCTGCCAATCATGAACGGTCGTGCCGGTTAAGCAACGCTTAGTGCGATCATTACTTGGATGGGTGACTGTTAATTTGTGTGGCAAAAAATCATTTTCTCGAGCTCCTCCGTGCTTCGGAAGGTACGTTAAGTAGTTGGTCCCCGTTGTTATCTCAGATAGCAGTCGTTAGGTCAAATTAGAGGCTTTAGGGCGACTCGAAAACTCTAGCACCAGGTGAGCCACACTTCTTCTTTTAGTATAGTGATACTAAAAGAAGAAGAAGAAGAAGTGGGTCCAGTCTACGGCGACTTTTGTCACCGACTGTACAAGTAGGTAAAGGATCAACTTGACTCCCGGCAGGTATTCAAAATCCATCACTCGCCGATCCAATACTCCTTCAACATTTTACCTTCGCAACAAGTAGGTACTACGTAAAGGTTTGGGATGAAATACTCGTATACCGCTAGAAAACCGACCGACTCAATCGAGATTCATAAATTGAAGAGCATTAGCTGTAAAGGCCTGTAGAGAACCTGAAAAGGCCTGTGGAAGGCCTGTAAAGAGCCTGCTTATTATTCTGCAGGCGTTCGCTTTAGCTCAGGTCTGTCAGGTCTGTATTCACTGGAAAAAACTATATTTGCATGAGCACAGGCGGTTGTTGAGAGGTTGGCTTTAAGAACTTGATGTGACCAAGATTACTGATTTACTGATACTATTTAAGAGGCCTTACAACGTCAACGACCTTGAAACTGAAAATCCCTGTCGGGCTCATCGAAAATTGTTGATTATTTCATGACGGAATGTCGTAGAACTTTTTTTTGTGCACAGATTGTAGGTGACATTGTTTCCTACATTTTGGTGTAGTTTTAAGACAAGAACCTCCTATTGGTGCAAAGCCTATCCAAATTTTAGACAAAAAATGTCTGATTTGGCTGAAATGTCGATAGGCTTCGATACGTTTCGACATATTTGTATGGAAACTGCACTAAAATATCGGAAACAATGTCGCCTACAATCTGTACACAAAAAAAAGTTCTACGACATTCCGTCATGAAATAATCAACAATTTTCGATGCGCCCGGCATGGATTTTCAGTTTTCCGGCACAGGGCCCTTAAATGGATTAATCTAACTGTGGTACCTTATAATTTTATTCAATAAAAATGTAGTTGTCATGTTGTAAGTATTTAAAGAACTCATAGACTGTAATCAAATGACTGACTGTGACATTTTGGTTCTTTGTATTTGACATTTTTTATTCAGGATGATGTGTCAAATCATACTCTACAGTTTAAAACGTCGAAGTATATAACTAATAACTATGATTTAATGCTTAAGGGCCCTATACTGAAAAACTGAAAATCCATAGATTGGTAGATTGTAGGCGACATTTTTTTCGATATTTTAGTGCAGTTTCCATACAAATATGTCGAAACATATTGAAGCCTATCGACATTTTAACCAAATCAGACATTTTTGTCTAAAATTTGGATAGGCTTTGCACCAATAGGAGGTTCTTGTCTTAAAACTACACCAAAATGTAGGAAACAATGTCACCTACAATCTTTACACAAAAAAAAGTTCTACGACATTCCGTCATGAAATAATCAACAATTTTCGATGAGCCCGACAGGGATTTTCAGTTTCAAGGTCGTTGGCGTTGTTATTCCTCTTAATATATACATAAAATTCAGTCAAAACTTAAATCTAAGACAACGACGAAAAGTGTCCATCAAGCGGGCGGCATTAGGCGGCGCTCTAAATCTGTTACAATTTTTTCCACAAAAATGCGAAGTGGTTAGCGCCCACGCCTGGCGAGCGAGTGGCACAGGTTCGAATCCTGTCTCGAGAGGAATTTTGATGATGATTTTCTTCTTGGAAAATATCAGAAACTTCTTAGCATTGTAAGTACTTACTGGGCATTCACTTCAATGCTTCACGGAAATAATGCTTTGATTAAATATCTATGTATTTTTCCTAAACGTATGTTACATCGTTATATCACCGAGATAAGTCATAATCCCTGAATAAAAAAATATAACCAATGGTTGAAAATTAAAAATAAGTCTCAAACCAACGGGCTGGCTGCATTGCCTCTTTGAATAGCAATACCTATTAGTTGGTCAAAGTAGCAGCCAACCCTTTAGTGACCAGAAGCTAAGATAAGCTTTTTTTAACGAAGAGATATTTCGTTTGATATTTCGAAATTCTCTACGATAGAATAGTACTGAAACCAGCTGAAAAAAACAACTTAAAATGCCATTTTAGTTGAGTAGCTACCATGTCTCACTCATAATGTTGACGTGGGCGCTATTTAGGTTCCACTGCCTTTAAAATTCTAGTCTTTTTTTGGTTTATTTTCTAGAATTAGATTTGTTTTCGAATCTTTTCATTTACGTCTCCAATTCTATTTCAATTACAGAGTTGCAAGTGGTCGAAGCGTCAACAGACCATGTTAGGATCAAAAAATCTAAGTAGAAATTAAGTTCTCATTTCATTTAAAAATATATTATACTAGCTGCATCCTGCGGTTTTACCTACGTAAGTCCTGATTCCGTGGGAATATTGGGATTGATAATCTCCAGGTGATTTTTTTTTTAAATCGGTGCAGGAGCCTCATTCTTGAATCGCTCTTGCTACTTGCTGCCAATAAATAGCTCGATTTCTTGTGATTTTCGTTCGGTGTCGCACTCCTGTGGCAATTGATTGAGACCACATGTTGCAGTCGTGCGATTCACTTAAAAAACTACCGACATCGAACGAGAGTCAACAAAAATCGAGCTATTTAAATCGCTCGAAGTGGCAAGCGATTCAAAAATAGAGTCACAGTAGTCTAGGAGCGTATTCGTTACAAACAAACAAATACATCTTTTCTCTTTATAATATAAGTATAGAGATATAGATAAGTGAGTACCTACCCACTTATATATATATCTTTACTCCTATACTCCCAAAAGAAAATACTTCTAAGTACCTACATAGAAATATTTTCTTTTGGTTCGTAAATCGTTTATAGATTTAAAAACTTGTTTTAAAGTTATTTCGTACCTACGTATGTAGAGATTCTAGCGAGGTTTAATCGATAATCCTGTAGGTTTTTAGTTAGCTGCTCTTTAACACGTTGAGAGGCACACGTCGTTGGGCGGGAATTGAAATTGGACTTAAATAGATAAAATAATGAATAATTAATAAAAATAATTAAATAATAAAAATAACGAGCCTTAATCGTAAACAATCAAAGGAGAATATAGCATTGGAAATTTTCACGGCACGAGATGTGAACTTGCGTTGTCTAGTTGGTATAGACGTTGGGGTACTGACCCAAAGACGCGAGTTCAAGCCTCGCCGCAAGTGAAAATTTTTGAATGCTATTTTTCCTTGAAAATATCTTTTCTAAATAAAATAATTTATTTTTAGTTCATATTATATTAAGTAATATAATAGTTAATAAACATAATAACTACCTATTAATAAACATTGAACTAACAGTGTACCAACTTACAAGGACATTTTCCAAATGTTTTGCTACAGGCCAAAGCACTAACTTATCAATTATCTTATTTAATAATTTATTAGTGCAAGTAAAAGTTTTAAATGTCAATCGATAGAAAATTTCAACTCAAGTAAATTAAAACATAAAAAAATAATTAAATATAAAATCTTAATACTAAAAAAAATGAAAAACATGTCCCCCGATTTTACGATGTCCCATGCATAGTTCCTAACTTTGAAGTGTCATTATCCTCAAGTACTTTAATCATACTCATAGTAAAATCACTTGGTTTATGGTATAATAGTATGAAATTACTTTTTTTAATTTCTTTTAAATGGTTGTTATTCAAAATAAGTAAATAGGTAAATCAAATTTTATTTTGTCCTAGAATTTTGATTATACCGGAATTCCCCGTTAGTAACGACTATTTTTGTCGTCTCTAAAAGAAAAATATGTTGTGTTCCGATATTTTTTGATAGGGCATCCACTCTTTGATAGTTTAACATCCCTTTCCCCGTTTTTTCTTCGGGCCTCTGTGACTAGTAGCGTTACTTACTGTTCAGAGCAATGTGTGGTCAAAAACGTGTTCCAATTAGTACAGTGATTTAAAAGATAAATATTATTGATTTTAACACGGACATTGTTTAAACTTTTGCACCTAGTATCTAAACATAACTTAAGTTTATCAGAACTATAAGCTTAAGTGTATTTTTTATAAAATATTGTGATGTAAAATCATAAAAAGTCCTTTCGTAACGTGAGGTTAGTAACGTAGCGCAAAGAAAAACACCATACAATTTCTGAAAAATATAGCATTCCGGTTCCGTAATTGAAAAGCGCCCACAATCAATATTGGAAATAACTTCTTAAGATCTACAACACACAAGGCCAGCATTCAAACATGACGGCGAGGCAGTCACACCTGAACGTAACAAGCTGCCAGCATATGTCTAGTTAAAAAAGGATATATATGGCATATTATTTGCATCAATGTCTTTTTAATAAAAAAAACCAAGATTTTGTGCGCAATTGACATCTTTAATCTATTTTAGGTCTCAATGTTTTCTACAAGAAGAATCGGTGTTACCAATCGACTTTTAAAAAAGCTTGCTGAAACGTCGACGTAATTAAAAACAATGATTATCTTTAACGCGATCTAGACCCGTTAATTATAGTACATATTATACTGTGATATTTATTAAAAAATCCAGTGTTATATTACAACAAAATAGTCCCTCCTCTGGACTAGCGGCCACTCAACGTGTTAAATTTATATTATTTTTTTCTAGATAATACGGATTTTACGACGTTTCGAGGCTAAAAAGGATCTATAAAATCTTAGAACGTGATAAAATAATAAGAGGGCGAAGTGAGTAAACTTTGATGTTAGTGAGCTATTTAAAAGGGAACCTCGGAGATCAAAATGTTTTCAAGCGAAAATAGTCCTAGAAGATATCGAATAACCCGTTCTTAGATACGAATATTATAGACTAGCAGCTCCCCGCGGTTTCACCCGCATAAGTCCCGATCCCGTGGGAATATCGGGATCAAAAGTAGCCTATAGCCTTCCTCAATAAATGGACTATCCAACGCCGAAAGAATTTTTCAAATCGGACCAGTGGTTCCTGAGATTAGCGCGTTCAAACAAACAAAAAAACAAACTTTTCCGCTTTATAATAGTAATAATAGATTGTTTATATTACTAGGTATGGTTTGGTTAAAAAGTCATATTTAGGGTTCCGTACCCAATGGGTTAAAACGGGATTACCTACTGAGACTCCGCTGTATCTTTAGCTATTTTACAGTGAAAGTGATAATTTATGTATTTAATTTATTAATGTAAATTAAATATTGACGTGTAATATTTAATTATCAATAAATGATTTGTATTTTGTTTTTGTTTTTGTATGTCTGGCCGTTTGTCACCAGGTTGTATCTCTTGAATTGTGACAGCTAGGCCGGTGAATTTTTTTCAGCGGCTACAGAATAGCCGCTATAACAACAAATAGTACAAAAACAATTATTTAAGGAGTCCCATAATAACAAACGAGATTTTTCACGGTAAAACGCAAAGTAAAGCTCGATTTATTTTTATCACTGGCGCCATCTAGATGCTAGCTTGGGCGGTTTTTTTTAAATATAAATTAGTTTTTTACCTACTTATATACCTAAACTAGCTGCGTCCCGCGGTTTCACTCGCGTAAGTCCCGATCCCGCGGGATTTTCCAAAATCCTTTTCTTATTGGATCATTACACGCCACAAAGAACACACTCTCCAAATTTCATGTCTCTAGAACCAGCGGTTTGGGCTCTTAGTTGATATACAGTCAGGACTTTGAATTTTATATGTATATAGGTACTTAGGTAAAAAATTAACAAAACGATGACACTTCTAACTTCTTCTAACCTAGAAACCTATTTCGGAAAGCAAATCATCAACAAACATTGCGATCCACATTAATATGAACACGACTACAACTTCGAATTGGTACCAGCTTTAAGCCAGTTGATGTAGACTACAGATTCAATAGTCGGCCGATAGCTTCTTAATCATAACAATTGAAACGACGTTTCTTAAGACAGTTTGCGGGAGAATTTAACTGATTGAAATAGTAAAGTAACAGAGGCATCGGGTGACCTGAATCCTGGCTTGTATTTTGCCCAGAAAATAAGTATTTGCTGCATACAACTTGCCAATGCAACCAGCATTCTGGCCAATTTTCCCTCCATTGAGGTTTTAGCTGATTTCGTTTAGTTTTCTATTATAATCATAGTTTTTTTATTATTTTAGTCCCTAATATTTTTTATGTTTCATAAGTTAAGTTTATTTTTAATAAAAAGTCAAAAGTTATAGGTACTGTGTCGTGTTTCGTGTATCGAGTCTCAATCCAAACCGAGTTACCGTATTGTCTAACTAGTAGATAACTCAGTTTTATAACCACTTTGCAATACTTACATTACTGTTTTGATGTGAAATGGTAATTTCCAGTGATCAACTACATGATGTCCATGAAACGAGTGCCAAAAACTAATCAACAATCACTCAAAAAAGATGTTCGATAGAGACTAGTTATTACTCGTCGATGAAAAACTGAAAAAGAAAACAGCCAATAAATTGTTGCATAACTAATCGTCCGATATTTTGTCTCTAGTCTACGTTCGCCCTAACTTTGAGCCGGATATATTTGGCGAAACCCCTCGTGTACTTGCTCCATTATCTGAATTACCTACGGTATTATTTCTGTTTGGTTTTCAGCGGTTGTTCGCTTAAAATAGACGGTAATTTTTATTGCATTAGTTTGGCTTCAACTTCTTTGAGGATTAAGTGGTTATTTAGGTTGACTTTGGTTTTTGTGAAGTTAGAAATATTTTAAAGTAAAAATACATCTAGAAAATTTATTTTAAAGGAAAAATAGCATTCAAAAATTTTCACTTGCGGCGAGGCTTGAACTCGCGTCTTTGGGTCGGTACCCCAACGTCTGTTCCAACTAGACTACGCAAGTCCACGCTGCGTGCCGTGAAAACTTCCAATGCTATATTCTCCTCTGATTGTTTTACGATTAAGGCTCGTTAAAGCGCCATCTATCTAACGCTACAGGAACAACTTTCCAGTTGTTTACACCTGCGTCGTAATGGTTAACTTTACAGTTAACTCATTACTAACGTAAAATGTCGCTTTTTCCATTACTATAAATTTCTTTTTAATTTTTGAGTTTCCACCCCGAGCGATGAATTTAAGAATATGTATGTTTCCCTGTATAATAAATTCCCTACTATTTTCGAAATAGGCTCGTTCGTTTTTCAATAAGTTTTTGATATTTTATTATTATTACCTATTATTATCTATAACTGTCATATTTGGCGTGGATTTGGCACATATGCACATATGAAATTTGGTACGCAGGTACCTGGAGATCTAAATTTACCACCATTTCCATTTGGATGAAAATTTGCATAGGAATAGTTCAAGTGATGGAGAATAACATAGGATACTTTTGATACCGATGATCCCGCGGGATCAGGACTTATGCGGGCGAAACGGCGGGACGCAGCTAGTTGATAATAATTATTATGTAAAATACGGATTACTAACGACTATTTACCTGCCTCTAATTATATTTAACAAAAGCCCGACAGCTTGTAAAATTTACAATGACTGTTTTGTTGGGAAAATAACAATTTGAAACATTTCATTTAGTGATGGTTAAAATTATTACAACGGAAAATATACATTTTAAATTTGTATGTTGTATAAAAATGAGGCGAATGTGGGAGGGTGTCATGCGTGCAAATTGCCTCACTACACGGAATGCTGAAGATCGTGCGAAGTGGAGACGTGAAATTAGGAAAACGGACTCCGGGCTCCCGAGGGGAATGCAACCGGGAACATTGCGAGCGATGATGATGATATGAGGAGGCACAGAATTTGAAGCAATGGCATATAAACGTAGAGACGCTTACGCCCAGCAGTAGGTAGTAACGTAGGGGTTCCGGTCCGGTTCTTATAAGATCTGTCGACTTACTCTAAAAGTCTTTTTCATCCCGGTGAAGTACTAAGGTGAGTTCCAACTACACCATTTCACATATTAAATATCTCCAATGTGTCGTGTTACATACACCACACATTGCTGGCTTAACAGGTTGGCTTGACGTCGTAAGATCGGATATGCGTGCAAATGGCCTCACTACGCGGGATGCCGAAGATCGTGCTAAGCGGAGACTTAAAAGCAGGAAAGCAGACCCCGGGCTCTCGAAATGGATGCAACCGGGAACAACGCTCGGATAATGATGATGATGACACACAAACGATCGAAAATAAAACGTGAGAGGCCTAAGTTCGGCAGTAGACGGATAAGGGCTGAGATGATGATGACGAAATAAATCACTGTCTCTTTAAAACCGACTACAACAAGGAGAGTACCTACCTATAAAACTCTTTTAAAAATTAAATTCAAGAATAATACAATACAAAACGCAAAGTTCAACTTGTGCTGAACATCTTTTGTACACAAATCCGTAATGCAGAGCTACTAGCTAGGCTTCGGTACACTCTGGTTAGGT
Source organism: Idaea biselata (assembly GCA_958496205.1). NCBI lineage: Eukaryota > Metazoa > Arthropoda > Insecta > Lepidoptera > Geometridae > Idaea > Idaea biselata. The sequence continues at coordinate 14,323,078 of OY292400.1, read as the reverse complement.
ATGCCTTTTAACGTCTTTATTTCTGACACAATGGCATTCGATGCTTACCTACTAGACATTGTTCACATTGGAGCGACACGCGACAGGGAAAAGTGAATCCACGAGGAAGAAACAAAGGCAATTTCCCGAGAGCCTCAAAATTTAAGTTTTTCGAATAAGTTTAAAAGCCTTAAAATGCTGTTTGGTTCGGATAAAACTATATTATTGTCGTAACAATGTCCAACAAACGTTATATCTTTTGTAGCCTCATTAGTAAACATGGAGTAAGGTCAGAGTAATTTTACCACATTGTGTTTGGCTCTCAACTTTGATGATAGCCTTTATGTACGTGGATTAAGGTCAGACTCATTTTACCACTTTTTGTTTCTGTCTGTCAACTTTGAAAGTTCTTGACACGAAAAAGACAAAGCATATTCTCACTACTCTCACCCCATGTTTATTAATAAGGCTATTAGAGGAAAGCGAATACTAACATTCTACACTTAAAGTGCTGTAGTAACTGTATACTCCATTGTGTTCTCTCAGATAGTGTCACAGAGGTCGCATCTTCAATATTTAATTGATGAAAGTCTCTTTAAGCTCGTCTTTGAAGTCTTCAGTCGCTTCGGCTCACTCCTCTACTCAATTCTATAGTTATCCTCCACATCTTAGCTTGATGAATTGCTTTTATGAAAAATTTTATAATTACTTTTTAAAATTCAATCAAAGTTTTAAGAAAGCAAAGACAATAGGTTTTCGATTTAAATTTTTCTTTCGTTTTTTTTTGATTAAGTTACGTTTTGATTTAAGACTCAATTCGTGTTGATTTTTATTGTGTAGGTATTAGCAGCGTCCCGCAGTTTCATTTGTGTAATTTCCAACCCGTAGGAATTTGGAAACAACGCTTAGCATTAATTTTTCTATTTTTATTGCTCCAGGTATTCTATCCACGTTTATTAATAAGACCTTATTAATAAACGTAAGAAAAAGTTTGATACTATTTTTAAACATTGTAATAATAAAAATATAAAGTTTATACATTGTTTATAGGACTTGTAGATTTAATTTTATATAAGTTTATTTTTATAAAAACCTAAATGTAAGAATGAGTGAAGAATAATATTTCTAAACATTTATTATGAAAATATTGCAATTAAAGATGCATTTAGCTTTAGAAAAAAACATAATAATTTAAAGCCGTATGTATTACTTCTAACATCACAAAAAACATTTTCAATCTATTTTAGTACCAAATGACATCAAGATAAACTAAACTTTATTTGTTTAAAACTAAGGTTCTTTATCGGTCGCTAGATTTTTTCAATGTCGTGATCTAACATGAGCAAAGCATTGTAAAGAAATCCGACGAAGAAATAAGTTATATTGCAAGCTTTAAAGCTAGGGTTTTACCTGTCCTTTCTTTTTTTACTGGTATTTCACTGTAGTAAAAACCGGCCAAGTGCGAGTCGGACTTGCGCCCGAAATATTCCGTCGGCACCATTATCTAGGTATACTAATATTATAAAGAGGTAACGTTGGTAACGTGCATGTGTAACGTTGGTAACGTGCATGTATGTATGTATATTGGGGGTAATTTTCGAAATTACTGGATCGATTTTGAAAAATATTTTACCAATAGAAAACTACGTTATCAGGGAGTTACATTTTGATCCTTATATTCCCACGGGATCGGGACTTATGCGGGTGAAACCGTGGGAATCTGCTAATCACGTTTGTTGTATTGGAGCCATACAACTCTGATGTAGATGACATTTCCATATAAAAATCACGAATTGTTTTTTTTTTTCTCATGCTATGAGATTCTGGTAGATATATACCGTATATTCCCAACGGCCTTCAAATCCTCGGCCACCGCACCGTGGCCGTTGGGAATTTTTTATGTAATCTTGATGGGACAATTGGACCAAATGGATGAGTCCACTTGTTCCCATCGGCCACCGAATTTGCAGATTATGGTTTATTCTAATAACGTAGATATTTAATGAAAAAACAATAATTGCAAATATTATAAAACATTGAAACAAATGACTTTCGGAGTAAAAAAACAAGTGACGATCGAAGTAGAAACAGAAGACGATCGGGTAAGAAACAAATGACGATCGAAGTAGAAACAAAAGACGATTGAAGCAGAAACAGAAGACGATCGGAGTAGAAACAAAAGACGATGGAAAGTTTTATTGTAACACTACACGGTGAAAGTACACAGTATCAGTATCAGTGAGTAGTAGTGTAACTACTGGCGGGCAGGCCGGAGGCCTCTCAGCATGCTATTCTGCGATTTTATTTTTAAACCGTCGTCATGTAACCAATTCATTAGTATTCCGCCGCCGGCTCACATATCCTCCTGCAAAAGCGGACATGTCAAAAAGTTTCAATTTTTTCACCAGCCCCGATGCAGTTTTGTTCGGGAACCATTTTTTTATCGCGTCTTTTTTGTTTTTTAACATTGATTTTTCGTATTTTATTCGCGAATCTAGAATTTGGCGTGAAACAATTGTGTTTGAGGTTGTTTTTAAACGTGAAAAGAACTGGGATATTTTCGGTTTAGAATTTCAATATGTTCAGACATTCGTAACATTTTAATTTATTGTGAACGTATCCGAAGCATCTGATTTTTAAGTGGCAACACTGATATATAAAAATAAAAATTCGCCATTTCTTCAAAGAAAGCACAACTCTGCTCCCAAAAGCTATATCCATAGAGATAGAGATCGCTTGTAAACTAATCTAGAAGCACCCAGCACATCAATGGGTAACTTTACTCCATTTTTTTTTAAATATATTATATTAATTCATTATATTGATTTGAAATTTGTTAGATAAAATGTTATTTTTTTATGATTACATCTGGGTATTATTAATAATTAATATATAAAAAAATGCATAATTTATTTATTTGGGCCAAAGTAGGACCATTTTACGGTACATAAAGTAAGTGTTTGTAAGTAAGGTGGTTAACTTCCAGGATTTGGTGACACATCATTATTTGCATACACATTTGATAATTGCAGTCTGTCTAACTTTAGGGTTAAGAAGTTAGCCATCCCAGTTTCACCTGCGTAAGTTCCGATCCCGTTGGAATATCGGGGTGAAGAATTAACCTATGTTAATCGGGGTGAATGTAGCTTTATAATGGTAAAAGAATTTTTGAAATCGGCCCAGTAGTTTTTGAGTTTATTCTTAACAAACATACACACACACACACAAATACAAATCTTTCCTCTTTATAATATTAGTGTAGATTATGTAATGAAGGCGGCTCTAAAAGTTTTAGTATAAAATAAAATACAACCACGAAGCATCGGATCTACGTTTCGTACCACCAACACAGCACATCGTATGAATATTCATTATTCTATGGATTTTCAAAGCTGAAAGGATGCATGAAACAATCTGACACCGTTATAACAGATTTCAGTTTTGTTATAAAATATAATTTTACTAGCTGACCAGACATACGTTGTCCTGTCCGTAAAAAGAAACCTAGAACCTAATACTTCCCTACACTACTACTACCCTACCCTACCCTACCCTACCCTACCCTACTGCAACTGTACCCCAGCTAATTGTTCAAGCTAATCGAAGCACGTCCAAAATGAAATGACCGCATGAATGACATAACAACATGCTTGTACTGTCAACACTGCAAAAAGTTTCAATTTGACAGCAAAATCCCCATTAACAAAATGATCCGCCATTTATTGAATTTATTTTTTTCCAAAAATTGTGATAAGTAAATGAAGAACTGCTCGAACTATTTTGTGCAAACTTTACATAAACCATCTACTAAATAGTCCGAACAAAGCCTAAACATTTGGTTTGGATAGGTAAGCCGGTTCTTGTGAGTTATAAAATTACAACGAAAAGTGGCATTGATTTTTATATATTCAGAAGAAGATTTCTAAAAACAAACAGATGGGTTACTTACCTTCTACTTACGTTCTCAAACTAGTTTTAAATTTCGAACGTCAAAGCTTTGTAACTTTTTGAAAATAATTTCTTTTTTTTAAAGAAGCTTGTTTTTCGGGGGGATAATTCGTTCGTTAAAAAACTAGTAACCAGATGGTGGCAATTTTTTTCTAGAAATCGAGGTTTTCGTCGTAAAGCAAAAAGAGGGGGTTTCCATATTTTTAGTTAGGGTTCGATTTAAGTAGTTTCACTCCTTTTTTTTATAAAAATACTCTTTGACAAACATGCTTAAAAAATATTTGGCTATTAAAATTTAATTCAAGCATTAATTAAATTTTAATAGCTTTGCTTTTAAACATTATTTCTTAAAGTTTTTACCACATATAACAAATACCTACTGGGTTTAGCTCGCCGGGCCGGGTACTAAAATTATTTTTAGCATTAGAAAATAACTTTAATTTCATAAATATCAGCATCGCTAAAAACCACAGATAAATTCAGTAAAATAAAAACTTAATTTACATACAAAAATGTCCAGTGATTTCCGACCAATCAGGGAACAAAACGGACGTACCTAAATAAAACAAGAACAATCACGGAACAGAAATAAAAAAATGAACATCTTTTTAATTAGATTCCTTCGCGTTTCCATTCTTTTTGTTTATTACTTTCGCACCTCTTAAATTTCGTGTTTTAAGTGGTCTGTAATGAGAAAAGTTAAAGTGGCCGTGGTCAATGGCCCGATTTTATCTTGATGGCTAATATTACAGTTATTGGGATGTCGTGTCTTCTCTCGTCACTAGGTACTTTTAGGGCGTTTTAAGGGTTCCGTACCCAAAGGGTAAAAACGGGACTCTTATTATTGTGACTCCGCTATTTGTCCCTCTATCCGTCCGTCCGTCCGTCACCAGGCTGCATCTCATGAACATCAACTATGATATCTATGAAAAGGTATCAACTGTGTGTTATGTGAATAAATACCTACATCATCTATGAATTGATATATTTCCGTAGCCGCTATAACAACAAATAGTAAAAACAAAATAAAACAAATATTTAAGGGGGACTTCCATACAACAAATGTGATTTTTCAGGGTAAAAACATGTAGGCATGATACGATAGTTAGAGGCGGCACGCATCCGCATTTTTTGAAACGGTCACAGAATACATCGAGCCGCTTCGTAGCGTGTTTAGAGGTAGGTACCTATAATACAGTTTCAATATTTTTAAAACAAACTTCAAAATAAAATGTATTTTGTTTACTTAAAACATGAATAAAAAAATGCTGGTTTCTTATGGATTGTAGCTACCTACAGGCACATTTTGAATTTAAAGTTTTTTTCGGGAATTGGTTATATTGTTTTACAATTCCTAATATTATTTGCTAAATTTTTTAAGTAAAATAAACAACAATTGAGAAGCATTCTTTATTAAAAAAATAAGATAAAACTGCCTATATTAATAGCATACAAATGACGTAATATCATTATAATATAGAGAATATAAAAAATGAATGAAATAAAAACATTTGCATAAAATACACAAATCACATTAAAATCAAATTAAAAAACAAAACATAAATCAACAATCTAGAATAAAATATATTTAGCCGGTTTTATAGTGCCCCTAAAGACCATAATTTAAATAAAAAATCTCAAGCCATAAATCACAGATAAATATCCATTCAATACACGATTTTAGTTTTCCTTTTCGGTTAAGTAACAATATTGTCTAGCCATTTAGCTTAAACAGACTTAAATTACCAGTTAGGTTAATACCCCTTAGATTATAATACCTATACTGAAAATCTCTGTCGGGTTCATCGAAAATGGTTGATTATTCATTATTCACTGATACAATATTTTTGTTCTAAAACTTTATTTTGTCTAAAATGTGGTAAGGTGTACTGGGGTAACTCTGAAAGTGGGGTAAATACAGAATAGACCTTTAATCAGAGTGATATTAAATCCATTTTTAATAAATTAGGATTTACCCCATTTAATAAGATATTTCAGATTTACCCCACTACACCTTATCTACGTCCTTCGACACTTTGGTAAAAAACTAACACCAACATGAAGGAAACAATGACACCTACAAACATTTTGAACTAAAATATTCTAATGTTGCGTCAGGAAAAAATAACCAATGTTCGATGAACGACAGGGTCTTTGAGTTTTAGGTCTGATGATTTATAGTTAATTATTTTACATTTTGTAAATTTTGACTAGGTTATAGGTACATACAAGGAAACTTACATAGCAACTTGGTACAAACTTGCGATTTGGTAAACGGGTGCACTTTGGTTAACTTACTTAGGGATAACGTAGAATAAAGATAAAACGATCGACAGATACCTTAGGACCTTATAAAAAAAAGCTTTAAAAATATAAACTAGTAAAACAATAAAATTGTACTGACAGAGTTTGAATACAATTACATCACTAAAAATAAAAATAATGAAGTTCAAACTTAGATTTCAAATTAAACTCATGAATAATTGTGTCCGGTCTGGGTGTTTTCTATTATGTATGTATTTACAAAAAAAAGTATAATATGTAGTATATCCGTTGTCTAGTACCCATAGTACAAGCGTAGTGCTTAGTTTGGGACTAGATTGCGCTGTGTGTAACGTCGTGCAATATTTATTTATTATTCTTATTTATTAATCGCGTTGTGTTTTGTGGAAACAACAAAAATAAACAACGCCATTAAAACTGAAGTAAAAGCTCGATTTGAGCCCAAAATCGCGATGGAAGATGAAAAATCAGATTTTAAACAGAAATTATTGTTTTGTCTACAAAAATAAAAATTATAGAAGATTTTTAGTGATTTTTTATTTTTTGTGATAAAATCACTAAAAATAGATTTTAAAATTTATTTGTGGTAATTTTAATAATTGTCGCCCGATTTAAAATCATTAGTCCGGTAAATTATTCTTAGCAGCAAACGGCCAGTTGCACCAGATAAATCATAAGTTAAGTAATTAGCGTTAGTTATGCTAAAATAATAATAACAAAATATTGTAGGATGCCGTACACAACGCCATTTAGCCCTAAGCAACTAGGCTTGTTTTATGGATACTAGAAAACGGATTGACTACATAAATAACTTCTTTTTTAAATACGGACAAGTGGCACAATAAACTTTTAAAATGATTACGATTGGAACAATTATGTCTTCTCACAACCAAGACTTGTAATCTATTCGAAACGTAGAGGCAAAGATTTGAGGTAAGAGACATAAGGCGAATAAGATCTGAAATAAGTATTTCTGAACTTTAATGTACATGACTTCTACCTTGCTTGTAAAATATTTAAGCCATAGCCTATACAAAATCAGAACCAAATACAATGAAATAATACAAAACTAATACCGCAGTACCTTCTTTGGTTGCAAAGCAGATTTTATTAATTTTAACGGAGATTTGGAACACAAAATATTTTAAATACCTTTAACAGATCACTGAATTTTCACTTACAAAATCACCTGCAATGGTATCAGTAATCTCATCCTTCTTGAGTTCTCTATTGTTTCTCTTTAAGGTCATCAATTTTTCTTGCCAGCTCGAGTGAAGAGAGACTCCACGCGTCCTTTAAGGTCGGTTCCAATGGAGCCTTCAGTGGCGCCTTCACTGAGAGAATACCATCCAAAGACAACTTACAAGTAACTTGATCAGCTTCGACGCGCAACATTGTGAAGAAGCTTCTAGAATTAAATGTCTCATCGTGGGTTGGTTTAATTATCAAGTATCTGTCTTTCATGTTCGAGATGGAAATTTCACTGGGATTAAAATTTCGGAGATCAACATTGATTTGGTACTTGAGTTCTGGTTCTGGTTTGATTGTAGTTTCGGTGGGCCAAGCTGCGACCGCTGCAATAATACAGAAGCACAACAGCGTAACATTGTCAGATTGTCTTGCTATCTCGATGACTGAATTAGAAGTGCGCTGATGTAGTCCAATCAGTATTTATATGTCCAGTCCAGAATCCAGGGTGTACGTATAGTCCAGGATGTACCAATAACTCCAGTCAAGCCTAGTCTTTGTTGTTGACTATCAGTTATAACGTTATCGGCACTCGCTAGAAAATTACTCACATTATATACAAAGTTGCATCGAACGTCGCGAAATAAAATAGTTACAGTATCGACAGGTTAAAACATCGAAGGATCTTTGAGTCGACGGTATGCTGCATTAAAAATTTATTTAATTTTATGATTTAACGTAGTACAGGATGCAAAATGGTGTGTTTGATTTTTATTTTTGTTTCATTAAGGGGAATTATCAGTGATACTCCTTTCTGAAGAAGTCGAGAGCCATGGCTGATGTTTTCTTACTAAGTACACGTCCTATGGGGTCGGTGAAATCGTTCCAATTGATTCAGATCGGGGCATCCGTGGCGCTGTTACCGACAGAACATGATCCCAAGACAAGTTCCAGGTAAGTTGTTCAATGTCCATGTCTCGAGGCAAGGGCAGCATTTTAGAGATGGTTATAGAATTAAATTGGTAATTAGGCATAACTTCTGAACTTACTTCGAAGCTAGCTGTAACGTTTAAAAGTCTATTCCAAGGTTTGATAGTGACTTCTTTGGGTGTGAATAATGGATGAAGAGCATATTTTACTTCAATTTTTTTGTTTTCTGGCTTGATCGTTGCTCCAGTGGCCTGAGTTGCGACGGCAGCAATAAGACACAACACCACAAACATTGTCACTACGTTTTTCTATAACGGTAATTCAATTAGAAGTGCGTCGGATTTAGTTACACCCGTATTTTATATACTGCAGGCATGTTATCGGTACCTTTTGGGCTAAACACTTGCTAGGGGGTTTTTATACGAGATGTCACATCGAATGTCGCGAAATAGTATGATCACAACATCGACAGGTTAAAACATCGAAGGGTCTTTAAATCGACTGTTTGTTAAACCGCTCTGGAAGCATTTAAGTACGACAAAAAGCATTACATGGTTGAAAGTCAGCGTTAAGGTAAGAAAATAAATTATTACCCGGCAAAATGTAACAATCAATATTTTTAGCTTTTTTTTCTATTGTTTCTATACGATTAAAAATTATACATAGACATATGGAGCCCTGTATCACAAATTGTGACTGAAGTAGAGATCTCGACTTAAGACTGGTAAATTTGACAAAATGCAACATAAAGACAACAAACCGTTAATTTACCAATGACGCGGAAACGCGCCTCAAATCGAGATGTCAGTTTAAACTACGCTCTGTAATTAGTAATTACAGGCCTAAGACATTCGATATAGCGATTGTTTGACATTCAAACATTCGATGTGATGTGATCGGTTTTAAGACCGTTCGACTAACCGTTTTCGACATGTTGACTTAGGATGTCACAACTTTTGATATAATGTGGGGAATAACCTACTGGGTATTTTTCTTAAAATGTCTTGCGGAAAGTATAATAATTGTGACTGCCCTCTGCCCTATATTTGAACACAATGTTATCACTTGTTTATAATGTACGAACATCCGCTTTGACAATGTGACTTTTATCCTAACTTCACCATAGCTTTAGGTACCTATTAAAAATATTATATTAACCTAATCTAGCATAATGGGGCCTAAGAAACTAGACAGACAGACTGTATTTTAACTGCACCTTTACTGCATATTTGCAGTAGGTATATATATGTATATTCTGGCGGTCGGTAGTTATTTAAATTTTAAGAAAAAAAATCTGTTTTTTTCCCATAGGTGTACCATAATTTTCAGTTAAGACTTTAAATCGAAAATACCTGTTTATGACACATACCTATCATACTAATATTATAAACGCGAAAGTGTATGTATGTATGTCTGTATGTGACTTTGTTACTCCTTCACGCAAAAACTACTGAACCGATTGCGATGAAACTTAGAATATAGATAGCTGGAGACCTAGAATAACACATAGGCTAATTTTTATTCCGATATTCCCGCAAAATCGGGACTTACGCGAGTGAAACCGCAGGGCGCAGCTAGTTTAATCTACTATATAAAAATAAGTCGGGTTTTCCTTCCTGACGCTATAACTCCAGAACGCACGAACCGATTTCCACGGTTTTGCATTCGTTGGAAAGGTCTCGGGCTCCGTGAGGTTTATAGCAAAGAAAATTCAGGAAAAATTTAATTATCTATAATTTATAAGGCAAAACAACGTTTGCCGGGTCAGCTAGTATAATATAAATTGCATTGTCCAATAAAATCACTTGAAAATCGGCATCAATCTATTAACTTCAAAATTTAAAGCAATCAATCAATCACATTAATGGACAGTTATTTTGAACTTTAATAATGGAGTCTTTTCACGAAAAGAGTCCCTTGGTAAGGAAGCGGAACGTAGTGTTTCAAAATATTTGTTACTTTAGCCATTTTATAAAAAAATACATTTCTTTCGATTTACCACACTATTTTTCTTTCCAGAATTTGATCTTTATCAGCAACACTATCGATCGGTACAATAATATAGGCTGTTTTTTTTTGCAAAAAGACAAGGTTCGATTCCTTGGGTACTGAATTTTTCAAAAAATCTAAATATGCCATTTTAGTTTGTGTCAAAATCGGGGACGCAACTCCTTTCAGCATTTTTCGCTAAATGTTGAACCAAAATGCTGAAAGGTTAAGACAAGATTACTCTAAGCAAGGTTGGTGCAACAAGGCCTGTGCATCACCAACCATCCATGAGGAGTAATTAGACACACTAACTTGTAACTGTTTTGAGTTGTTGCCGCTCTAGGCGTCCGAGGTTAACTTAACTAAACATAACTACGTTTAGACGGTTAGGAGTTAAACACCTGGAGCACCTACAAATATTATTATACAACGGGGTATTTACCATGTTTAAACTTGTTTTTTCTTGGAAGAGGGTAGTTCGATATGGACGCCCCTAACTGTCATCACCTATCCGCAATCTCAAGTCTCGTGAACAAGCCAGTTGAAATTACTGGCGAAATATTGAGCTCCGTGAAAAAACAAGTTAAAACATGGTAAATATCTCGTTGTATAGTAATTAAAATTAAAAACTAAAATAAAACTAAAACTGATTAAAATAAAACTAACTAAAAACTGAAATAAATCTAAATCAGCTAAACTTTTGGTGGAGGGAAAAGTGCCCAGAATACTGGCTGCATTGCCCCGTTGTATACAAATACTTATTTTCTGGGCAAAATACAAGCCAGCATTCCGGTCACCCGAAGCCTCCACCAAACGTTTAGCTAGCTCTCTGTACAGCTCCAGAGCGGCCGGCCCCCACGGATAATAATAATATTTATAGTGAAGTTAAAAATCGTTTACCTGGAATACCTATATGCAAAGGTAACTCTTACAGGGTTAGACTCACCTTAGTATATAATTGTATAATATCTGTTTTGTAATGTAATTTCTGAATAAATAAAATAAATAATAAAGGTTAAAGTTACTGTTCGCTAGTGAGTACACGGCTTTACAGTGACAAAAAATACAACAACAATATAAACAAGATAAAAATAAACCCTCTTAAAAAAGGTAAATAGTAGGTACTTTTTTGGGTTTGGATCAAGATCGAAAGAATTTTTAGTGCTCTAAAACAGAAGAAAAAAGAAATACTTCAAAATAGCACCACGCAACCTTCTGCATTGCAGTCGGGCATTTGCCCAACACGCCACAGAGGTCGTCAACATTTATATTAAAATCAACATAACAGTCGAAAAACGACATCACAACAAAACTATTAGAACAATAAAAGCGAATTCCACAAAACACAAATCACGAAACAATGCTTAAATCGAGATTAAACATTAAACTAGTAATTTTAACATTAATTTTCGTTTAACAGTTCGTGGTACGTTTAATAACTTCGTTAAGCTTTATAATGGGGGATAATCTGGTCTTATAAGGCTCCGCGGAGGGAATGATACTGTAATCCCTTGTAATTGTGCCATAGGTAGTAGGTACGTAGTAAGTTTATGATGGATAGATTGTTAATAATAGCTGTGGAAAAGGGTTGAGTGCTGCTATAATAGAGCTGTTAATGTTTGTGCTTATTTGTTACTTGTTTATGCAATAACTCGACCTCTGTCGCGTCGTGCGAAAGCGCGACTGCAATGCAGGAGGTTGCGGGTTCGATTCCCGCCGGGTGCAAGTATTAATGCTTATAGAATAAATATTTGTGTCTTGTCTGGGTGTCCCTCTATGTATAATATGTATGTATTTACAAAAGAAAAATAAATATAAGTATTATATCCGTTGTCTAGTCACCGTAACACAAGCTTAGTCGGTTACCACGGGGCTAGATGGCGCTGTGTGTTGTTCACAGAATTTATTTATTTATTTATAACTAGTGAAGTATTTGCGATGCGTAGTTAGTTCATAATTCATTTATTAGTATTACGAGTAAGTGTACATTTAAATTATGTTAATAGTAATTATATGATAGCTTTACCCCTTACCAATAATAATGTGATATCCTTAGGCATTGGTGCGTTAATTAATTTAACAAATTGCGACACCGTAAACATGCCGAAGTTATAATAATAGATGGTTAATACAGATGCAAAAATTCAAGGTGTGAGTCATGGACGGCGATGGGCTAACGGAATTTTAAGCATTGAAATATGTTTTAAGCCGTTTCGTCACGATTGAGAAAAAATGTTTGAATCAAATCCCGCACAGAGTCGGCCATGTGTTTTTGTTTTTGTACTTAAATGTATTTTGTCTTTGAAGTAGGTACTTTTGTACTCGTCGCTAGTTTTGTTTTGAACTTTTTTTCAATTGTGAATCCTACAGTATTGTCTACCGATCTCCTAGTCATTAGTCTGTTTAATCTTCAAAAACGATATACTTTAAAATATAATAATATCGTATATCCAATAAAACGACTATGGCTATAAAATGGATCAATGTAAAAAAATGTTTAAAAATACGTTTTTCATAAATTGAAAGAACGCAATTCAATACCTATTTCTCCTTAATTACAGGTAAGTACAGCCTTTATAATATTAATAAATATATTTCAATAATGTTCGGTACCCTTCAATCAATATCTACTTATAGCGAAGTAAAATATACCGTCCATTAATTCACATGAAACGGTCAAGTGTGCATTGGAAGAGTCGTAAGTGTTCCGTATACCGAAATAAATGCAAGCACCCTGGTAAATCGATTAGGTATAGAAACTTTCCTAACTATAAAGGTTACACGCTAAAAAGACAAAAAGAGGGTAAATGCTCTAACTAATCACACATCAAGAAATGTTTAGACTATGATTTTTTTTTTTAAATACTTTAAGGCTAAAGTATTTTCGTGCGGTGTTGGTCTAGTGGTAGATACCGCAAATTTCATTCCAAAGGCCGTGCGGCCTCGTGACTTTGAACTTAAGTATTTTTCTTTGAGAAAAAAATGAAATGCGTTATTAACATTGCTTTTACGGTGAAGATAAACATCGCGAGGAAACCCGCGTCTTAAAATGACGTACAATGTACTTAACTTAAAAGCCCAGCGAGACCTTTACCTACGCACGTGATAAACACGCAGAAAAAGTGATACCATTTCAAAATAATAATTTGTTTCGTGGACTAATCATAAAGTCTTAAGAGGAGTATAGACGCCAACGACCTTGAAACTGAAAATCCCTGTCGGGCTCATCGAAAATTGTAGATTATTTCATGACGGAATGTTGTAGAACTTTTTTTTGTGCACAGATTGTAGGTGACATTGTTTCCTACATTTTGGTGTACTTTTAAGACAAGAACCTCCTATTGGTGCAAAGCCTATCCAAATTTTAGACAAAAAATGTCTGATTTGGCTAAAATGTCGATAGGCTTCAATACGTTTAGACATATTTGTATGGAAACTGCACTAAAATATCGGAAACAATGTCGCCTACAATCTGTACACAAAAAAAAGTTCTACGACATTCCGTCATGAAATAATCAACAATTTTCGATGCGCCCGACATGGATTTTCAGTTTTTCAGTATAGGGCCCTTAATGCAATAAACTGCTATTATAACGAAATTGTTAAGCTTTAAAGGAACTCTAAAATTGTAAGGTCATTCCATCTCTCCATCTCTCCTAATGATTGCTTCACTGACCCTCCACAATGAAAGGAACACTTAAAATATTATTTATAAGAAAAAGCTAGCGGCATCATTTGCAATTCATCAGAGTTTTTGGTTTCCGAGTGCCAAGTGTTAAGAAGTTTATACATTGGAAATTGTTTACCTTTTTCTCTAAGATTTATTTCTTAAAAGCAATTAAATACAAATAGGCATATGTACATATTAAAATAGATAATCTTAATGAATAAAAAAAACCTTACAAACATTAATTTAAAAAAACAAAACCAAACAAAACACAAAATAAAAATAATAACAAAAACAACACTTATTTTTCTCTAAAGGGTTCCAAAAACTGAAGGAGGATATATTAAGATTAGTGTCCGACCGAAAGTTCGGTTTCGGTTGCGGCCGAGTTTCAGCCAAAATTCAAGTTTCGGTGGCTGTTTCTGTTTCGACTAAAATTAAAGGTAAAATGCACCAAATTTCAGTATTTTAAGGAATTTTATACTTGACCACGTGAATTTCGGTTTCCGTTTCGGCCGAAACTGAAGCCACGGCCGAATATTCGATTTCGGTCGGAAAACCAGTTTCGGTCGGACTCTAATTAAGATGCTCAATTTGTCGCTATATACAGCCTGTTTTGAGGATAGTGAATTAAGCTCAATGGGTGTTGTTCAAATGTTTAAGGCATCAGAATCTATGTTAACAACTTTTTTTCTATGACTTTTGAAATTTCGAAATAGTGGCTGTTTGGGGTAGCAAATTACAAGATTGGGACTTACACGGGGGAAACCGCGGGGCGCAGCTAGTAAAGCATAAACTCTATTATAGAATAAGCTTTATCTATAAACTAGCAGTGCCCACGACTTTGTCCGCCTAATTTATTAAAACATATATAAATAGCCTATAAACCTACCTCAATAAATGGACTATCCAACACTGAAAGACTGAATTTTTTTCAAATCGGACAAGCGGTTCCTGAGATTAGCGCGTCTAAACAGACAAACAAACTCTTTAGCTTTATAGTAATAGATAGATAACAGATATAAAATTCAAAGTCCTGACTGACCTACATCAACATAGGGCCCAAACCGCTCTGGTCCTAGAGACATGAAAATTAAATTTCGAGAGTGTGTTCTTTGTGATGTGTGGCATCCACTAAGGTTTTTGGAAAATCCTGCGGGATCGAGGACTTACGCGGATAAAACCGCGGGACGCAGCTAGTCTTTATTAAAACTTCACTGAAACATGTCCCACAATTTACAGCTTACATAAACGAGGTAAAATAAAAATATCATTTAATCTGACCTGTCGCCAGGGAAGGTAAACACGTTGACAGAAGCTCTTTCATTTAAATCCGATGTATTTTAATATGAAAATTTCATGAAAATACTCCGTTATTATTTTTAGTGGAAGTCCTAGCTAAGTGGAATTAAAGTTTTATTTTAAAATGCTGCCGTTACGAATCTAATTAGATGCAAACTTTACACTCAAAATTTTAGAATTTCCAAAAGTCGTATAACAAAAGTGGTTCGCCTAGACCTCTAGAACAAACCCCTTTCAGCTTAATACCCACTACTCAGAACACCCTGTATGGTTGCACGACTTCAACCACATATTTTACTTCATTTCGTACGAAATTCACATGTAGGTAAAACAACCTGCATTGCATTCGCACCTTCGCCCAAAGCACCACAGAAGTCTTCAATAAGGCTTAATATAGTAAAAACAACGCGATTAAAACCGATAAATGGGTTTAATTTCCCATTTAATCTTCATTGTCAATGTAAATACTCTCTTAACTCACTAAATGAATAGGCAATAAGAAAGAAATATAAAAAAGAAATGTGAAACGCCACGCTCATTAACAATTCCCATTGTTTCCTTTAAATAAAAGAAAATAATTAATTTACTTGGTTGGTACAAATGCAAATCTAGCGAGCAAAGAAAATATTATTTATCTATGTATCTATTATTTATCTTTTTTTGTTAGCCCGCTAATTTGTCCCACTGTAGGGCTCTTAGGCCCGAATTATACTGAAAAGGCGTAAGGTGAAGGCGTGGAGCAGGCGGAAATTTTCAAATTGTAAAATGACAGTTTCGCGACGCTCCAGTATAATTCACGCTGTCTCGTAGACGACATTTTGTACGAAAATGTTTTAAGGCGGCATCATGCCTGCGCCGCGCCTTTACCTGATTCCTTTTCTGTATAATTCGGGCCTTAGAGGTGTGTATGGGGCAAACAAAGAAGGGTGGACCCACTTAGATCGTTGGGCCCGAGAAAACCTCACGTGATAGCTTGGTGCACCTGCTAAAGAACGGACGAGGCTCGTATGCACAGAATGTTTGTGGTTGCGCCGCCACGCTGGTCGCGCCACCACCAATTACTATAGCGCTGTATGGTGTCTCACTCACTCGGCCGCCGCCAGTCCGGCCGCCAGCCAGTGACGTCCCCACCTCATTGCATGCAGCAGTACTGTCTCAGTGTGGTGTGGCGACTGTGGTGTCTGTATGGTGTCTAGTTTGGTAGCTTACGGACACCACGGTGGCGCAACTGGTTGCGCCGCCATGGTATCCCGGTGAAATATAGCCCTAACGCCGCTACCAACAAAATGTATACAGCTCTATAGAGAGTTACTCACTTGGTGTCCGTTTGGTTGTGCCACCAAACGGACATTTTGTTGGTAGCGGCGACTAGTTGCGCTGCCATGGTGTCCCGGTGAAATATAGCCCTTAGAGGGGTCAGGCTGTAAGTCGCCACGGGAGCCTACTACGAATTGGCTATCGGACCGTGGTGAGTCCTAATAGTTCTTTGGGAGCCGAATCTATTGGTAGGAGCCCAAAAACAAGTTATGTATAAAACTTTATTTTGGAATGCCATTCTCCTCATCATTCCGATGGTTATTATCAGATATCAAACAGCAGAAAAATCATTGCGATCGGACCTTAGACGATGGAGATATGAGATATAAGATATGTTATAAATGTACACACAAAAAAAAAACATAGATAACCTCCTCTTTTTTTGGAAGTCGGGTAAAAATACAATTTCCTCGAAATTGTTTCGAAACCTTAGAAAAAGTAGTTTTCACCCAATTGTCGTTACTTTTACGATTTCTCTCGCTAATAGTTTAGCCTTTACAATTTGTCGCTTCGTGACAGAGACTTTATTCATAAGGACTGGCCTTAGGTAGCATTTGTATGGATACATATCAAATAGATAATTTTGCACCCCATTGCTTATGCACTTATGACATAAGTTAGATAAGTATTCTAAGATAGGTGTTAGGACCACCTAACAATGAGCAAAATTCTTATTTTACTTATTTACAATTTCATATGATTTAAAAAAAACTGTTTCGATCGCATTTGTTTTTCATTTATTTTCATGTACAGTATAGGTTACAATAAGGTCTTAGGTCCCCATCCCTAAAATCTTGTCCATTCATTGGTTGCCTGGAAAAGATCGCCTTTAGGCGATAGGGCCACCCATTATGCCACACTAGTTTTAAGTTTTTTCTTTGTAATAAGTACTTGTATTTTGGCGTTTATCTATCTATCTATCTTAAAGCTATTTTATTTATTTACCACCTCGTTGATAGAAAGACTCAAACAAAAAAAGAATCTTCCCAAAATGCATGTCCTGACCGGTTTTTTCCGCTTAATCCTATTTCATTTCGTCATATTTTTCTTCATCTGGAGCCTTATTTTTCAATCGCTCGTGCCCCTAAATATCTTAATATCTGCTGATTTTCGTGCAATGTCGGACTCCTGCGGAGAGTGGTTTAGACCACTCGTTGCGGTCGTGCGATTCCCGTAGAAAAATTACCAAAATCAACCATTAATCAGTAGAAATCGAACTATTTAAATCGCTCAAAGTGGCACAAGCGATTCAAAAATAGAACCCCTGGTTGTTTCGCCATTCCAATTTATAGATCTCTGAATCTAGTTTTTACAATTTGTCGCTTCGTGGAACACTTAAATATTTTTATGTGATGGAAAATTTCAGTACGAGCGTAGACAACGTTACAAACTAGGTTTCCAAGAAGAGGTTTTATGATGCTTTCCCCTGTTTACTAATATCGTGTCGTAATCTCGTAGTGTGGGTGGGAAATGACGTGAGAATTCATGGCTGTAGGTACGTTACGTAAGTTACGATAAAACGAAGATATTTTTACACTATAAAACTGTAGAAGCATACCGGTGAAGAACGGAATAGACTTTTTGTGGCCTAGTTTGAAGTGTCATCACTTTGGACGGTGGCGGGTAAACTTGGTCTCAGGTTGGAGGGTTGGTGTGAAAACATCCTATCTAAGCTTAGTAGCTTACCACGGGGCTTGATGGCGCTGTGTGTTGTTCACAGAAATTTATTTATTTAAAACATTGTCAAATCAATTTGCCATAGGATGGTCAATATCACGGTGATTTTGTTTTCAGTGGGCTCCTGGATGTAACCGGAAAAGGCATTCAAATAAGGAGTTTATAAGGCTCCGACAGAACTGAAGAACATTATCATTTTGTAAATTTAAAAGTCGACATTTTGAATTATTGTATTTCTGGAACAGGGCTGGCGACGACGCTACTTTGGTCAACGAATAGGTGTTGCTATCCAAAGCGGCAACATAGTCGGGTTCGTTCCGTTTCCCCCCAATTCCGTTTCCCCCTGTTTCGATTCCCCCCGAAAAATATTTATTATAGGTACCTATACATTTTGGTCGATCGAAAGACGATCGGAGTAGAAACAAAAGACGATCGAAATGAAAACAAAAGACGATCGTTACGAAAACAAAAGACGATCGAAATGGAAAAAAAGACGATCGAAATGGAAACAAAAGACGATCGAAACGAAAACAAAAGACGATCGAAATGGAAACAAAAGACGATCGAAATGGAAACAAAAGACGATCGAAATGATAACAAAAGACGATAAGAGTGGAAACAAAAGACGATCGAAAGGGAAACAAAAGACGATCGAAATGGAAAAAAAGACGATCGAAATGGAAAAAAAATAGTCGATTTGAAATGGAAACAAAAGACGATCGAAATGTAAACAAAAGACGATCGAAATGGAATTAAAAGACGATCTAAATAGAATTAAAAGATGATCGAAATGGAATTAAAAGACGATCGAAAGGGAAACAAAAGACGATCGAAATGGAAAAAGAGACGATCGAAATGGAAAAAAAATAGTCGATTTGAAATGGAAACAAAAGACGATCGAAATGTAAACAAAAGACGATCGAAATGGAATTAAAAGACGATCTAAATAGAATTAAAAGATGATCGAAATGGAATTAAAAGACGATCGAAATGTAAACAAAAGACGATCGAAACGAAAACAAAAGACGATCTAAATGGATACAAAAGACGATCGAAATGGAAACAAAAGACGATCGAAATGGAAACAAAAGACGATCGAAACGAAAACAAAGACGATAGAATAGAAACGAAAACAAAAGACGATCGAAATGGAAACAAAAACGGAAACGGACGAAAACGAAATGGAAAAAGAAACAAATTTTGACAGACAGATCTTATAGCGGGGTATATTATATTAACTTATATTTGGGTTTAAAACCACAAATAATTTGTTTAAAGACATTTGACAAATTAAAGAATGAACATCGTAAAAAATATAATTCATGTGTTTTAAAATTTAATTTAAACACCACCTATTTAGATGTTTTAGGGTTCCGTACCCAAAGGGCGAAAACGAAACCCTATTACTGAGACTTCGCTGTCTGTCTGTCTGTCCGTCTGTCCGTCTGTCCGTCTGTCCGTCTGTCCGTCTGTCCGTCTGTCCGTCTGTCCGTCTGTCCGTCTGTCCGTCTGTCCGTCTGTCCGTCTGTCCGTCTGTCCGTCTGTCCGTCTGTCCGTCTGTCCGTCTGTCCGTCTGTCCGTCTGTCCGTCTGTCCGTCTGTCCGTCTGTCCGTCTGTCCGTCTGTCCGTCTGTCCGTCTGTCCGTCTGTCCGTCTGTCCGTCTGTCCGTCTGTCCGTCTGTCCGTCTGTCCGTCTGTCCGTCTGTCCGTCTGTCCGTCTGTCCGTCTGTCCGTCTGTCCGTCTGTCCGTCTGTCCGTCTGTCCGTCTGTCCGTCTGTCCGTCTGTCCGTCTGTCCGTCTGTCCGTCTGTCCGTCTGTCCGTCTGTCCGTCTGTCCGTCTGTCCGTCTGTCCGTCTGTCCGTCTGTCCGTCTGTCCGTCTGTCCGTCTGTCCGTCTGTCCGTCTGTCCGTCTGTCCGTCTGTCCGTCTGTCCGTCTGTCCGTCTGTCACCAGGCTGTATCTCACGAACCGTAATAGATGGACGGTTGAAATTTTCACAGAAGATGTATTTCGGTAGTCGTTACAACAACAAATACTAAAAACAAAATGAAACAAAATTTTAAGAGGCGTTCCCATACAACAAACGTGTTTCAAAAACAACAAGGAGTTTTATTACAATGTGAGGTTTATTTATTTATTTATTTTCCATTTCGATCGTCTTTTGTTTTCGTTTCGATCGTCTTTTGTTTCCATTTCGATCGTCTTTTGTTTCCATTTCGATCGTCTTTTGTTTCCATTTCGATAGTCTTTTGTTTCCATTTCGATCGTCTTTTGTTTCCATTTTGATCGTCTTTTGTTTCCATTTCGATTGTCTTTTGTTTCCATTTCGATCGTCTTTTTTTTCATTTCGATCGTTTTTTGTTTTCGTTTCGATCGTCTTCTGTTTCCATTTCGATCGTCTTTTAATTCCATTTCGATCGTCTTTTAATTCCATTTCGATAGTCTTTTGTTTCCATTTTGATCGTCTTTTGTTTCCATTTCGATCGTCTTTTTTCCATTTCGATCGTCTTTTGTTTTCGTAACGATCGTATTTTGTTTTCGTTTCGATCGTCTTTTGTTTCTACTCCGATCGTCTTTTGTTATATTAAAAAAAAGGACTTGACCAGTTGACACTCTTCGAACTTTAACTGTTGACTGTACACATCACCAAAATACATAGGTACCTATAATAAATATTTTTCGGGGGGAATCGAAACAGGGGGAAACGGAATTGGGGGGAAACGGAACGAACCCACATAGTCAGCCATTTGAGTACCAAACAAAAAATATGTTGTATGATTGTTTATTCTTTTTCTTCTCACAACCATAGTACCTCCTACCTATAGTAATCAAAACCAAGTTCGAATAGGAACCTAAAATAATTATTGTCAAAATGTTGCTGGTATTTTGGAAAGATTTCTCTACAGTTAGATCTAAAGACTACTGAGGAATACCTAATATATCTAGTCCTCCTATAAGTGTCCTATTGAGATCTACTTAACAATTCCTCAGGTAGGTATTTAGGTTTCTACCTATTACAAAACACCCAAATTAGTATCAATTCATTGATCCGCAATTATGGCTAATTATATCCGAACCGACATAAAACAGGTTTCGAAAAGGTCGAGTAAAAATCCGAATTAACCGGATTCCTTTAATCCAGACGGGTCTTTTATCCGGAGTCCGTATTGAGCAACCAAATTGCCGGATTAGCCGTAAAATCGCGGCGGGAACGCCGTAATGACTGCATAATGAGATGTTGGCTGATTCGCTAATGGATTAAATCTGATGACACACGTTTTTTTTTGTATGGAATGTTAGTAAGGATACACTATTGGATATCAATAGTTAGAAATAAAGATGAATTAAAACTTAATTTTAACATAGGGCATACATACCACAAAGTTTTATCCAGAAAAAAACTCAAATGTTAAAATCATTTCATCCGTTTGGGACCCTTTAGCCGTTTACGAAACTGTAGTTTCGTAACTGGTGTCGATGAAAGAATTATTCTTTCTTGTACGTAACTAGTAAACTTTTATAATATTGCTAAAAATCCTTGTACGTAACCATGGTTTCGTAAAAAGTTTATACTTATTTATCAACTAGCTGACCCGACAGATGTTGTCCTGACAGCTAAATAAGAAAACTACCCTACCCTACTACTACCCTACCTTACCCGACTACTACCCTACCCTACTACTACCCTACCCTACTACTACCTTACCCGACTACTACCCTACCCTACTACTACCCTACCCTACTACTACCCTACCCTACTACTACCTTACCCTACTACTACTCTTCTACCCTACTACTACCCAACCCTACTCCGCACGATAAGCAATAAGGTGATGATTGTTATCTATCCCTGTGACAATGCACTAAATTGATGAAACATTCGCGTAAAGTAATATGATAGTTTGTGAACTCATGAAACTGTCTATTTTACCTACATACTTAACCTACATAGGTAGGTATGTACATGCTTCATGAAATATGCGGGTGTCCATGTAAGTGGAGCGAACTCGGACATTCTTCGTAGAGTCGCTTTCGAACTATGCGTGATATGGTGAACATACCACTCTCGGACTTTCTTCTTAGATATGGGAACGAAAAGTTAGAACCTATGGTTAGCTATAGCAGGTAACATTATTGTCTTAAAAGAGGCTAAACTCAAAATTCCTGTGGGGTTCATCGAAAATTGTTGATTATTTCATGACGGAATGTTGTTGTTTTTTTGTGTATTAGGTGACATTGTTTCCTACATTTTAGTGCAGTTCCTGAAAAATAATATCCATGTCGAAGGGTGATAGAGTCTATCCACATTTTAGACAAAAAATGACTATTTTGGCTCCGTAGGATCGAACACCTATCTCTTGATATTTGAAATACTTTATATAAATTGGAAGAAAAATTGTATAACTTCATATATTTTTACTGCAAAAATAATATCTATAGAATCACTCCAAAATTAAAAAAACTGAATATTCAATCAGATACCACTTCGTTGAATTTCTGTTTCAATTTGAGACACTGTTAAAAACGATAGTGTTTGTACCTACATTTTTTTAAAAGCGGTCTTAAAACATCTATAGCCTTATCTAATGAACGTGAAGTAAGGTCGGAGTAATTTTGCCACTTTTTGTTCCTGTCTGTAAACTTTGAAAGTTCCTGTCACGGAAAAATACAAAGCATGTTCTCACTACTCCGACCTCACTCCACGTTTATGAATAAGGTATGATTGATCCAAGCCGGACTTAGTGCGACTGTGGAGCTCCCAAGCAAACTATGCAGCACCTCCTTGTATGCCCCTCCAGTTCTAATAGCTGTACGTTGGCTGATCTGATGTCAGCCAATGAAAACAAATTCAAATTCAATATTTATTTATTTTTCTCGTCACAAAAACTTAAGTCTAGAACTATTTATTCTAATAAACATTGTTATAGGAATGAGCAGAAACTTAAGTAATTGTGAGAGACTGGTGCCTTTCTTTTTTTTTTTTTTTTCTTTTTTTTACGAGGGAGAATCTAATTAAGACCGTCAGGCCGCTCCCGGGGGAGAGCGGCCCGGTGTGTGGGGGTCCCCCCGGCCAAGATAGTGTGCGGCCAGGGTATACCCACTAAACCCCTCGGTGTCCTTCGCGCCGCAGTTGCCAGAGCTTGCCGGAACCTTTCGGATAACTTCGGCAAGCTCTAGCGGCGGGTGGTCCGGGTGGACCCCGTCTCCGAGCCCAAATGGGCAAAACCCTCTCAAGAGGCGGCGCGGACACGCCGCCGCCATCTCGTGGCTCAGTGTTTGGCGACGAACTCCCCCGAGTCCGCCGCCAAGAGCCGTTTAGGGGAACCAGGGATGTCCGGACACTCCTGGTTCCCCTGCGACGGGTGAGGTCTGTGGCCCCGTCGCCGACCACTTTTCGGCTGCAGGGGATAGGGCGAGCGGCAACGACACACCGACACTCCTCTTCCCCTGCAGCCCCACCGCGTCTGCCATCAACGGTGGCGGCCCCGCCGAGGCCGCGGCAGATAGGGAGAGCGGCAACGCAACACCGACACTCCTCTCCTGCCGCGGCCCCGAAACCCTCATCAGCCGCGAGCGGCCCCTCCTCGGGTGGGTTCCGCTTGGTTCACCGTGGGTGTCCAGGCCACGGCTACTAAGCCCCCCCGCCACGACAAGGCGGGAACCCTTCGGGGGGGAGAGACTGGTGCCTGAGATCACCAGGCTCTCGACATCAATTATGTTACAAGCTCTAATGTAACACAATACAAGTAATCGCATAGACTTTATACATCGATCTTAGGGGTAGATTTAAATTATTATTTCTGATATTGTCGGAGTGGATAGGAAGCGTCAAAGATCTCGCTACATACTGGAGTGGGCGGGTTTAACCACATTCCCCTGACAATATTTTGTAACATCGACACAAAGAAGAAGAATAAAGCTATTTAACTAAAACTAAACTAAAATCAGCAGCCTATAAAAGTGTCTGAAAAGGGTCCGTCTGCACCAAGCCGACTAGCCGAAAACCCGACTCGTAACACAGTCGTTGCCGTAATTATCTTGGAATGCAGCCAGCGTTACCGAATAGAGATACGGCTTCAGCCGGTTCATTATAGGATACGACCTAAAATCTAAATTACACCCATTCTTATTTAACTGCCTTTCACAGTGGGGCTGTTAAACGTTTTTTAAAACGTTATTTTTTTCTTCGAAAGGTAGGAAGGGTATTGGTTTAAAGTCAACTGAAATCCCATCAAAAACATGCTTGTAAAAAAAGCAAGTCTCGCAACTCAGTTCTTCTACCGTAAAAAGTTGTGAGATCCATGTATGTTATTCCAAGTCGGGGACATTCTGTCTTAAGTTATTATTACGTAATTCGCTAATCTAACAACATCTTATAGAGACTATAATAACAGTATTTAGAAAAAGTTATGTTTTAAGTAAATAGATTAACTTGGCACTTGACACACACTTGGATTAACTGCTTGGTTACAAGATCTTCAGGTTTCTAGTTTTATTCACAACGAAGTTATAAGAGGTCGAAAATGGCCTGAGTTGCTTCGAGAAAAGAATGGTACGGCCGTGCCGCTTTGTTGCTCGACTTGGCGGGGGCACTACCGTGCCCCCAGATTCAATGAAACTGAATGAATTCTCATATTTCGGTTTTAATCGCGTGTTTATTAGTTTTAACATTGTTTCAATGCTCAACGTTTCGAAACATTTACAGGTCTCTTCTTTAGGATTTCAGGATTGAGAAGGGACCTGCAAAGGTCTCGAAACGTTGAGAATTGAAACAATGTTGAAAGTTTTATAAACACCACGCGATTAAAACCGAAAAATGAGTTAAATCGCGAAAACTGAAGAACAATCTACTATCAAAATGTCTAAGAAGTTCAAATGTCCAAATGCTATGAAGACAACTAGTAAATTTTGACTACTGTCGCTCCTGATCGTATTTGGTGCAAAGGATAGCTATTGCCATACAAAGGGGTTAATGCTGCCAGCATCCTTGGTTCTTTTGCGCCGGGTACTACGATCAGGGGTGGTTTATTTGATTGACTATGTGTGTGTTTGTATTGTAGTTTACTAGTGAATAGGTTCAAATATTGTACCAATTTTCAAATGGTTTGCTTGCCCAAGTTGCATCCTAATCCGATCAATAACTTTTGTATGAATTAAGGAGTACCAAATATTCTGACAACCTTTCGAATCATTTCATCCTTCTCGTTTAGTAAAAAAGTAGTAGTTATTTTATTTCAATAACATTCAATAAAAGAAAAAAAAAAGATTTGGCACATTAAAAAGCTTTTATGTGAAAGCGTCCATCTAAGTTTCCATTGAGAGACCTAAGGCGATGAGAGATTGTTTTACGACTTTATTTTAATGACGCCACTTATCTACAAGTGGGTTACTTAAACAATGTTTTATTAGAACTGCAGAACTCATCATTAATTCGTGATTGGCACCGTAGATAGATAGATAGATTATTCTGTTTTCGCCATGTTGGATAGAAATAAACAAAGCATTTTATTTTAGAATTAACATATTACAAACATAACACAAACTAATAAAAAATTAAAAAGTCAATTAAATAAGCCGCCCTTGATCGTACCCGGCGCAAAGGAGCCGAGGAAGCATCCTCGGCCATTGCCGAGCCATTGCCATACAGAGAGGCAATGCTGCTAGCAGCAGCATTGCCTCTCTGTATGGCAATGGCCAACCTTTGCACCAAGTACGACCCCAGTCAAGACCCCTATCCCTAAGACGGCGGCCAATTGCCCTGACAAAAGCGATCGACTCAGTAGCCCAGCTGCATAGATAGAAATGGGATAGAAATTAAACTCATTTTTTGGATTTAATCGCATGGTGTTTATTTATTACATTTGGCATTGCTTCAAAGCTCAACGTATCTTCACGATTGAGTCACTCCTATTCATCCCCCATTTTACATGCGGGTGATGAATGTTTAACAAAGTGTCTTTACCTACATCTTCGACGGACGCTACTTAAATCATCTCACGTAGATGTTACTTGCCAATGATGATGATGATGATGATGAAAGGTATCGGTTTCATTTACCTACTGTGAAGTTTTTAGAACGTTTCACACGCCACTACTGTTTATCACTGACTTAATTGTTGTAAATCGCTTAATTTTTATTGCCTTAAGGTCAGAAAACCCGGGCTTCGGCCGGGTTAAGCTGAGACCTGCTCCGTGGCGCCAACCCTTTTACATAAAGCGTGATGTCACAGTGATAGGCTACTACAGTAGGATAATTATGCAAATTGGAAAAAAAAATTTAAATGAATAATAATTTACTGTCAGTCTACTAATACGAACAATTTACATAAACGAAGATTATTTGAGCTTATACCTATTAGGTTGCTAGGGTACAACAACACCTAAAATAGAGGCAAAATAATATATAGGTATGAAATTAAAAAAAACCCTAGGAAAATAATAGCTAAAAAAAATGTTGCTTTTGTTAAAGGGTTTTTTATTGGAGTTCCGAAGCCAAATGGCAAAAAAACGGACCCCTTATGGATTCGTCATGTCTGTCTGACTGTCCGTCCGTATATGTCACAGCCACTTTTTTTTCTTTTGCACCTACTTTGCTGTGTGTCTGTCCTAATTAAAAGTAATTTCTTTCTTTCTTTGAACCACTACATTTTATAACCATTGTTGGTACTTTGTATTACATTACATTTTATTTGTACTTAATCCATCATGGTACAATGTTGTTGTGAAATGGAACAAAATGAACACAATGATAGAAGATACAATATTAAAACTGCCTTCAAAAAACGAGGAGGTTTTCAATTCGACCCGAATATTGTTTGTATGTGTGTATGTGTATATGTTCATACCGTACTCATACGTGAAGTCAGATTTCGATACTTAATTGAATATTTTGAATTATGTTTTTTTTTCTGTGAACATCACACAGCGCCATCTTGCCCCATGGTAAGCTACTAAGCTTGTGTTACGGAGACTAGACAACAAATATAATACTTATATTTACTTTTATTTTGTACATGCATATAGATACATTTTACACATAGTGAGACACCAATATTAATTATTTTTAAGCATAATATACTTGTTACCCGGCTTGAAATTAGACTGTTGGAGTAGTACTATTAGGATCGTACATCGGATTGTAGGTACTTTTATGATCGTTAGATACGTTTCAAAATTCCAAGATTTGAATTTCGATTGTGTGCCCGAAAACAAGTCATGGTATTCTACTGTTGCTAATGACTACACTGTGTCGCCCAGTGTAATCTCATCCCTTTTCTCTCGGAATTTTAGTGATAATTAAATAAATCAGAGATAATTACTAGCCCTTAGGGCGATGCCACTCACAAGCGCTACCTACTTCCCCGAGGTTCCGGTATACAAACTTTAATCTTCTTTCTTTTATTCTTTTGATTATCTAATCTAATTAGCTTTGTGTAGGTAAAAAGAATATTATTTGTTGGTAATATTGTAATGTTGGTAAAGTAAGTAATGTTGGTAATATATTGGTAATATAATAGTAAAAAGAATATTATAAATTTTTGGTGGGTTTCTTCATTGGAAGAAACCTTAACGAATGCTTTCAAGCAACTAACAAGCACGTAAAGCTTTAATGAAATATTGATTTATTGAGAAATAAATAAAGAGGTAGCTAAGAATCAGGGCCTCTACTTTAATTTCTACGAACGAAAATCAAAACGAAAGAAAATCTGTTATCATCCGTCCTTCAAAAACGTCAGAAAATAAAAATTTCTGACGGATGGATGACAGATTTTCTTTTGGAATTTTCGTTTTTGTTTTTCCTTCGTAGAAATAAAGTAGAGGCCCTGGTTCTAAGCTACCTCCCCAGGCCCAGAAGACGGATATAGGATGTTTTTTTACCTAAGACGGAACAAAGTTCGCCTGATTAGCCAGTAATGATATATTTATTTAAAAAAAAAACGCGTGGCACTCTGGGACTGCCGCGGTAAAGCTATTGCATACCTAGCATTTTTGTTTTTCTTAGGCTACATGGAAGGCGAACGAAAATAAAACCTAACGGGGGGTGTTAGGTTTTATTTTCGTTACGGAATTTCTTGATTCGATCGCCGCGCTCAGAGCCCGCGATAAAAGCTAAGCAATAGCTTAAAAACTGTAAAACATAATTCTTACAATTTTAAGTCCTAAGCAAGTGAAACAAGGTGGGGCCCACCCATCTCGTATTTTCATAAGTAGAAAACGAGGGGAATGCTGAAACAACACGAGTCTGCCAGTAACATACCTAATTCAATAGCTTGATTAAATATTTTTCTGTGTTCGTACATTTCTATCCACGTCTGGAACTAACGAAGCGAGGTACATCGTGATCTATCTTTCTGGACTCATATTTTGTTATTTGTTTCGGTAATTTTGCTTAATTTCTTTCGTAGTTACCTATTATACTATACTTGATAAACATTATTTTACGATTATAACGAACATTGTGAAGCTTTAGTCTTTTGATGTTATTAGTTAGGTGCTTTGGACACTGTCAAAACAAATTACATAATAATCAAATTTGATAGATTCAGAAAAATAGATATTCCCTCGAGATCAGAGAGGGTAGGTACTTTAGTTCTACGAACGAACGAAAGAACTGTTGTTGTGTGTAGTATGTAACTAATAATTTAACATAACTATGCACAGTTTTGTCGTTTGCTTGTCTTAATAATTTTCTTCTCTTTTTGTCTTTTATCTACACTCATATGGGTAAAACTGCAGGGCGCAGCCAATATCCACTAAAAGTTTCTTTAAAATCAGATAAAATGCTTGCAGTTGCCAAATATAAAAGTACTGGAATGAAGCCATATCGTATACAAAAGACATTTATGTTTATGTACAAGTTAATTGGCTGGTTATGTCTCTATTAAATGGAATGTAAGTGGTAGTTTTGTAAAAGTCGACTTTAAAATGTAACGTTTATCCCAAATACTGCAGTGTTATTCTATAAAACTTGAACATCACTCCACCAGTCACTTTAGTCTTCACTCACACTCCGCTCACGATTCAAAACGACCTTTGATTCTCCCTCCCGCTCTAGCTTTAGTTTTATTCGCCGCAAGCTGCCGCATGCATTACATGTATGAAATTTTTAAAATGCCAATTTGAAATCTCACCGCGGAATCTGCTGTGAGATGGCCGTGAGTTCTCTACAGGACTGAATCGAAAGGCTAAAACAGTTATGTTTTGTATTAGTTGTGTTCCGCGGTTTCAGCCACATCTGTAAAGCAGCCGAGTATTTTCCTGCGGCCCGACGCGCCAAAGAGGCCGAAAGTGACTTTTTGCGATAGTGACATTATGCAAAAGTGCTCGGTGATATTTTTGCGAAAATGACTTTCTGAGTCAAGACCCTCTGAAATTGCTCACAAAGTGATGTTTAAAATGAGAAGCCTCACAATATCAGTCCACCAGACTACCTACTCGGTGCGTGGACCGATGACATTGCAGCGGTCGCGGGGAGTCGTTTGATGGAGGTAGGTCGCGATCGCTATTTGTGGCGTCGTATGGGGGAAGCCCTATGTTCAGCAGTGGACGGATAAAAGCTGAAATGATGATGATGACAATATAAGTTGAAAATGTCAAAGCTACGTTCAAGTAGAAACCTAAGTTTATCAAATCACACGGTTTAAACAGGTAACTTACCTACACGATTACTTGTTCAATCAAACCTAATAGCTATTGCCTCTACTGATTGGGAAACTTGAAATAGTTGAAGTTTGAAGGGTTGTAAACGTAGGGGTGTTCTCACTCAATTGTTTCTTCAAGTTATGTGTTTAGAATTCTAGATGGTTGGAGAACTGTTTGTCTATGTCTCGTGTTGGTTCTTTGCTGGAACTTGAGGTGAAGTTTGACTTGAGAAGCGTATTGCGAGGTTTGTAGTTCGGATTTGTCTTGAGGTAGTGCAGAAGTAGGTATTGTATTACGAGAGAATGAAAAATACTCGTAAATGATTAAGGGCCCACATAAACCTAATAGTGTGACAGGAATAGCGCTAGCGCATTTCAGATGTGTAAAAGAAAGACGTAAGATGCGACTATGCATGTTTAAACACATTAGCTGCTCTTTGTTTTACGGTTGCACACATGCGTGTGCCACACTTACCTATAGCAGCTGTTGGGTTTAAAGAGTTAAATAAAACGATTGCTAATTACAATATTACAAAACCTTAATTTTTAAGTTCAACTCATGTAGTAGGTAGGTATACGTATTAAAATAAGTTCAGCTTATGTAAACATTTTTTTTAGTATAGGTAAAAAACATACTGCTATTTATTTGCAAAATATAGAGGGAAGTCTTTGCTTTTTTTATCGTGAATTTCAGGAATCGTGTTTTGCCACTTAGTAAATATCCTTTAGTTAATACCTACTTATTGCTTCCTAAGCTGTGGACATTAAACTCATTTTTCGGTTTTTAATTGAAAGAAAGAAAGAAAATTGATTTATTCAGACAAGCACACAACTACATAACAGGAAAAAAATAATAATAATATAGAATTAATTTACAAAATGGACACAATAAAGATAAAAACAAAATATTGCGTGGTGCTTATTACTTTTAGCATTGTTGATGAGACCTTGACAGGTCCCTTTTTCAGGATTGACTAAAGAAGAGACCTGTAAAGGTTTTAAAACATCCAACATCGCGAAAACAGAAATAAAATATTTCCTAAACTGTTGTTCCAAATAACTTTTATAGATATTCATCTAACTATCCAAAACTGAAGGAAGAGCCAAACGTCCACTGCCAGCTAAACTAAGCTAAGTTGGCGATGGACTTTCAATGTAAATCATGTTAATGCATAACACTACGTTATGATCCCTAAATAACTGGATCCAAGTTTTCTTCATCCCGCTTCGCACCACGAATTTTATTGTTACCATTAAACTATATTTTCGGTACATAAAAAACAGAAAATTATGTTTGCAAGTTCTTTTTACCAACATAAAAGACAAATATTTCTTTCGTTGGTTATCTAAGTTAAAGCCGCAAAATATGTTTTTTCCTCATTCGGTGTGTTGTAAATAAACATCGCCCATTTCGTGTCATAAAAACTACTAAACCAAAGATAGATGTTCGAGAAACAAACTATAACTTTATGCATAAATCTTTGATGGTATGTCTTCAACTGGGGGATAAAAAAACTTATATTCTAACTCAATTTCCACTTCGACAAAAATTTTGATGGGTACTTAAAAAACTTTAATTGTTGAACAGACAATGTAAATAATGCTTTAATTTACATCCCCAGTGATTTATAAAAAAAAAAACTTTTTTGTTTGTTATAAAATTGGTCAAACTCTGATGATATGATCTGATGACCTACTTGACTGACATGAAATCAATTGTAATGAAATTAAGGCTATTTTAACCGTTTTCCAAAAAGTTGGATGTTATCAATTCGGCCGTTGTTCGGCGGCAATTTGGCATGTGTAATAGTGTGTATGTTACCTCATTGGTCTAGCTGCACCAGACGATTTTGAATGCTCGTGCGGGTTAAGCAACGGTTGGCACGGTTATTACTTGGATGGGTGACCGAAAATGTGGCAAAAATCATTTTCTCGAGTTCCTCTGTGTTTCGGAAGGCACGTTAATCAGTTGGTCCCGGTTGTTATCTCAGATAGCAGTCGTTAGGTCAAGTCAGAGGCCTTAGAGTGACCTGAAAACTCTAACACAGTAAGCCACACCACTACACGAAAAGAAGAAGTTTTTGTTTATTCCGCTATAAAATTATAGGATGGCCCTAAGATAATTAAGCTTAGGTTTTAACTCTATTTATTCTTGGACTAAGATAAACTTGAAACCCTAAGGCTAATTAAACTTTAAGTAAAAGAAAGAGACTATAATAGTCTGTCATATAAATTATACCAGGGTACAGTCTGGTTTAAAATGAATACTATGAGGTTCAAAATTCTTTGCACTGTTTTTGTGACGTATACTTACTTATCTTCTTATTATATTTTTTTTCTAATGGTGAACTTAAATATATATTTTATTACAATAGATGTAAGAGCTTCCACTGCTCGTGCATATAGGGTGGCAATTAATAAGTTTAAAACGTTTTTATAGGAAAAAATCACCGCAATCGGATAAAGTTAGGGATTTTTTTTATCGACTAAATTGTCAGGAATCGGGTTTTCAAATCATATAGAACTTAGTAAAATATACTCGACTGTTGTTTCAGATAATTACAACATAATCAGTTTTGGGGTAGTAAAGAGGTTTTTTTAAAAAAAATGTATACCTATGTGCTGAAAGTAGTGTAAAGCGGGTATACTAGGTACCCGGTAGCGTGGAGTATTCAGGCTACACGCTACTACTACGTTAATCTATTTACTTAAAACATAACTTTTTTTAAACATTGTTATAATGGTCTCTATAAGATGTTGTTAGATTAGCTAATTACGTAATAATAACTTAAGACAGAATGTCCCCGACTTGGAATAACATACATGGATCTCACAACTTTTTACGGTAGAATAACTGAGTTGCTTTTTTTACAAGCATGTTTTTGATGGGATTGTTTTTACAGTCTAAAATTTTACACATTTGCATCTTACATCCTTCTTTTACACATCTTAAATTCACTAGCGCTATCCGTGCCACTTTTTGGGGGTTTCCTTTTGGATGGAAAGTCATGTCTCAAATAGCCCCTAATTACAAGTAAAACCACTACACTATCAGTAGAAACTATGTACCTAGTTTGATGTAACCCCAACAAAAAGCATTAGCAATAACCATCAACGGAACTAAGGGATGCCTACTACCTATTTAGTTTTACCGGGTCATCAGTAACCCCGTTCACTTAGCAAAATGCTCTTATTGATTGCGTATTCGAAACTAAAGGCGTTCGGAACGCAACAAATTGTTACGAGGCCCATAAAATATTAGCATTGCAAATACGGGATTCCCCTCATAATTCAAGATAACGGGGTATCGTAAAAATGTTGTAAAACTGTATCGCGGTTTCTTTTCACCTATCTTGGTTCATATTTTTTATAAGGTTGTTTTTTTCTAGGTGAAGATATGGAGATTAAGTGCTTGGTTGAGTTGATGTGACAAGTATACGCTTTCTATGTGTCGCCCTACAAATGTTATAATTTCTGCGACATTTTTCAGAAAAAGTTAGTGTATTTCTTTTTAGGGTTCAAAAGGTAAAAACTGGACCTATTTTCCAAGATTCCACTGTCCGCATGTCTGTCTGTCTGTCACCAGACTTTAGGTACTTATCTCATGAACCGTGATAGCCAGGCAGTTGATATTTTCATAGATGATACATAATTTATAATATTTCTGTTGCCGCTATAACAACAAAAAACAAAATAAAACAAATATTGAAATCGGGCTCCCATACAACAAACGAGTTTTTTTGTTGTTGTGATAATTGTACGGAACCTTTCGTGCGCGAGTCCGCCTCACCCGCGTAAGTGTCGATCCCGCGGGATTTTCCAAAATGCCTTTCTTAGTGGAAACATAAAATTTGGAGCGTGACTTCTTTGTGGTGTGTAGGTAACACCACAAAGAACACACTCTCCCAGTTTTATGTCTCTAGGACGAGGGCTTGGGTAATATAGTTTAGTCAATTAGTCAGGACATTGAATTTATACCTATAGATGGTAGATTTTATGTTTAATATGACCAGTGATAGAAGCCTCCTACGCAGTACTTCCACGAACACTTTGCAATAAGTCCCTCTATAACTGCACAAGGAGTAGCAAATTACATGTTGGCAGTTCATGTCGCAATCACTAAAGTATACACCAATTTTATATTACGTTTAACCTCTGAGGTAGCATGTATCGAGCATTTGGAGGGAGTCCAAAGACACTGCTCTTTTTGGTAAAAGCTATAAGCTTAGATCTTTTTCTTAAGATAATTGTCCATTATTAGTAAATGCAGTCTACTGAATAAACGGGTCAAGGGTCAATAAAGATTATACGGTTAAAACTTAGCAGTTTGTATACCTGCAATGAGGAACGCCTGCAGAATGTGTAAGTTTCAATGTTACGTTAGTTTAGAGGTCATCAAATTTTTATTTTACTGCAACTGCTTCAGTATAGTTTTTTAACGTAAAGTGCGTCCAACATCATGACACACTTTTGAGGATTAATACCAAACCCATTTCTCGGTTTCAATCGCGTTTCTTTTATTATTTTATAGCATTATTTAACGCGGGTATGACGCAAATCGTCCCATTCGCAACTCGTCACACATACGCAGCTCGTCCCATTCGCAGCTCGTCCTATTCTCAACTCGTCCCGTTCGCAGATCGTCCCATTCGCAACTCGTCCCATTCGCAACTCGTCCGGTCGCAACTCGTCCTATTCGCAGCTCGTCCCATTTTTAACAATTCCTGATCACGATAACGATAACCAGGATATTAATGCTTGCTATAGCCCAGGGGGTGATTCAGTAACCAATATTATTCTAAAACGCACACCTAGACCGCCCATTGTGCCACCTAGATTTAAGTTATTTTATGTATTTCTTTAAATTGTTTTTTTATATTGGTGTTACAATAAATAATTAATCAATCAATCAATCAATCTAGACAAAACATAAGCGCAATCTTGATTATTAATAGATTTATAGCGGTGTTGATCTAGTGGTAGATACCCCGGCTTTCATTCTGAGAGTCGTGGGTTCGAATCCAGACCGACCGCGCACCAATGTATTTTTCTTTAAGAAAAAGGTATGTGCGCTAATAACATCGCTCTTACGGTGAAGGAAAAACATCGTGAGGAAACCAACATGTCCTAGGACTCACCACGGTCCGAAGACATGGGATATTCAGTGTTTTCTATGTATCATATGTATGTATTTACAAAAAAAAAAAAAAGTAAAATATGTAGTATATCCGTTGTCTAGTACCCATAGTACAAGCCTAGTGCTTAGTTTGGGGCTAGATTGCGCTGTGTGTAACGTCGTGCAATATTTATTTATTATTTATTTATTTATTTAATAACATTGCTAGTGAAGTTTCATGGTCACAATTATTACTCTTTATTATTAGTATTTGAATATTCTTTTTTTTGTAAATGTTAGTGGAAACACTTATTGATTTTTGATAAGATGTGTTTGTATAATTATGGCATTATTATAGTAATTTAGATTTATATACATTTTTAAAAGAATAGGACTAAACCAAAGGTAACATTAAACGGCTTAAACTTTTTTTTATGAATAAAAGAATTTGAATATTCTTTTTTTGTAAAATCTTGTGTAAGCACGGGTCCGTATTTAGAATTTTGTTTTATTTTTTAAAATAATTTTGTGTGCCTTTTTATTAAGTACCATAATTTGGAAAATTTAGATTAAAGTCAATGCGTTTCACTCCTAAACTATATTTTTTGAGAAAATAAATGATTTAGGGCATTTTTTTATTATTATTCAGTAAGTTATATATCAAATGCAAGCAATGAATGGTACAAGTACCAAATGGGACCAGTTGCGAAAAAAAATAGAGGATAGGACGAGTTGCGTATGGGACGAGACGTGACAAGACGAGTTGCGAATGGGACGAGACGCGAACGGGACGAGTTGAGAATGGAACTAGTTGCGAATTGGACTAGTTGCGAATGGGACGATTTGCGTCATACCCTTTAACGCTCGATGACTTTACAGTAAATAAATAAATATTTCAACAAATGTCAAATTAAAAATTAAAGATTGTCTGAAACGAGTTTATGTGAATAGCTTAATGGCGAGGGGCTAAACACAAAAAAAAACAACGCGATTGAAACTTGAAATCGAAACATTTGTTTAATTATTTACTTTATTATCATGCATCGCGAAAACCGAAGTTACATAATATGTTAATATGTATTATTTGAAAATTACCCGCTACCTCTTCTATTTTAGGCCAAGAAACAAACGTTGATTAGATTGGAGTCGAATACGTGCCGGCCAATGTAAACGGTTGTATTGTCTTCAAAGTAGTGTAGTTTTTTAAATCGAGTTCTGTCTGTAAACAGGACATAAGAACCAGATAAAATGGGATTTATTACTTCATCTTATTTTACTTGCAATATTAGTTATCTTATAAAATATTCAATGTCCTGACTGATTGACTCAACTTTAGATCAACGTAGAGTCTAAACCACTGCTCCTAGAGACATTAAATTTGGAGAGTGTGTTCTTTGTGGTGTGTATGGATCACTAAGAAAGGGATTTTGGAAAAACTTCGCGGGATCGGGATTTACGCAGGCGAAACCGCGGGGCGCTGCTAGTGTCAAAGACAAAAATACAGCCATTGTGAAACAGACAATGCGTTTTTTACGCTAAATCAGTGGCAAAAAAAACTGTCTAAGTCACCGTCCCGGTATCGGGACGGATATGACCTTTATTTAGGGTCAGTTATAGGTTTGATCCGACCCGGTAAGCTATTAAGTAGTAAAATAGGATAGCAAACTCTTTACACTAACATGGTTGTTTTGTTTTCAACTAAAATAATGAGAAATAATTTTACATTTTTTTAAACTATGAAGGCCTTATTATTTTCGAAATAACTACACAAAAAAAAACACCAGAATTAAATAATGTTATGGGATGAAAAAGATGCTTTTCTTTTCATCCTCATTGCATGGAGTAATACGCATCGACTCGCCCGTCAAATTAAAACCTAGTACATTTATGAAGATTGAAAGAAGCAAACAGGTAGGAAATAAGGAAAGCTTCTCTTTATTTACAACTGAGACTCATAGTTACAGTGTAACTAAGTTAATAGGGCGTGATACGAAATCAGTTACATTACATAGAAACACACATGAGTCTACGCTCCCGCAAACACAGAACAACTTCAAAGTGTTGTGTGTCCTAAAGAACTGAGGGCTGTGCTGAGGGCTACACTTCGAGCTGCTCTAATTAGAACCATTCATTGAGATGCGAAATGGATATAAAGAGCCGCTGCATATTATGATGGGAGAGCCGGCTGTAGAATCATCTACCTCATCAGGTACTCCATCAGGCTGTCTGTAGATCGTTAACCGACACTAAAACACGTAAAAAAAATTAGGTCTGTGCCGAGCCTGCCGGGCACTGCCGATAATCGATATTTTTTGACGTAGCTACTAAGCGACTAAGTTAAATTGAGACTTTTTGTCAACGAAATTGTTTGAAAAAAGGTCTCAAGTTAATTTCTTTTGCTAATTTGCCTACCAAACTACCAACTGATGAGGTAGATGATTCTGCAGCGGGCTCTCCCATTATTATGTCTATCGTAAAAATTAAATGACAATGACATGGGTGCTAAGATAAAGAAGTCAATGAATGACGCTTAAAACGTCAACATATATTGAATTTGAGGTAGCGTTACTTCAGTGGCTTGTTGTAAATGCCTTCTGATGTCATATCTACTAGACTAGAACAATAACTAGGCTTTTGGCCTAGTTATTGTACTAGTAGGCCAGCGCAGCGGCGGGCTATGTATGAGATGAGACGTAGTGAATTTGCCAACCACGTTTAATAGATCGAGTACCTATTAGATAATAATAATACCAAGGTACTCAGAAATCAAGTTAATTTATTCAGTTAGTGCAATATATACAAAATACATGATCGTTTTGAAACGTCGACTTATGACTTTGATTTTAGTGTGGTTTCGGAACGCGCCCTCAGATGAGAAGAAACCTCAAGAAACTCATGTTTTTTTTATAGTGGCTTTTTATTTTTCATGGCTTTTTTGGCACCTTTTTATAGTGGCTTCTTATCTAACTAACTTTGAAATAAGAAGATGTTTATAGGAAATATCAAGAAGTATTAACGCGGCCATATCTATCGATAAGTAACTCGAACTGTCGCGGTTTAAAAAAAATGTTTATCGACAATAACAAAACATAAATAAAAAGTTATTCAACTTCTTTAAAGTCAGCTTCACTGCACTCAAAGTTTATTCTAAATTGAATTTCAAAGTTCAGCATCGATATGAACTGCTAAAAGTAACTCGGTCTCAATACGATTCGAAGGAAATTCAAGTATTTATACTTTTATCGGCCTCTAGTGTAACTGAATTCTTTGATCTCGACGTCACAGTAGCAAAAAGCGCGAGAAAACTTCCCTCTAAAATACGTTGGTACCTTCGTAGGGAGAGAGGGGGAGCTTGAACTATTAAAACCTTTTCTTTGTAATGAGTTTGTATCGTAAGCCAGTGTGTAATGGCCACGAATTGTTTTAGCATGAAAAAAAAGTGTAATAATACAAAAAAAAAGTTGTTGTTTTTCTCGCCGGGTCTTAATTTATTTTACGGTTGTGAATTTTGTTTGCGATGTTTTTTATTTGTAAGGTTTTTATACGTTTTTGTCGTTGTGAATGGTGAATGGTCCGTCTCGTTGTTTGAGAAAATAGGTTGTTAGGAAATGTAAAGTTGGGGATAAAATATTCTTGATTCTATTATTACCAAAGAATAGTTTTAAATCAAAGATAGGTACGTGTACCTACTTGATGTTTTGACATTCATCTAATCTATCTATACTTACTACTACACTAATATTGTAAAGAGGAAATATTTGTATTTGTGAGTGTGTGTGTGTGTGTGTGTGTGGCTGTGTTTGTTATGAATAAACTCAAAAACTACTGGACTGATTTCAAAAATTCTTTCACCATTAGAAAGTTACTTTCGACCTGAGAACCAAAGGCTACTATTGATCCCGATATTCCCACGGGATCGGGACTTACGCGGGTAAAACCACGGGACGCAGCTAGTAAAAAAATATAAAAATCCAATTAAAATGACAAAACTGATGGTCTTCTTCTTTTCGTGTAATGGTGTGGATAACCTAGTTGTTTAGGTCGCTCTAACAGAGCCCCTAAACTTTGACTTGCTATCAGTGATGATAACAACACGGACCCGAACTATTGAGGAGCTTGAGATAGGTAAATGATTAAAATGTTTGCCACACATTTTCCGTTCACCTATATCTAAGTAATGACCATGCCAGGCGTTACTTAACCCGCATGACCATTAAATATCGGCAGGTGCAGCTAGGCCAATCAATGAGCTCCTTATTGGCCTAGCCGCTCCACCAATTGTGGTAAAACAATGGTATAAAAAGGTCTGATCCAAACCAAACCGACACATCCTGAATGATAATTTCTACACGAAAATAGTTCAGCATAAGATTTATTCTGCTACTTTTACTTATCAGATAATTTTATATTCGGTAATTCTCCTAAATTGCACTAAAATATCACGTACAAACATCAAAAATACCCCATTGAGCAACCCTTCGCAAGTCTTAAGGCGCTGCTGTTATACGAAACGAGGTCAAGAATTAAAGTTGCTTCTATCCTATTAATATTATAAGAATTTGTATGTAAGTAAGTAAACGAGTATGTTTGTTACTTTATGGAAAAACTACTGAACCGATTGCAATGAAACTTGGGAACTCTGGTCTCATCGCAATCACAATTTTATTTCAGTACAATCATGTAGGTATCTAAGAAAACATTATTCAACCCTGCACTAAAAAAACACCAAGATTTATTCGTGAATTAAAAAGATTTGTATTTCTACACTAATCTTTCCATCTATTTATATCTTATCTATATCTATTTATCTATCTTCTATACTAATATTATAAAGAGGAAAGATTTGTATTTTTGTGTCTGGGTGTGTGTGTGTGTGCGCGTCTGTATTTTTGTTATGAATAAACTCAAAAACTACTGGACCGATTTCAAAAATTCTTTCACCATTAGAAAGCTACATTCACCCCGAGTAACATAGGCTACTTTTGATCTCGATATTCTTACGGAATCAGAACTTACGCAGGTGAAACCGCGGGACGCGGCTAGTATACTATAAACAATAATTTTGACATGGTAAACAATTGCAATGTATCATAGTACAGGTCCAGTATTCTTGTCGCTTTCACTTACGAGTATGTTATAAGTTCACAACAGCGCCTTAAGGGTACTCTTATACGGCAATATTAAAATACATTACACTCCGGATGGAGGACCAAATGGGGTCATTGTTACTAAATTTCATGTTCATGCGTTTTACTATGTTTTGGTTGAGGAACTGTTTTTTTACTTGCAGTGCCTCACAATTTTACCATCTTACTGTAGTTTTATAGTTGAGGTTTCCTGGAAGATATCGCTATTAGTGAAAGCCGCCCATTAGTACAATCTAATTTAAATTTATAGTAGTATAGGTTTTGAATTTTTTTTTCATAAATGCATGATCGTGGAGATTCTCGAAGGTTGGGCGTTTGCGTGACACAGAGTAAAGTGATTTGCGAAACTTCAATATCTATGGAGACGCGCTTCCGCCGCGACTTGTCAGTGCGCGTTTAGGCAACAACTACGTCACTTATGACATGAGTATGAGATAGTGGTCAAACACTCATAAAAAATAAGTATGACAAGTGTTACCAGATAAGTATCTACACAGCGTATCTAACTAAAATGTCAGTCATTGTCCCAATTTCATTCATTTTAACAAAACGAATTTCCCCAGCAACATAAAATATTCGTCAAAACAATTATTAAAACCTAAGTAGTACTTCAGAATTCTTGTAATAAGACAGAACGAGTACTCTTCAATGGATTACGAATTTTCAGTAGCTCTTGTAAACGCCACCTTATCGAATTCTTCAATATTTGGCCCCTTGCGCGACTTTTTGGAGAGCGGTATCAATTTTGCGGCATCAAGGTCAAGTGAACAAGTCTTTTGGAGTCCTACTCATATTGAAAATGTGAAAGTTTGTGGGGAAATAAACGAATATGTTTGTTCTTTGTTATTTCACGCAAAAAATACTGGAGGGCTACTGCGGTTCGTTTCGATACGACATCGATACTGTCATACGATGATTCTACTGTCACATTCTGATAGTAGGGTGACAGTAGAACCATCGTTATGACAGTATCGTTGTCTTATCGAAACGAACCGAAGTAACCCTCCTGAACCGATTGCTATGAAACGTTGTATGCAGTTAGCTGAAGATCTGGATTACCACTTAGACTAATGCAGAATTGGGACTTACGAGACATAAAAGTAGGAAAGCGGACTCTGGGCTTTCGACAGGGATGCAACCGGGAACATCGCTCAGATGATGACGGTGGGACTAACGCGGGTGAAACCGCGGGGCGCTGCTAGTATTTAACACGTTCACCTACACATATAAAATCGTAGCTCCATGCGATTTTGAACATTTTTTTTTCATACAAACGGTGGTAACGTCTAGTGACGTTGTGTAAATAGATGGTAATATCAGTACTAGGTACTATAGTATATTGCACTGACGCATTGAAACGTCGAGGTTCTTATACTTTAGTACTATTTATACCATGTGAAACCCTTTGAAACAGCGAACAACGTATTATAATGTCGACACCATAAAGCGCAAACATAAAATATATCCAACGTCTATTAAGAGGATAGTCTCCATTCTCTCTCTCCATACAAACGTAGTTTAAATTTTCCTCCCTGGATAAAGACATTTAGAGCAAATATGTTTATGCCATAAAACTTATATCTGTCATGACTATGCATCTACCTTTTTATTTTTTTATTATTTTATTTTTAAATTATTTTTTATTATTATTTTAATTAGAAAATTAAAAAAAATAAAAAGATGCATAGCCATGACAGATATAGGTTTTATGGCATAAACATATTTGGTCTAATGTCTTTATCCAGGGAGAAAAATGTAAACTACGTTTGTATGGAGAAAGAGAATGGAGACTATCCTCTTAAAATTCTTAATAACTTCGAGGTACATAGACGTCTGTGTCGTTTAGCACAGACTTAAGTACCACGATGGAAAAATGCATAAAAAAAAACGATCCGGTGTAGTACTAGAACTTTGAGAGTTCGATGTGTCGGAGCACAGCAACTCAACTCTTAGATACTAGTATGGCCAGACGGCGCGGCGCGGCGTACAGAAACGTTGTGCTCAATAAATCGGGTTTTAACTTTTGACTGAACGTGGTAATACGTTGTGCCACAGTATATCTACGAATATTTGACGTAAGTATACGTTGTTTGCATGAACGTGTGAAGTGGCTATAATTGATAGTTTATTATTATTATTTATTTACATAAAAGAAAAAATATACAAACAATATTCATAACTAAATCAGTCAGCATAGTGTCTATTAATGAAATTCGCAAAGGAAAATTTCCAGAATTACGCCCTATAGAACCTGTCTACGTACTTACACAAATCC
The DNA here is from genome assembly GCA_958496205.1 of Idaea biselata. Classification (NCBI taxonomy): domain Eukaryota; kingdom Metazoa; phylum Arthropoda; class Insecta; order Lepidoptera; family Geometridae; genus Idaea; species Idaea biselata. Next base: position 14,280,620 of record OY292400.1, on the reverse strand, counting down.
AGTCAGTCCGCTATTAAGCCCGTCATTAGAGCATCGCGTAATTCCGGACTCCGGACGCATCGCATGCGGTAACTGCAACTGATTTACCTGGATATCTAGATTAAAGCTTTCAGCGAGCTGTCAATTTGGCTTTCTCCTAAGCTTGATTTGTGAAAATTACTAGCTCTAGTTCTAGTCCGGGATCCATGGAACAAATTTTCAATTGATTACTATCAAGCTTATTTTTCGTGAGTAGCTTCAGTTTGATGAGATGAGAATTTTCTGTACTACTTTTGAGCGTAGGACCGGGATAACGTACCACGCAATTTGAAGGACAATATGACTGTTAAATGCTTCGATCATATATAAACTATAGATGCACGGTCGCCGCTCTAGAAATGGAGCCGTCAAAACAAGGCATACTTCAACCGATATGCCTTGTTTCGCTGTCAGTCGTGCATAAGTGTTTTACAACCTTATTGCCCAGTGATTAAGGTTTACATTAAACTGTACTAAGTCCATATAAGTAAGCGTTGAAGTAGTGCCGATTTTTGATTTCGATTTTGTATGGGACCGTGTATCTATAGTTTATATATGATCGAAGGTTAAATGATATAAATTCTAACTGACTGAACTGAACATGCAAGTTAATTTTCGCGAAGGAACCTCAAATTCCTAACATTAAAACAAAATGTATAAAACATACCAAGTTACGAACCACCTTCTCATCATCGACGACTTAACTGACAACAACTAATTTTATTGGAAACTAGCTGCGTCCCGCGGTTTCACCCGTGTAAGTCCCGATCCCGTGGGAATATCGGTATCAAAAGTAGCCTATGTTACTCTGGGCGAATGTAGCTTTCTAATGGTGAAATAATTTTTGAAATCAGTCCAGTAGTTTTTGAGTTTATTCATAACAAACATACAAACACATAGATGAAAATACAAATCTTTCCTTTTTACAATATTAGTAGGTGTAATAATATATTTATAGTATAGAAGTATAGATAGATATAGATAAATTTATTTAGAAAATTTATTTTAAAGGAAAAATAGCATTCAAAAATTTTCACTTGCGGCGAGGCGTGAACTCGCGTCTTTGTATCAGTACCCCAACGTCTGATCTGATTTTTTACGATTAAGGCTCGTTAAAGCGCTTTAACGAGCCTTAATCGTAAAAAATCAAAGGAGAATATAGCATTGTAAGTTTTCACGGCACGCAGCGTGGACTTGCGTAGTCTAGTTGGAACAGACGTTGGGGTACTGACCCAAAGACGCGAGTTCAAGCCTCGCCGCAAGTGAAAATTTTTGAATGCTATTTTTCCTTTAAAATAAATTTTCTAAATAAAATAGCCTTGAGCTACATACAAAAATTAAAAAAAAGAAATTTATAGATAAATTTAATCAGAAAATTTTCGAACTTGCTATACGAATCGTAGGTAGATAGTAAATCTACCTACGATTCGTATAGCATAAGTTATTTACCTACATGGAATGGTCGACCGAATAATTGCCATGAAATTGCTTACGCTTCACCGAGAGAGGCTTTGACTAAGATAGTGTTTGACTATCAATGGATACGTACCTGGGGATGGCAGGTTAAATACCTTTAGTATGTAGATTACTATTTAATATAGTTTCATCTAAAGTTAAACTATTAGTCGGTACTAGAGTTTCTAAGTGCTTCAAGTTTAGACTTATGAATGATATGAAAATATGAAATATGAAAATTTTACAAATCTAAAATTCGATATTTCTTCAGTTTCTGCGGTGTTCGATTGAAATTAAACTCTTTTTTCGGTTTTTATCGTGTTGTGCTACTTTTACTTCTTACTACAATACTTTCAGGTTTCTTCTTCAGGATTGACTGGGATTAACGAACTGACTGGGACTGAGTCATCTCAGTCAATCCTGAAGAAGATACCGAAACGTTGAGCATTGAAACAATGCTAAAAGTAATAAACACCATGCGATTAAAACCAAATAATGAGTTTAATTTCAAAACAAAACATGCACAGAACTACTATACTCGTAACTAACTTTAATAAATGCATTTGGTACAATTTATAATTTCCCTTGTAACTGCAAATCACGCCAATTTTCAGATAACATAGATTCGCATGATTTGCAGATACATTGGAAGGTCATAATTATGTTTAGGTGCAGAATGTCCAATGTTGCAGAAAATGGTTTAGCTCTATCAAAAACCAAACCATTACCGTTTTGTCAAAGTGAGTAACAAAAATAATGCAGTCGTAGGTCAGGAACAATTCATTTAAGCAAGCCGCAAGTTGGTTGAAAGAGCGAAATTAAGCTGAAAGCAAGGAACGTCGGGGTATGCAAAACAGTAACGGTTTAATTGTGTTGGTGGTCGTCCAAAACGTCCACAGTTACACAGATTTAGGAAAATAGGAAGAGGATAGAGAAACAAAGAAAATATTATACAAGGAAAAAATGCATCATCATAAATTCTCCCATGACCGGATTCGAAACAGTGCAGTGCACCTCGAAAAACAAAAAAACATGGACATTGGACAAAGCATAATCATTAATTCGGTAAGACGCGGCCTTAAGAGGTTACTAGTACTAGTTTACCTTCTTTTTCTCCATACAAATTTTACAAACGTAGTCATCTGTTTCCTCCCTAGATATTTTCTGTTCTGTTCCGTCAAAATCGAGAACGCGGGCTTAAGAGGATAGTACTAGTCTACCTACTTTTTCTCCATACATATTTTTCAAACGTTGTCAACTGTTTCCTCCCTGGATATTTCCTGTTATTTTCTCTACTGTCTTTATCAAGAGAGAAAACAGTCGACTAAGTTTTTAGAGTTTCTATGGAGAAAAGAGTAGATAGACTTTCCCCTTAAAGTTAGACACGGCGTGTCTAAGTTCTAAGCGCTTCCATAAATGCAAGTTATATCATTAATGGCGCAGTCTCATCCAGCCCCTCTAAACCTGGCCAGCAATTTTCGGTGACCGCTAAACGGGCGGTTAGTGGCGCAAGCACTCTGCCCTGTATTTATGATATCACTGTTCTACTACAAACTGCCAATAATACTATTACTTTACTATCGCACGGTTTAAACACTAGTTTGCCCCGTTTGCACTGACTTTGCTTTTTGGTACAATGGAATTTTGTGTTAGGCTACGCGAAATTAAGTACTTAAAAGGTATGAGTTAAACTCAAAATCCTGGATTGGGTGGATGGGGTACTTTAATTCTGCGAATGAATCAAAGAAAGAAAATTTGTCATCCGTACTTGAAAACCGTCAAAAAATATATATTTTCGGACGGATGGATGACAGATTTTCTTCTGGAATTATCGCTATGTTTTATCGTTCGTGAAATTAAAGTAGAGGCCCTGTAGGCTTCTTCGAAAATTGTTGATCATTTCATGACAGAATGTTGTTGTTTTTTTATGTATAAACAATGTCACCTACAATCCTAATACCTAGGGGTATGAATTGTAGGTGACATTGTTTCCACATAGTGGAGGGATCAGGGGAGCTGATAGAGTAAGAGGTGATGAAGGTGATAGTACGAAAGATAAAGATAATACTCCACTGAAAAAAAACTATAGACTGACACGGACATAATTGTAAAAAGATAAAAACCGCAGAGGGCTACCAGTAAAAATAACCAAAAAAAAATTTAAATCTATAATCCAAAAAGGCCTTGTCTCACCCGATTACATCTTTAATATTAAAATTTGAGTGGATGATATCCGATCCTCGTTTAATTTACAATTTTGAGAGAAATTTGTTTTTAAAATGGATCTGTTTTTGATACAAAAACCTTTGATAAAATATAATTAAATTATTTTTAGATTTTTCTTCCGTTTTCTTTTTCGTTTTCTTATTGTCAATCCTGAAGAAGAGACTTGTAAAGGTCTTGAAACGTTAAAAATGATCTGTAATTTTTTGTTTATTTTTATACAATACAAGTCAGATTAAGTTAGGTTAAGTTATGCTTAGTGTGCTATTAAAATAAGCATACTGCACATCTAAGACTAAGGTCTTAATCTCAAAATACACGATGACACTTACACTTTACCTAAAACAGACTACACTTACAGCACACATACACGAATTTCGTGTGCTTCGAATATGGTGTGCTGTGTAGGTGTGGTCTCTTTTAGGTAAAGTGTCAGTGTAAGTAAGGTGTCTTCGTATATATTGAGCTTTAGCTAAACAATCATCTATCTATTACTATACTAATATTATAACGACGTTGGTTTGTATGTATGTATATGCGGGGGGTAATCTCTGAAACAACTGGACCGATTTCAAAAATTCTTACCAATAGAATAAATTACCAATAGAAAGCTACATTATCAGGGAGTAACATAAGCTACTTTTGATCCCGATATTCCCACGGGATCAGGACTTACGTGGGTGAAACCGTCAGTCGCTAGTCTGCTATAAAAAAATATTTTGTATTTTTTTTGCTTAATGTCTACAGTGCGATACAAGTTAGGTTAAGTTATGTTTATGTTAGTTTGTTTGCACGGAACGCTCAAAGCGCGTGCTTATTTCACTGCTTAAGTTTATAGTGTGGAGAGGTCGAAGCGTGAATGGGGCGCGTTTTGTACGAATGTACGAACTAATTGAGGTTTTCAACTTGTGCTTGGTCGGCAGTACGCCGTATGATGCCAATTATGTACGCCACGCTTTATTACCGGGTGCAACTTACACTGTAGTGTTTTTTTTTTAATTTTGTTATAGGTACGTTCCATTGATATCTTAAAGAACCCTTGCCCCACGGGTTCAGCCGTGTAAATCCAGGGTTTTGATTCTGAAACTGTAACTCTTAAGTGAATCTGAAACTTGCAACTGGACTACAATCAAAACTTTATTGACTCAAAAAAGTATAGATTTTTTTATCGTTAAATGTCTAATTATTATTTGTCATCCGTCAAATGTTTGTGGCGGATGCGTCTGCACAATAAATGGCGTTACTAGTATGAAATCCTGAATCGCACTCTCAACTTTCTTTCCGAGATAAGCTCAATACAACTCCCGATGAAACATCGTGATTATCGTCGTCGTTATTGATGTATTTTTATGTATTTATTTTTTTCTTTGTTTTTTGTATAGTGTGCAGTTGTGTTCTCAAAATAAACTTTTATTCATTCATTCATTCATTCATCGTCAGGCCGCGACCTACCGGGCAAAACCACCTGCCCGGTGGAAGATCTACCCTTTGGAAGTACACACCATCTCGTACCTTCAAATGATAGCAGACAATTTTCAATCATTAACTACAATCATGTTGAAATGAAAATTCCAATATTTATTTTATTCTATTGCTCAAGGCGTTTTTATTAGAAATATTATACAAGGAGAAATGCATCATTAATAATTCTACCATGCCAGGATTCAAACATACGCCCCTCGCTTACCGGGCTAGCGGGCGCAGTGGTAGCGCATTCGCCCGGCAAGCGAGCGAGGGGCACAATTTTGAATCCTGTATTGGGAGAATTTTTGATAATGCCTTTCTTCTTGTAAAATATTGCCAATGAATAACCGAGATAGAAACATCATTGGCATTATTTATGCCTACTGAAATAAAGTACCTAACTATAGAAGTAGTTTACGAAAACCCGATACACGAACTAACCTATTAGCTCCTTTTATTAATTGAAGATTACAATTTACGAGTTCTAAACAAGTTTTTGGAATTGGAAGTAGTTTTTAAAAATTTTGAGCTTTATTGTGTATGTACGGTGTAAATTCAAGCTTTGCAGAAAAAATACACATCGTCAGACTCGTTTACGAGTCTAGGATATTAATTAACCAAATATGTTTAAGTTCCATAGCTTATTTAAATACCTTTAGCTTTAGAAGTGGTCTACATAGCTTATCTCTACTGCAGCGAATAAACATTTATGTAACACTAGCTGTGTCCCTCGGCTTTACCCGCATAAGTCCCGATCCCGTGGGAATTTCTAAAAATAATTTCTAATCGGATGCCTACATAATATAAAGAACACACTCTCCAAATTTCAGCAGTCAGGACAAAGTCTTTTATAGATATATAGATTTTCAGGAAGTTTTAATCTTTGATTTTGAAACATACGCTCACCATGGATGTATAAGGATTGCAGGTTCAAGTCCTGTCGGGCGCGGAATTTTCGAAACCATTTTTGCTCGAGTTGCATGCAAGTCTTGCCCAATGGAACCGCGACGTAAAAACTTAAACTTATAATCGATAAAACCGTTAAACAAGACAAACATTCATTTATATTTGTTTGCCTTAAATTTCCTTAAAAGGTCAACTAGCTATTCTTTGCCAGTTACTGCGTTTCCCTCCCCAGACACAGAAAGGTAATAAAAATCCAACTTTAATACATAATTAAATAAAATCATGGCAGACACAACGGCGACGGCTACGAATAGAAAAACACATTACATACATTACGGGGTCGTCAATAAGAAATGACATTCCCACTTCAAGTGAATGTCAAGAATTTCTTCTAACTTTGACTGTTTGGTTTAAGTTATAATAAGTAAACGGAGAGTAAGTGGTGAGTTGGTGTTTATTGGTTTGACTCACTCTGGCCCAAATCCTACAAAGTCTACTGTTTTTGTTTTTATCGTGTTTTGTTTTCGTTTCGATTGAAGTTTTGATTTCGTTTCGATCGACTTTTGGTTTTTGTTTCGATGGACTTTTATTTTCGTTTCGATCGTCTTTTGTTTATACTATGATCGTCATTTGTTTCTATTTATACCAATTCTTGTGCTAGTATGTTTTGTTTTTAAATTTTTAGGTACCTATTTTGTAGCTAAGTGTATTGAACGTAAGCTAAGACGTAAGCTCTAGGTAGGTATATGATTTAATTTAAATTTTATATTTCTGCCCAAGAAGAAAACTTAGGAGCGAAGAAAAGGACTAACGACTCAAATATTATAACCGTAAAAGTTTTAAGGATTTTGTTATTCTTTCACGCCAAAATGACAGATCGGTCCCCCGTACCCGTTTTGTTTTAGGGTTTCGTACCTCAAAAGGTAAAAAAGGAACCCTTTTAAATATCTTTCTTGTCTGTATATATGTTTGTTTCATGTGAGTTTTCTTTGGTTAATTTGAAGCAACAATTTCACTCCCTCTTATACCTTGCACCTCCCAAAACTGAGAGGCCATAATAAAAACTTTTTCGTATAAATAAATAATTCAGAACCGTTGCGTTCATAGCCCAAAGTCGTAGTGAAGAGATATTTTAGATTAAATTTAATTTTATACGTAACGTCGACGTACCGCCGAGAACTTAGTTATTCAAGGTTTTAACGTTGTGTTTTTATGATGTCGAAATAAATGGAATTATTTTGAACTAACTGGTAAATTCTTAAGGGTTAAAAATTGAACTTTTTGTTAAGTTTTATCTAGATTTTTTTGAGCATTTTTACTAATATTTTATTAACAAGAGATTGATTTAATGTATTCAGAATTATAAAGAAGATTATCTCTTTTTCAGGATTTCCTAGGAAAACCAGACAGAATAATTTACTGCCGTTCTGTCTGTCTGGCTCTCCGTATCTCATGAACCGTGATAAGACAGTTATAATTTTGACAGATTATGATGACAGGAATGTTTTTAGATGATGCATTTCTATTTGTTAAATGTTTCTACCAGTGGTTTTTTTTGTTATTTAATATTCTTTCTCATACTGATCAACATCTCAATAAAACAATCAATTTTCAATTCTCTTTTTTAGGGTTCCGTACCCAAAGGGTAAAAACCAGACAGAATGACTTAACTGTCGTTCTGTCTGTCTGGCTGTCCGTATTTCATGAACCGTAATAAGACAGTTATAATTTATACAGATGATGATGACTGGCTTATGACTGGGATGTTTTTTAAAAGATGCATTTCTATTTGTTAAATGTTTCTACCATGTGGTTTTTTTTTGTTATTTAATATTCTTTCTCATACTGATCAACATCTCAATAAAACAATTAATTTTCAATTCTCTTTTTTTAGGGTTCCGTACCCAAAGGGTAAAAACCAGACAGAATGACTTTACTGTCGTTCTGTCTGTCTGGCTGTCCGTATTTCATGGACCGTGATAAGATAGTTATAATTTATACAGATGATGATGACTGGGATGTTTTTGATGATGCATTTCTATTTGTTAAATGTTTCTACCATGTGTAATTGTTTTGTTATTTAATGTTCTTTCTCATACTGACCAACATCTCAATAAATATTGAAAAACACTATCCGAATTCTAAAGACCAAATACAAGCTCCAGCCAAAAAGGTTTCAAGTACGAAAGCATTCAAGCCACTGGCAGTTAAGAAAACAAAAAGAAAATTTACGGCCAATGAAATCGTTGGATGTTGCGTTTTCCAAGGAGCCTGATACAAGAAGCAAGAAGACACAGGGCATCTTCACCGCTCCTAATAGAGTAATTGAGTTGACAGTAAAAGTTATGAAGGAGAGGCGACGTCGAGGCGCCGGTCCGGATATCAGACCCCACCACTTTTCTTTGAGGGGGGATTTTCTCCCCGCACTTTCCCCCTCTTAGCTCTCTTGCGCCGGATACGGTAGTGATTGCAAAAAAAGTGATTATAAATATTTTTTTCATTGATTTCATTGATAGTGACTAAAGTGGTTTGGTTCTGTAAAATGAATGAATTCTTTATTGCATTATTGAATCTAGGTACAATTTGCAGCATCTGTTCTTACGAATTTAAATACCATGGATTAATATTTATTCCTGTATTTGCCCAAAAAAATCTACTTACTGTAAATATTATCAAGTAAAATTCACAAAGTCTTTTGGGGACGGGGTTCGAACCCATGCCCCTCACTAAACCATGAAGATTTTTAATGAATTCCTTTTAGTTTAAAATATTTCTCTTTCAAAATTTAGATTGTATAGCGAAGGTGTAGATCTATTCGTTTAGGTATGTTAAAGTTTAAACAGTCGAAACGTCGGGCGTTAAAAGTAAAAGCAACGCGATTGAAACCGAAAAAGTATATTTTTTAAAACATATTTTTTTATTATATTATGTTTCATAAAATAAAAATTTGCTTTCTGTTGGTAAATAATTTTTGTAATCGGTCTAGTGGTTTTAGAGATTACCGCAATATACACACATACATACATGTTACCAACGTTACTTACGTTACTTACGTACGTTACTCTTTGGAATTTATAATATTATCAAACTGATATTTCTTATTTTATTGCTTAATAAGGCATTTTACTAGAAATCCTGTCACAGGAGATTTTTTTATGCATTTCTATTTCTAAAATATTTCTCTATTATAAAACTGTTAATTATTTTCTCTGCCAACGCTACTCCCCTGAACTCATTCTAAAGATCTTCCGATGAACTAACAAAAACTTATTCGAAGGAAACGAACAAGTCATTTATTTTTATATAGTTGCTATTGTTTACTCATTTCTCATTTGGTTCGACTCGCTCGATCTTTACGTTAGCGCCTGATTCTGTGATCCATTCAAATATACTTACTTTTTGCTAACAAAGTTTTGTTTTAGCTGACTGTCGGAGGGTTATGTTTTATGCCAGTTTGGTAGAAATAAGTAGGTACGCATATAATGCCGTAATTTAACTAATGAAAAATTAGTTCAATTACGGCATTGTATAACTAATTCTCTTTTTCGATTTTTGTGTTTCTTTTTCTATCTCCATGTTTATTCTTTTAATTTTGTAAATGTTGTGACTAATTAAATAAATGTTTTGTTTGACTAATTAAAATAACCGATTTTCTCTTCTGTTTCGTTTTGCCCAAAGGATAAAAACGGGATCCTACCTATTACTGAGACTCCGCTGTTTGTCTGTCCGTCCGTCTATCTGTCTGTCTCTGAAACCGTGATAGCTAGACAGTCTTCACAGATGATGTAGTTTTGTAGCCACTACAACAACATAATACAAAAACAAAACAAATATTTGGAGTAGAGGGCTCCCATACAACAAACGTGATTTTTCAAAGCAAAACACAACGTTAGCGCGATTTATTTTAACTACTGGCGCCATCTAGTAATAAACTGACGGCTATAATTTTCAACTAAAAACATTAAATCAACCATTATAATAATAGTTTCGTCATGCCGTTTACAAAAAGCCACGTACTTTAAAGTCCTAGTAATCTCCGGTACACATTAAAATGTAAATTCGCAAAACTAATTTTATTTCACATTAGTTTTTAACAAGTTTGCCATCGCTCTAACATTAAAATATGAAATAACAGAACTCCTTTGTGTCACGGTAATTATCTCAACGAAATGCAACGCGGAGTCTGGACATCGTTAGCTTGGATGTTGCTACTGAAAATTGAGAATTATATTGAAGTTTTTTGACCCCCTTTTTTTACGTCGGAAAATCTTATTAAGACCATCAGGCCGCTCTCGGGGGAGAGCGGCCCGGTGAGTGGGGGTCCCCCTGGCCAAAGATGGTAAGTGGCCAGGGTATACCACTAAAAACCCACGGTGTCCTTCTCGCCGCTATTGCCGGAGCTCGTCGGAAACCTTGCGGAGGAACGTCGACGAGCAAGTTTTTTGACCCCTAATCAAAGTATATTTATAGTCTTGAAGGAGGGAGGCCTTTGCCCTGCAGTGGGACATAATAGGCTAAAAATAATATATATTTTAAAAGATAAATAGAAAAATCATGCAATAACAATTATTCTTCATAGAAGTAGGCGGAATCCGCAATGAAACGGACGTGTTTTGAAACGGACACTATGGTAAATATTTTATGTTTATCTGGGTGTTGTGTTGGTACTATTGGATGACCATAGACTTGACCAGAGACCCTTGTCTATCATTATGGTCATCAATAGTGCCAACACCCAAAAAACCTAACATATTTTCGATCAAAAACTTGAGACTTGATATCGATTGTTTCCGTTTCAAAACACGTCCGTTTGATTGCGGATCCTCCTATTTCTATAAATATCATAGAGGTGAAAAATTTTCGCGTATTTTTATTTACTTTCTTACCTCGACGTTTCAACCATGTTACAATGGTCTTGGTCTCGAAGGGACTGGAGCTGCGGCGGGCGTCGTCGTCTTCTATTTAACCGTTGTTGTTACAATTGTAGGTGAAACTACCCACAATTTAAAGTGAATGTAACTATGGTAACAAATCGTATGAATTTAAAAAGTTGGTTATCTGTTTTCTAATTTTGAAAAACTCACACAATTTGTAATCATCGTATTATCAAAATAATATTTCATTTTCAGTTATCTTTCAAGACACAACATGTATAATATACGAGCAAGTATATGGAATCGTATCAAAAAGCCAAATATTCGAGTCGTACCTGGTTCGGTTCGGTGGCCACTAATGAAACAACATTTATCATTCCGACTGCCGAATGAAACCTATATAACTGTTAAGTTTAAGAAGAAAAAGACCGGCGTTCTAAGCTTACTAGGTCTTATTCTTACCTACTAATAATATAAATGCGAAAGTAACTCTGTCTGTTACCCTTTCATCCTTAAACCACTGAACCGACTTTAATGAATTTTGGTATAAAGATAGATGGGAACTTGGAGAAGGACAGATGTTACATTTTATCCTGTAAATTCCGCGGGATCGGGACATAGTAGAACTGCTACAATGACTATTAATTGGCTTCAATGACCGTTGTATAACATGCTGCGATAGTCATTGTACTAATATTTCAAGGATGTCAAAACTATTCTGTTAGATCTGTTTTTCATTAGATCCGTTATGCGTCAGATCCGTCATTCGTCAGATTTTTCTTGCATCAGAAGACCGTTGTATAATTTGCTACGATAGTCATTGTACTAATATTGAATAGATGTCACAACTATTCTGTAAGATCTGTTTTTCATTAGATCCTTTATTCGCCATTCCGTCATTCGTCAGATGCTTCTTTCATCAGATGACCGTTGTATAATTTGCTACGATGGTCATTGTACTAATATTGAATAGATGTCACAACTATTCTGTAAGATCTGTTTTTCATTAGATCCTTTATTCGCCATTCCGTCATTCGTCAGATGCTTCTTTCATCAGATGACCGTTGTATAATTTGCTACGATGGTCATTGTACTAATATTGAATGGATGTTACAACTATTCTGTTAGATCTGTTTTTCATTAGATCCGTTATGCGTCAGATCCGTCATTCGTCAGATTCTTCTTGCATCAGAAGACCGTTGTATAATTTGCTACGATAGTCATTGTACTAATATTGAATAGATGTCACAACTATTCTGTAAGATCTGTTTTTCATTAGATCCGTTATTCGTCAGATCCGTCATTCGTCAGATTATTCTTTTATCGGATGACCGTTGTATAATTTGCTACGATAGTCATTGTACTAATATTGAATAGATGTCACAACTATTCTGTAAGATCTGTTTTTCATTAGATCCGCTATTCGTCAGATCCGTCATTCGTCAGATTATTCTTTCATCAGATGACCGTTGAATAATTTGCTACGATAGTCATTGTACAACTGTTACGATAGACAATGTAAAACTGGTACCAATTAATTAGCAGTTAGGTGTTGTAGTCCGGTAAGAAAATTGAATGGATGTCACAACTATTGTCAGATCTGTTTTTCATTAGATCAGTTATTCGTCAGATCCGTCATTCGTCAGATTCTTATTTCATCAGATGACCGTTGAATAATTTGCTACGATAGTCATTGTACAACTGTTACGATAGTCAATGTAAAACTGCTACCAATTAATTAGCAGTTAGGTGTTGTAGTCCGGTAAGAAAATTGAATGGATGTCACAACTATTGTTAGATCTGTTTTTCATTAGATCCGTTATTCGTCAGATTCTTCTTTCATCAGATCCGTCATACGTCAGCACAGATACATATCTATCAAATTTTCTGTTTTAATATGTAATTATGTGTACCAATCGTATTAGTTTAAAAGCATAAACCTTTTCAATTCCGTAAGAGCGAGCTAAACTCTCTAACTAAAACATAATCTTGAAGTTAATTTTGTTACGTAAAACACTCAATACTAAGGCACTTAAAATATTTAACTAAACACTAGACGAAGTTAGTTTTAAGCCTAATTAGAGCTTCTACGCAGCTTTCACAACCGTTCCAACTAAGACCAGACATGTGCAAACTTTACCCGCTTAAAGCTCTTTACTTATATTGATAAAAACCTAGCTATGAGTTTAATTAGAACTTTGCTACGAAGATGAAAAACTTAGTATTTATTTTAGATAAAAACAAAAATAGTAGATACGGTATATTCTAACATTGTGTATTCGAAAAATGAGCTAAAAACACCTACATGCATTTTCATAACATTATTGTATTTAAAAACATTTGTCTTTAAGAATGATTCAGGCTTTGTAAATAAGCAAAAAGGCATTCATATGGATGTCAAAAAGATAATCGCAGTGTGACAGCAGGTGGTCACGCGGCAACGGTTCGACATACGACTGAAGCTAGTGCGTCAGCTAGACGCAGTTTTATCGTCTCATTTTCCGAGACTAGGTACCGTATCTTTAGTTTTTTGTTTAATCTAAGGTATTTATGTTTTTTTCTTCATATAAAGTACCCAGCGGCATGCCAATGTCAATTCCGTATGATATATATTTTTAATAGAAAATAAATTAAAAAATATTTGTGTGCCTGTTAATATAAGCTGTCACGAATACACATCCCCTACTTAAAAACGATAGCTAAGTTTATGTAACGATTGTCTTTTACTGTGACATGAAGTTTCAAAGTTACCAGACAAAGACAAACGTTACATAAACTTAGTTATCGTTTCTAAGTATGGGGGTTACTCGTTGCGCTTATGTAGTGTCTGTTAATGAAGTGCGATGTTACGCCCGCACATTGTCATTCAAAATAAAGATCTGCAGCTCATTAGATCTGCAATCGAATTAGTGGTCTAGGGTTAATAGTTTCCGAGATATCATCATTTTAAGTTTGACAACTGTGGTTTGTCAGATTTTATATTTTGATTTTACTCTAAAGCTTTTTTCTTAGTAGATCCATACCTATTTTAAATATAGGATATGGGTATATATTGGGAAAGCAAGTTATACTTAATAATAAAAAATAAATAAATTCTCTGAACAACACACAGCGCCATCTAGCCCTGTGAGCGACTAAGCTTGTGTTACGGTGACTAGACCACGGATATAATACTTATATTTGTTTTTCTTTGTAAATACATACATATTATACACAGAGGGGCACCCAGACCAGACACAAATATTAAATTTAAGCATAAATACTTGCACCCGGCGGGAATTGAACCCGCAACCTTCTGCATTGCAGTCGCGTTTTCGCACGACGCGCCACAGTGGTTGTCGTTTGTTCTCACTAGATCTCATTGGGGCTAATGAAAAAATCTCATTACATCCATACGTATCTGTTTTATGGATCTAGTGGGAATGGACCTAATTCACAGACACTACAAAAGCGCCACGTGTAAATGTATATTCGTGCCACCTTTTATGAATTTACCTACAGCTGGTCCTTACAAAATAATATCTAGGTCTATGTTTTCAAAATTAAATTGGGGACACGAACTAATATTATTTTTTTCACGAAATACCTAACGAGATACTTAGATTATTAATTCAAAGCACGTCAAATTCTTGAGTTAGATAAATGTAACTCACTATAAATTTTTATCTTACTAATGGACGAAGCGGAATGCCCTAGGCTTTTAATAGAACCTATCCAACGAAATAAACTAAGCAGGTACTTGATATATTTTAGGGAAAATATCTAGCTAGAGCATAAAAAAATAGATTTCGATAAGTCAGGAGGTTCTAATAAAATAATTGAGCGAGCAAAGCGTCTCTGCTATAAGACTGCAGCCAAAATTTGCTTTCGTCTATCAGTACCAGATTTTCAATAAAAATATCATGGTTACCATATCGCCGTGATAAAAGGCAACCAAAGAGGCGTTTCTTGGTGAAAGGCTTCAGCCTCGGCATTTTACCATCTGCTGGCCTAATCGTACCGTCAAGAGAACAAGCGTGTCCTCCTACGTAGACCAGTGAAGCCACTAACGAATGGTCAGATGGAATGGAATGGTTTTCTATAAGAATACGCCCGTCTTCTTCTAGAAAAGCGTGCTAGATATGGTGCTTTGACCTTACATGGTAAGTGATGATATGGTCAAAGGACTACCTCTAGTAGACAAACGCACATCTATCTTCTTCTATCTATCTATATATATAAAATTCAATGTCCTGACTGGTTGACTCATTTATCAACGCAGAACCCAAATCACTAGTCCAAGAGACATGAAAATGATTTACGGAAATCGTGTAAGTTTAACAAGTGCGAAACTCGCGCACGAAGGGTTCCGTACCATTATCACAATTGGGTACGGAACCCTAAAAAGACGGACGGACGGCGGACGGCGGACGGCGGACGGCGGACGGACAGACAGACAGACAGCGAAGTCTCAGTAATAGGGTCCCGTTTTTACTTTAGGTACGGACGGGGTTATTTGACAGATAGGGCAGCCATTTTGAATTCCATGACCAACTCGATTTGACTTGACCAATCAGAAGCGACCTCACATCGTAGAATTCCCTTGTAGTTTTTAGTATTTGTTGTTGTAGCGGCAACCGAAATACATCTTCTGTGAAAATTTCAACCTTCTAGCTATCACGGTTCATGAGATACAGCCTGGTGACAGACGGACAGACGGACGGACGGACGGACAGACAGACAGACAGCGAAGTCTCAGTAATAGGGTCCCGTTTTTACCTTTAGGTACGGAACCCTAAAAAGTATCCCTTTACCTACTTTCTCCCCTCAAGGTCGTATTTCTCAACCGATACAAAACGGACGCTACGCATTTAAAAAAACAGAACTTACCGCTATCTACTGCGTAAACTTTTCTTGCTAGGTACTTACTTGCCTATTTATTTACAAAATAAAATGTACTTCCGTTTCCTTTTTCTCTATACTTACTTACCCTAATAACGTTGTGTTGTTTATTACACATTTCTTATGAGAATGTATTCCTTTCTCACGTACCAGTAGGTACAGCCCACGGGTATTAACTTGACATCTTTAGAAACCCAAAGAGTAAGAGAAAAAAAGTACATATTTTATTTTGTGATAACTTTAACACTGACTTATCCCATTAATATTATAAATGCGACGAGATGTATGTTTGTTTGTGTTTTAGTTACGCAAAAACTTATAAACCGATTGCGATGAAACTTGGTATGCAGATAGCTAGAGATCGCGCTGTTAGTACGCTATGACACCCTAATTAATATTTAAGACGTTTCAAAGTTATCGATTTAAATATAAATAATGAATTATAAATTTTGAGATTGAATGTGACACTATAACACTATAATAATATCTGGTGAAGTTAGTGATCAACCCCTTACCTGTTTTTTGGCCAGAACACCTTGAGAAAATGTAGTGATAAATTTTCATTCTCGTGAAACATATTAATTTATACTAAAAATTGTTTAATTTCAGTGGCAAATTTGTTAATATTCAAGTTATATTTTTTAAGTTTCGTGAAACCAATGCCAAACATGGAGTTTCCTCATTGCTTTCAAATCTCACAAAGATTTGTTTTGTAAAATTATTTGCCACCATTTCACTATGATAAGTAGTAAGGGGGGAAGTAGTATAGCGTGATTCTCGAAACATATACCTACCGTATCTTTATTTTCGTTCATCATTGTTATTAATTAATGATGGCCAGAAATCGTGTAAGTTTTATAAGTGTGATTCACCGTATTATTATCAAGTTAATACCAACGAGCTACATCAGTTGGGTCTCTATAAATGGTCACGTGGTGACCACCCGGCGCGGCCGGTACCGATCACGTGACATTTTAATAAAACTTATTATACCGGGGAGACAGCTCCAAATTTCCTCTCGGGCACTCCGTGACATCGAGCTATATTATTTACTGAAAACGATATATTGCAAATTATTTTGTTACTAGTTGCGTCTCTTGCTTTCACCCGCGTAAGTCTACATCCCGCGGGAATATTGGAATGACCTTCCTTTCGAAATTTGTACACTCCTTACAAATTATAGAGATTTGACTACTTGTCGAAATCCTATATTTTTTGTTAGTTTTTTGCTCACTTTCGCTGTTTATGAAACTGAAACAAATGATCAGTTCGGTTTCTGGCAGTCGGTTAAAAAGTCTTTTTTTTATATTTCAGATACCTAGGTCAGCGTTTGACGACTATCACACTTGATGGTTAAGCAACGCTTGGCGCGGTCATTACTTGGATAAGTGACCGATAATGTGTGTGGGAAAAATCATTTTCTCGAGCTTCTTCGTCTTTCGGAAGACACGTTAAGAACGCGGCGACTGTTACCATTTTCATACAAACTTAGGACGCTGGAAAAATGAAAAAAATGTTTCTCCGTTTTATTTCATTTCGAATGAATATTTTGGGAAACCTTGTGGTGGGGACCCTATAAAAGTAAAATCTTAATCCGAATAATATCGATATTAAGATAGAAAACTACATTTTTCATAATTTATTTTGGTATTAAGTTTGTATGGGAATGGTAACAGTCGCCACGTTCTCCGGTTGTTAGGCATTACGGCGACCTGAAAACACAAGGTGGGCCATACATACCACTATTACGAAAAGAAGAAGAGGGCGCTTCAATGGTTACATTTTTCAACAAAGTCAACGCCAAATGAACTCTCACAGAGATAAAATTGGTCTCACAAAACCTAAAACTTTATGGAACTCATTCCTCTGAGAATTGATATTTTGGTCAATATAAAATCACTTACCTTCCCTAAGGGTTACCAACCAACGTACCAAAAGTAGGAAGTCGTAACTAAGTTTATGGCAACCCTGATAAGATGTCTTCTTTTGCTACTGATAGTAAGAAAATGTAGTTCGTCTGTCTGTTGTAAAAGGAGATTATGAACAATGTTTTAAAAAACTTTATGGGTAGTACCTACATAATTAATACATACAGAGGGTACAGTATTATATTTATTATTATAATAGTAATAATTGGTTCAGTAATTGGCTTTCTATTGTTGCAATATTATATTAGTGTATGTATAGCTGTTGAACTTCCAAATATATAAATAAATTTAAGGGAAAATAACATCTATAAAACCACAAAGCATGGTCGTCGCTGAGCGGGATTCGAACCAACAACGCATCGTTACTCAATCTAGGAGTACTTAACGACTAGCCTAACCACTAGTATATAATAATAAAGCTTATTATATAAAAATAATTACTTAAAAAATACGAAATACAAAAATTACTTAATAATAATAATATATTTAAGATTTTTTAGTTAAAATCAAATATTTTTGTAATATTTTTTTCTCAGCAGAAACCGCGGTACGTCGCAAGTAATAAATAAAGATGGCGAGTAGAAAGTTTGCATTGAGTTAGGGGACATATGATCGGATGGGTAACCAATCAGAATGTGGCCGGGATGCCACGTATGTGATTTATTTTGGAGATTTCATACTTGTGCAGTAAAACCCTTTCGCCGTTTATGTAACTACAGCTTCGTAATCTATACTAATATTATAAAGAGGTAACGTTGGAACATGTTTGTATGTATGTATCTAAGTATGTATATTGAGGGTAATCTCCGAAACTACTGGACCGATTTCAATATTTTTTTACCAGTAGAAAGCTACATTATCCAGGAGTAACATAGGACATACTTTTGATTCCGATATTCTTACGAGATCGGGACTTACGCGGGTGAAACTGTGTGAAGCAGGTAGTCGGTTACCAGTTCCTAATCGAAGGAAGAATAAATAATTTTAGTGAAAATCACACAGCGAAATCTAGCTTCATGGTAAGCTACTAAGCTTGTGATACGGTGTCTAAACAACTGATACAATATTTATTTTTCTTTTCTAAACACATAAATCGCTTCAAGCGATCGCTTTAAGCGATAAGGCCGCCCATTGTGCCATTGTAATTAAATATTTACAACAAAAAAATTATCTCTCTATCTAACAAATAGTATGGGATTTCGAAAAGTGTCCAAATCTCTAAAATAATCATGTGGACCAATTTCGGAAACAATATACCGAACAGAAACAATATTTATTTTTACTTGCTTCCGACGGGAATCGAACCCGCAACCTTCTCAAAGTCTGGTCACATCATTATCTCTCTATCTAACAAATAGTATGGGATTTCGAAAAGTGTCCAAATCTCTAAAATAATCATGTGGACCAATTGTTTCCAAATTTCGGAAACAATATACCGAACAGAAACAATATTTATTTTTACTTGCTTCCGACGGGAATCGAACCCGCAACCTTCTCAAAGTCTGGTCACATCAGACTTCAGCTCTAAAAACGTATCATAAAAACAGCAGTAGGTACTCAGCACAAGTGTGAAACCAACAAAAATCTTACAATAACAAGTCAAACTTCTGCTAAAAAAGCGAACTTGTCATGCAAAAAGTCTCCACTATTGTAGTACATCCTTCGGGATGTAACCACTGAAATGAAACTATACAAGTACGCTGGAATTGGTATACCATACAAAATCACATTAGATCTTTGTGCCGATTTAATTTGCGCCATGTTGCGCTGTTGTCGCGCATTTTCTATTGAAAGTGATGGTGGTCGGCCGTGGAACTAATAGTTCCGTGGACGGTCACCATCACATTCAATTAGATCTTTGTGCCGATTTAATTTGCGCCATGTTGCGCTGTTGTCGCGCATTTTCTATTGAAAGTGATGGTTGTCGGCCGTGGAACTAATAGTTCCGTGGACGGTCACCATCACATTCAATAGAAAATGCGCGACAACATCGCAACATGGCGCAGATCAAATAGGCACGAAATTCAGTGCGCTATGACCTGTCCAGCGACTTGTACCATGGAGGTCAGTGGATGTAACAGAGAACGAATAACTTTAGACAGAGTGTATTTTTTGCACAGTTAGTTCCGTTACTTGACCGAAGTTGGTGAAACTTTTTGCTTTAACCGCGTTTGGAAGTGGATGTTGTGTGTTCGACAGTTTTTCTTCATTGAAGTTAGGAAAGTTGGGTTTTTTCCTTTTATGTATGACTTGTGCTTGCTGATTTTTGCAGTTTTAGTTTAAACTAGCAGAATCCTGGGGTTTCATCCGCGTAATTTCTAAAAACCCTTTCTTAGTGGTTACGTCTATACACAAAAGAACACATGAAAGTAAGCGAGACATTAGTAACATGGAGATAAGCTAGAGTTAACGCCAAAGTCACATATCGTGTAAATTTGAAACCGGGCAAGTGCGACACTCGCGCACAAAGGGTTCCGTACCACTATCACAATTGGATACGGAACCCTAAAATGGCTTACAACAACCAATTTTTAAATATTATAGGAAAATATGAAATATTTATCTTCGATTCTTACTCCCATCAAACGACCGAATCACTCAAAAAAAAAAAAACCTTGGCACAAAGAAAATCTGAAACTTATAAGAAACTCTTTGGTAAGTAAGGCAGACTGGTATATTTGACAGATAGGGCAGCCATTTTGAATTCCATGACCAACTCGATTTGTCCTGACCAATCAGAAGCGACCTCACATTGTACTAAACTCCTTGTTATTTTTGAAACACGTTTGTTGTATGGGAGCCCCTCTTAAATATTTGTTTTATTTTGTTTTTAGTATTTGTTGTTGTAGCGGCAACCGAAATACATCTTCTGTGAAAATTTCAACCTATTACGGTTCATGAGATACAGCCTGGTGACAGACGGACGGACGGACGGACAGACGGACGGACAGACAGACAGACAGACAGACAGACAGACAGACAGACAGACAGCGAAATCTCAGTAATAGGGTCCCGTTTTTACGCTTTGGGTACGGAACCCTAAAAAGTTTAAAAGTTATCAATTAGGAAATACTGCCAGTTAAAGTTACCAATTTCACTTCAATGGTATAAGGTATTTCATAAGCATTGGTATAACAGTGCAGTTGATGTTTATACTCGTAATGTGCTATGATAGTAGAAGTTGTCACTTCGTCGTCGGGCATAAGGGATTTCGTAAAGAGATTTAAGTTAGGCGGGGGTGGAGGGGATGCAATTCAATACATTTTCGTAACGTAAAAAAAGGTTATTTGAATTAGAATAAAATGAACATTTAAAGATTTTGTTAGGTAGGTATATTATAATTTTATTATTGTGTATGTACCAAAGATATTTTGTTTTATACTCAATATCAAATATTGATTTAAATAAAAAGATGCATACAAATACAATGTCATTTTGATTTTTGTGTGGTTTCGGAACGCGCCCTCCGATAAGGAGAAACCACAAAAAAACTCTTGGGGGTTTACTTTTTTGCGATCAAGATTACAATTGTCAAGACATAATACATATTGTTACTTACAAGTTAGACAGGAACGACTTAATTAGTTGTTTTACCTATTTTCTATTACTATACTATAACAATAATAATATAGTTCCACGAAAAGCTGCAGGCAGAAAAGAAGACTGTATAATATTTCCATCACGCCAAGAGGTGCTACGACTTCAACATTGCATTTTCGACACACTTCGGTGGTCTAGATTTTGTCCAAAATACCTTTTGCAAAAATGCTAAGAAATATTTGTTCTTTATTACGGTATAGATATTTAATGTATTTGGAATCGTGTCGAGGCATTTAACGAGGCATTGTAAGTTTGCTTAAAGTTTGACCGATTGGTATGTGATTAAGGCGATAAGAATATTTTGAAAATTAAAGTCTAACTGCCGAATATTAAAAAAATCAAAAAACCCGCCTGCTGAAAAAATCTTTAAATAAAAACATAAAAAATAAAAACTGAAAAGAAAAAAAACAAGTCCAGTAGTCACAGAACATAGCGACTTTAACAGTCGGGACCCATTGAATATCTAAAATTTAGATCACCATAAACCTTTTCAATCTTGGGTCCCGATGACGTGCGAATCATCAAAATCGGTTCATCCGTTTGGCCTCTGGTGCGCCACATAGGAACAAACATACATACATACATAGACTGATAAACACATAACCCTTCTTTGCGTCGCGCAATCGGGTAAAAAGCCACTTAAAATTTGAGGGCTGCTTAAATAATAAAGCAGCTTTTAAGTTAAAATTACGAATTACGCTAAGTTGAGGATCATTTCGCAACAAATCATGATTTAGTGTATTTGAACCTGTAACCCTTCAGAATCTGTTGTAATGTGTCTTTCCGCTTGCGCACAGGTGCCGTATTATGTCGAGATGAATTGATGAATTCTTTGTTGTACCTAAATTAAAAAATAAACAAAGTGAACATCTTAAATCTAGGCGGAACAAAGGGCGCCTCAAAGTAATCTCTTCCAGGCAACCTTTTGAAGATCAACATTTTGGTGAATTCAACATTGAGGCAAATCAACATTTTGGGAATATTTTTTTAAGAGTCTAACATTTTAGGAGTTCTACATTTAGGTCCTTTCTAAAGTTGGGTGATTCTTACACAATTAGGACCTTGTAGTTAGGTCTATCTTTATAAATAAAGTCCTATTCAGAAACTTAAATCGTATATGTAAACAAAAATCCCATACATTTATTTAAAAGTGACAGCTCTTTATTTGGAGTGATGAATCCCAGGTATGTAGATATAATGAGCTCTGTCACAACGGTTTAAGGGAAGTTGACTTTCCTCCTGAGTTCATCGAGTGCAGTCGTGGGTCATGTACGCTAGGTAATTTTAGATGACCTGTACGATCAAATTGTTTATATTTTAAAAGATGCTGCTAGTGAGACGAGGGACCCTGTTCAAGATAAGACTAGACGTCGGAGCAGGCATTTGGCTGGCTGGAACAGGCATGTTAGGGACTCACATCGGGAGGCCAGGCTTGGATTTCAAGAGTGGGTCCATAGTAATCGACCGACATCTGGCCCTGTATATCAGCGGATGTGTGAGTCACGTAAAGTCTTTAAGGGTCGCCTGAAATGGTGCCAAAATAATCAGGAACAAATTAAAATGGACTCCATTGCGAAATGTAGAGCTGATAAAAATTTTCGGGATTTCTGGAAAGCAACTGGAAAGCTCGATGTTAGACCTGGCCTCCCTGTGAGTGTAGGTGGTACAAGTGACTCAGTGGAGATAGCTGATATGTTTGTTAGCCATTTCAAAGTTAAATCTCCTCTTGGTCCGGCTACTAACAAGCGTGATGCTGTACCCGTAGTGTTGGGGGAGGAGTCGTTGCTTAAATTTACAGCGTTACAGGTAAGTAATGCAATAAAAAAGATGAGTAGAGGCAAATCTCCTGGACACGATGAACTCAGCATAGAACATCTGAAAAATGCTGGGGTTCATATGGGGAGGGTTCTGTCTATGTTCTTTACTATGTGTGTAAGTCACTCTTATTTGCCACAAGACTTGATGAAAACTATCGTAGTGCCCATAGTGAAGAACAGGACAGGAGATGTGGCAGATAAATCAAACTATCGCCCGATCTCTCTCGCTACTGTTATGGCGAAAGTTTTGGACGGCTTGCTTGATTCTAGATTGCAGAAATATCTGACTTTGCATGATGCGCAGTTCGGATTCCAGCCGGGATTATCAACAGAAAGCGCAATTTTGAGTCTCAAGCATGCGGTCCAACACTATACTGATCGTAAGACGCCGGTTTACGCTTGTTTTCTTGACCTCTTCAAGGCCTTCGATCTCGTGGCCTATGATGTGCTTTGGAGAAAGATGGAAGACAGGGGTATTCCGGCGGAGATGATCGGTATTTTTCGCTATTGGTATGGGAACCAAACTAACCAAGTTAGGTGGGCTAACAGTCTCTCGGGGTCCTATGGGTTGGAGTGTGGAGTGAGACAGGGGGGGCTGACGTCTCCTAGACTCTTCAACCTGTACGTTGATGGACTCATAGTCGAGCTCAGCAGCATGCGTGTCGGATGCAAGGTTGGTGGTGTTAGTGTCAATAACATTAGCTACGCAGATGACATGGTTCTGCTGGGACCGACTGTGAAGTCCATCGGGGAGATGTTGGGGGTCTGTGAAGCCTACGCAGCGTCACATGGTCTTATTTACAACTTAAGTATGAGTGTGTACATGGTTTTTAAGGCCGCCGGTAAATGTCCTGACTCCGTGCCACCTATAATTTTGAATGGTACCAGCCTTATGCGTGTGTAACAATTTAAATATCTTGGACACGTGGTCGCCGATGACCTTAAAGATGATGGAGATATAGAGAGGGAGCGCAGGGCTATGGCGGTTCGTGGTAACATGCTGGCCCGGAGATTTGCCCGGTGTACGGACGAAGTCAAAATAACACTCTTCAAGGCATACTGTCAGGGTCTGTACACGGGCGGTCTCTGGTTCAGCTGTGCCAAGAAATCGCTAGAGACTCTGCGCATCCAGTATAATAACGTCTTCAGGATGTTGTTGAGACTCAACCCTTTTTGTTCGGCATCTGAGATGTTTGCGAAGACACGAACGGACGGCTTTAATGCCGTTCTTCATAAAAAAGTGACGTCTCTGGTGAGGGGGTTGAGGGTGAGTGACAACAGCATCCTAAAGGCCGTTGCAGATGATACGCGTGCACCTGTGCTTAGGCATCTCTTTCGAACGATGGCCGCCGTTGAAAACCACTCGGGCGGTGGTCGTTTGATTGATTTGTCTTCCAGGTACACGAAATATTAATTTAAGTTTTGTTTCACTTTTACTAACGTAGTTTATTAAGTTTTCTTTTCTACTAACAAATTGGATCTTGTTGTCTGAATAAATGAATTTGATTTGATTTGATTTACTTTTTTCTTCAAAATTGACGGTTCTTTGCTTACATTTTTGATCTAAGTTTCTGAAATAGAGTATAGGTATCTATATAAATTTTTGCTACTGTTTACAAGAATTAGCCATGTGTTACAGGCATCCATCAAACTTTATGATCTTTTGACCGATGTTCAAACTCGTTCATGAGCGAATTCATGCATGACGACTCTCCCTAGCTGTGGAAAATTATGCAGAGAGAATAATGCTGTTCATTATTATCTTGTAATATCACTGTTTCAGTTGACTGATGACCTATTCACATAATAAACTAAAACTAAATATCATTTCAATATCATTGCAGTCAAGCTCGAATTTCGAATTTGACTTTTTTAGATAAAAACATTATTTGGAGAATACCGTTTTCTATACATTTTTGAATCATTCAAGTATTTCGATTGCCCAGGAGATCTATTTTTGAACCGTCAAAACCCATTCGTATGCTTAGATGAAAACAAAAAACAGCAGATACATAACCTAGCCTCGGAAAATGAGACGATAAAACTGTGTCTAGCTGACGCACTAGCCTCAGTCGTATGTCGAACCGTTACCGCGTGAGCACGTGCTGTCACACTGCGATTATCTTTTTGAAATCCATAAGATTGCCTTTTTGCTTATTTACAAATGCCTGAATCATTTCTAAAGACAAATGTTTTGGAATACAATAATTTTATGAAAATGCATGTAGGTGTTTCTACCTCATTTTTCGAATACGCAATTTTAGAATATACCGTATCTACTATTTTTGTTTTCATCTAAGTTCGTATGCGAAATTCCAATGAATGGATGCGCGGTCTCACACAAAATAGTAGTAGGTACAACGAGCGAGAGCAAGCATGCAGAGCTCGAACTTTCGTATACGAATTTAATTCCAGTAGTTCAAAAATACGGCTCCAGTTGCTAGAAAACTACAGTATCATTATGAGAAAAAAATAAGGAATATTAACTGCAAGCGAGGCTAGACAGTTTCAGGGTGACTACACTACGACCCGAAAACGTGCGCCACACCACTACACGAAAAGAAGAAGATTCTGAATATCTCCTAGTCAAATAAAAGGGGTTAATATTTGCTATCTCACATACACTCAACATTATTTACAGTACAACAGTACATTTAGTTCGCTAAGTTGACGAATATGGAAATCAGGACCGAACAAAGTTACCTGGACTGGTTTCACTTCGGAAATTCGACTCTCGCCTTCTAAATTTGATTTCACTTCGATTTTATTGAGAAAGTTAAGCAGGAGCTATAACTGGATGATACTTACTGCTTTGTTGGATGTACGGGAGTAAGTAGGCCAAGTTCTTTGTGCCCGTCTTGAACTTCAAGGGGTAAGTGGATATTTAGGATAACATACCTACCTATCTACATCTACACTAATATAATAAAGAAACAAGATTTGTATTTTTGTGCGTATGTGTGTCTGTAATCTGTATGTTTGTGATAAATAAACTCAAAAAGTAGTGGACCGATTTCAAAAAATCTTTTATCATTACAAAGCTACATTCACCCTGAGTACTTTTGATCCCGATATTCCCACGGGATCGGGACTTACGCGGGTGAAACCGCGGGACGCACACACAGGCACACACACACATACACACACAAAAATATAAATCTTTCCTCTTTATAATATTAGTATAGACTAGTATAGATTAGTAGGATAGAATACGATTTCTAATTTTAAAACTATCATTCAATTTCATCTATGAATTCTTTTATAATAAAATGCCGTCACATCCAGTATCCCGATTTTAAAACCTCACCGGGATCGAGTATGAATTATCGGTGTTCCACTATGAAATGATTGATTGATGACTTTATAAAGCTAAGTGGGTATATTGGAGGAAATCTCCACTTTACTACCCGGTCCCGACTCTCGATCGACCTCAAGAAACTATACATCAACGTCGGGTACACAAATTTATGTACCTACGTATGTGGAAGTGGTTATAGCTAAGTGAATTGGTCTTACTTCTTACCTGGATACGTTATTGTTTTATGATCGTTTGGGAATTATTTCACTAGCAAAAGTGATGATAATTGATAGTATCAATCGATTATCATCACTTTTGCTGTCACCATTGTGTATGGCTTCCTGCGTAGATCATACCTCGATGGTAAAGTTTTTCCACCAGATTGCCGTGGCAGATGTGAGTTTTTGGTCTTTCAACATTCCTTCGTTGGTAACAGCGAAGTGGGCCGAATGCCCACTATATGGAAACGGGTCTAGACGGTTATTGCAATGGTTGAAAGGGTTGGATAGTATCCTGAGATACTATCATGGTGGGACCAACACCACAATTGTTACTTTCTGGTCAATATACGGCACAATCCTCAGTCAAACTAATCTATTATATCTAATCGAATGCTTATGATATAATAGCTCGGTGGTAAGGCAGTAAGTAACATGTGGAAATATCCCACCTACTTTTTCTTAGCTGCTGGGCCTATATAATCGGCATAGGGACGATCTCACATGACCAAATTGACCTTTAGACATAGGTCCGCAACCCGCTGTCGAATTTAAGCCACATCCGAAGACAAAGGTTCTTGTCTACTATATTACTGTTTTGGAAATTCCGGTTTGACAACTTATTTGTACGTATACACCGAAGTTAAAACAAAGAGCTCAAATTCTTCTCATCTGTCGCATTTCTTTTATTGACTTCCAAAGTTTATTAGTTAAATTTCACCTGGGGCTCGGTTTGTATACGGTACAAGGCATGAAGAATTAGCGGTAAATAAAATTTGTTTTTTATTTAGTCGTAGTCGTACCTAGTCTTTTATTCATTTATAACGTGTTATCTGTTTACAAATACATGATAATTAGAATTTCCGCGTGGTTTTGGAACGCGCCCTCCGATGTGAAGTAAGCACAAGAAACATATGAGAGGTTTACATTTTTTTTTGATTGTTTGTTAAATTACAATTTATTTACTACTTGCACCTTGCGGTTCGATCCGCGTAAGTCCCAAAAATAAATACTTATAAATGTTAGTGCAATAACACTGGACTTACCTACTTTAAAACTCTACTGCCAAGATAAAAGTGTCAGTTTAGAGCAACTCCTTTTGCCCAATGCGCATTTTTTTAAATAAATTATAGATGAGCGTTTAACTACTATCTAGTGCTGATAATGTACAAGACAGGAATGGACGGCAATGGAACAATCCGACCCTTCTTCCTTTATGGCTGCACGGGTCTACGTGTACTTTTTATGGTTTTAATAAGCTCCCTTGACTAGTTTTTATCGCCGGTGTGTTACCACCAGCAACGACAAGATCTAGTGTTGTTTTTGCACCACTGGAATTAAATTTGTATAAAACATGAAGTTCTGAAAATACTGAACTGAAATAAGTTTTCTTGCGATTCAGCGCGTTTCAACACCATACGAAGACTTCCATTTTGCGGTAGCTAAGATTCGACCTCTTGTCAATTTTGTTTTCAAAGTAGAGACATCCCCGTTTTCCCGCTTCAGCTTACGACTTAAACAAAAACGTAATAGGTAACACAATCTAGGTTCAGTGTAACTCTTTTCAATCTGAATAATCCATCCGAACACATCTGTGACTGTGGTTTAATAAAATGACAGCTTGTCTCACACTAACATAAGGAGCTGGCAATATTACGAAAATATCAGAGTGTAGTGTATTGAGAATATTTTACTTAGAAAAAGTATTACAGAGGTGGTGGTGAATGACTTTAAGTAGGTTATGAAATGTCGGGGTAAGAAAATAAATAATAATATCTACGCGATTCATCCGGTAAAATGTAACTATTGAGAAAATGCCTAATTCTAAATTGCGATGCTTTCATTGAAGTTTGAATATATAAGTTCCAGAATACCAGTTCGAGTCAATGCCAAGCATATTGTACCGTACAATGGCACCGGTAGTGATTCCAGATGCTAATAGTAAAATTACTGTGTCAGGCAAGTGTCAGGTCAAAAATACACAAGGCACCTGCTAAGATACACAAATTCGAACAGTTTGACTTTGGAACTGGTATAGTTTGTCCGCCAGAGACGAGTTTGAAATAGAATAGAATATGGATTACTATTAGGCGAACTTTCTAGCCTCTAATAGAGACCAGTCCAGTTCTATGGTCCAGCGTTTATTTTTCTTATTGGATACTTTGTATTGCACCCTAGGTGAGAGGTTTAAAATATTTTTGACGGTGTTAAAAACTAGAATTTTTCAATTTCCCAACAATGTTATGTAACTGCAAATGAAGTCGCATCTTTTATGACTTCTGCCATTACACCGCGCGAACGTGCGCCATATAAAAGTGATTGAATTGAATTCAAACTGCATCGCTTCCGATAGTATGTAGGTAGGTGAAAACAAAATAAATCTGAATGGGAGGTTTTTAACGATATATTTTCCAAGATTCCTGCATTCAAAACTTATAACAAAGTCTCCGTAATAAAGTCTGCAAGCTCCGGACAGACGCCGGAGATCTAACAGCCCCTGCGTCTGTCCGGGGTCTGCCCATGACCACAAGTAACGTGCTAGACCTCGAAACTCAAGTTTCGTGAAATATTTATCATTAAAAATCCCCCCATCACGGGGTTCGATCCCTTGCTCTTCGTTTGCCGGGCGAATTGCGCTACCAATTAAACGTAAAACATATTTCTAAATAAACTGTCTATCAATCTCCACAATTTCATAACAAATTTTAGATGCGCCCCATTAAGATCCGCAATAAATAACCAACCAATAAAACGCGTAAACAAACAACGTTTACGCTCGTCAAATCACCCGCGTAATTTACGAGGCGCAAAACGCGGAACGATATTTATTATTGTCAGCCCGAATAGTTATCAACGCTATTGAAAAGCCGAAATAATTTATGCAGTAATTGTCCGAAAATACAATGTTTTCATAACGCGATCGACGACGATGGCTCTCGAACGTTTTCGTAATTGAATATGAATATTGATACTGCATTTGTAATGAAATAGTCAGAGGTGGACGACTGGAGGTAGTTGGACCACGTTTAGTCGGAAAATATTTAAAAGGAACAATACTTCTGCAAAAACACAACGCATAATCGACAGAAAGCGGGATTCGAACCAACAACGCATCTTTACTTAATCCGGAAGCACTGACTTGCTTGACCAATTAGTCTACCTGCGTCGGTAACTCATACGCCGAATCTAAGCTTCCGTATTGTTCTATATAACATAACATAGGCATGTTTGCGGCACCCCGATGGCATTGAATTACACCAATGATCGCATCCTAGTTTGTTAAATTAACGTTGTTTCACGTTTCGTTGAGTTTTAACTGACTTCATAAAATGTAGGAGGTTCTAATTTCGTCTCGTCGGTGATTATATATTTTTAAGGATGTTCACCGATTACTTGAAGATGTTTTAAAGAAAGATGATCCTTAATTTAATTGAAAGGTGGGAAACACCTTTCAATTACAAGAAACAACACACGTAATTACACGTACCTTTAACACGATACCTACGTACCTATTATA
Source organism: Idaea biselata (assembly GCA_958496205.1). NCBI lineage: Eukaryota > Metazoa > Arthropoda > Insecta > Lepidoptera > Geometridae > Idaea > Idaea biselata. The sequence continues at coordinate 14,250,421 of OY292400.1, read as the reverse complement.
ATAACGAAAGTAACTTTTTATCCAAATAATAATTCGCTGAACCGCTTTTGGTACAGAGATAGATGGGACTACCTTTGATCCCGTTATTCTCGCGGGATCGGCACTTGCACGAGTGAAACCGTTTTCACGCCTAAACCGCTGAATAAAATCCTTTCCGATCCTGATAATATGGGGATAAAAGTTTTTACTTGAAGGAGTAACAAACATACTCGTTTACGTACCTACTTACACATAGACTTTCACATTTTATAATAATGGTAGGATTGCAAGATGTTGCATACCTACTAACGTCGTCGTAACTCCGCACTTAGGACATTGTTTTTCAGCTGCTTAAACCTTAGTCTGGATTTTAAACCTTCCTAAATATTAATGCAGCTGTAAACTCCAAATATTGGCGCTTACTTAAAAAAATGCATTTCGTAATTCAACTAGGTTATTTTTTGCGAAAAACTATAGAAAAAAAAATTGAAGAATCTAAAGTGAATCTTTGATACAGTTGCAAAGCTGTGGTCATTTATTTCCTATTTCACCCGCCTAAGTTTCGATCCCGTGGGAATATCAGGATCAAAAGTAGCCTGTGTTACTCCCCGATAATGTAGCTTTTCATTCGTGAAAGAATTTTTGAAATCGGGCCCGTTGTTTCGGAGATTATCTGCCCCCAATATACATTAGTACATACCTATATACAAACATACACGTTACCATCGTTTCCTCTTTATTATATTCGTATAGAACAGGGGTTCCCAAAGTGGGCGATAACTCCCCCTTGTGGGCGCTGCAGGCCTAAAGGGGGGCGGTAAAAGACCAGGAAAAAAACGGGGGCGTTGTGTAGAGGCTTAGGGGGCGATCTAGCTAGGAGGACTCTTAGACACCGACCGAGCTCTCGACTACAACATGTGAACATCAACTAATATTAATAAAGACATTGCTTAAACTAACTCGATTCGATATTACTCTCCAAGTAGTTATGCTTTTATATTCGAAGCTCCAATGCTCCAAATAAACGTGGTCTTGGCATACACCTACTGGAGATAACTATTCTCCGTTGGTTCGTTCTTCATGTTACTGTCAATCAATCAGTTGAAATAATTGGAGGTTGAAATTGTATCAGTTACCTACAGAAATGGTTTCAGGTTGGTTGTAGTTAGTTATGTAAACTGGTTGGGTTGTACGGTGTTGAGTGAAGTCATGGTTAAATTTGTTTAAGATTTATTTATCTATTATGTAGGTAGTCTCATAAACGAGCCCCAATGCAAAAGAGTTCGTCTGGCACCAAATATTACAAGTGCCTAATAGTAAAAGTAAAATTTAGAATATTAAATTTAACTTTATTAGTTAAATGAATATACACAGGTTTCGAACACTTAATGAAGTTTATTTCTGAGTAAAAAAAGTAACATAATATTCTTCTATTTAAATAATATATAACTAATTCTCCGGGATCAATCTACGCATTAAACTTCGTCCATCACATTCAACGGCGCAAAATAGTCCGTCTACCACTTAGTGGTGTCACCTTTATCATCGATCTCGGCCTATTTCTTCGTGGCATCGTTGCCACCAATCGTTCACATTCTTGTGGGGTTATTGAGTGCCAGACAGGTTTAAGTTTCTCTTTCAGATCACTTTTAGACCTTGTTGGATACTTGCGCAGCATTTTCTTCATTTTCCACCACAGGGTCTCAATTGGTGACAAATCTGGACTACTGGATGGCCACTCCATTGTAGGGATCTGATTCCGGTTAAACAAAGCCTTCGTTGTCCTCGCAGTGTGACAGGATGCACCATCTTGTTGAAAGGTGTAGGCATTACGATGTTTCAACATCGGAATCGACGGCACGAGACTTGTTTTCAGAATGTTTTGGTACTCTACTGCATTAACAGTTCCTTCTACAGAATGTAGATGACCCAGACCTTGTGCTGACTTGCAGCCTCATATCATTACCGATCCAGGAAACTTCACTTTTCTTTTGATACAATCGGTATGAAATGATTCATCTTTATTTCTGATACCATGTTTCCGTACATCACCGATCGTTACCTCAAATTTGGATTCATCACTCCATATTATTTCACGCCACTGGTCTGCCGTCCAATTTTTATGATCTTTAGCGAATTTCAGCCTTTTCTTTTCCTAGAGACACGTGAGTAAAGGTTTTTCTGTAGCAGTATAAAATCCATAACCCATTCGTTTTACAACCCTCTTGCAGGTATCGACAGATACATAAATAAATAAATAATAAATAAATAAATTCTGTGAACAACACACAGCGCCATCTAGCCCCGTGGTAAGCGACTAAGCTTGTGTTACGGTGACTAGACAACGGATATATTACTTATATTTATTTTTCTTTTGTAAATACATACATATTATACATAGAGGGACACCCAGACCGGACACAAATATTTATTTATTAAGCATAAATACTTGCACCCGGCGGGAATCGAACCCGCAACCTTCTGCATTGCAGCCGTGCTTTCGCACGACGCGCCACAGAGGTCGTCGACATCTTTGTAAACCATCTCTCTCCACTTCAAGGTTAGTCCTCTTGCACGGGCACGACATTTTTTTTAAATGATTTTCTTTAAAACTCGATTTTCAGCTTCACTTGTGATTCGCGGCCGCAGACATTTAACGGTGCCATTTTTTCTGTAATGTTCGATAATGGTCTGAACTGTCGATCTTGGTAGGGATAAGTCCTTGGTTAATTGGTAAGCAGATTTGCCATTATTGTTGCTACAAATAATTATTTTTCGTACTTCGTTGGCTACAGGTTTCCCGCGACCCATTTTGTTTGAAAATGATGATAAAATTCTATAAAATACCGTTTTGATATGTTTGAAAATTACAGTAATGCATCATGAGACGGATGATTTCTATTTTCAATTCAAATTTAACTTATTTTTCAATTAAAACAGATAGTATTGAGACAAAGACGTACTATTTTGCATCGATTAAGAATCAGACGAACTATTTTGACTTAGACGCAGTAAGTAAATGTGCCATAAATACATAATTTAGGTAAAAAAAGTTTTAAATTAAAATTGCCTGATTAACAGCAATTGGATGGATAATTTTACCCCATACATATTTTTTTCATAGGCCTTTTTTTATAAAAAAATAGCGAAGTTGAAAACAGACAACCTTTGCAATATATGACTAGACGAACTCTTTTGCATTGGGGCTCGTAGTAGTCGTGAGTTCAAATTCGAGGTCTTAGGACGACCTGAAACACTAACACTAAGGTGAGACACACCACTACACGAAAAGAAGAAAGTATAGTCTAAAGTTGGGCAGAATTACGGGTTGGATTTTTTATGAAGTCAGTCACTTTAGATTATGAAACAAACAGGGTGTGTTCCGCAGTTTGACAGAAGTCTCGATCCCGCAAGAATATCAAAATAAAAAGCCTTAACTCAGCTATCTCCACATCAAGTTCCATCGCAATCGGTTCATTAGTTTCTACGAGAAGAACAAAACAAACAATGTGTTTGAAACGGCTTTAAGAATCTGAAGCCTGATAGATGTAGGTACTGAACAGATTTGCCTGTGCAGATCGGCCTGTCCGTATATGGAGACTAGAAAAGCAAAATACTTACTTAAAAGCTTTAAACAAAAAACTACATATACTTCGTCTTTTAATTGTAGACTATGATTTGAAACTTCTTCCTTAAGAAAAAACATTTCAAATACAAAGAACTAAAACGTCACATTATAGTCTGAAAATAAAAAAACGTACACTACGTACCTACCTATTCGTGGCAAAAGCATTTTTGAATGAAAGGGGATTAACTATCCCTAACTCGCCCTAATCTTGAAAAATAACAGATAAAGCTTTTCCCAAGAAATTTGAAACAACAGTGATTAATACAAAATATAAAATTCCGAAACTCTCCGAATCCGAACATCCAATTTTGAAGGCACACATTACAGTTTTCAATCAAATTTCCCGAAACGGTTCCGAAGGAATTGTGAGTCAATATTTCCGGTGGGTTCTGTATTAATCCGAGTTAAATCAGCTACGTAGCGCGAGATTTTGGGATTAGTAGAGATATTTCTATCGGTGGCGAGCGCTACTGATAGAGTAATCTCTATCAATGAGATCGTTCGAGTAGAGCTGCTTCTACTATGTCACTTATAAGGCTACAGCGCAAATGTTTTTATTATTATAATAATGTTATAAATAGGAAAGATTTGTATTTTTGTGTGTGTGTGTGCCCCTGTATGGTTGTTATGAATAAACTCGAAAACTACTGGACTGATTTCAAAAACTCTTTCACCATTAGAAAGCTACATTCACCCTAAGTAACATAGGCTACTTTTGATCCTGATATTCCCACGGGATCGGATCTTACGCGGGCGAAACCGCGGGACGTAGCTAGTGTTTTTATAATCTAGTATATCAGATGCTGGCACTCTGCACACAGTCTCAGACTGGCTGAATGTCAGTGAATTTAGCAGATTGTTTTTTTAAACTGTACGGCTCCAGACGTATTGTATTGACCCGTTCCTTCCTCTGGGTATGGCTAAAATTTATGCTGGGGGGTGGTATAGGGCAAGCTTACTCAACCTACAAATGTCCTGGGCACTATACTATACACTATACTTAGCATTGAGTAATAGTTGCTTGCGGTGTAGGTATAACTCATCCAAAATAATATGAAAATTTCAATTATTAGGTATTGTGCTTCGAAATATTTCTACCAATTCAAGAATAGTCTACAGAATTGGGTAAATATTGAAATCTCGTATAACGTCGATTTTCTCATGTAAATTGTATTTTTCTTTGATATCGTTCCAGTGGTTTTTTGTGTAACTCTGTCGATACGTAAAAAAATCAAATTGTTACGTTTCAGTTGATATTGGAAACAACGCTGGACGTAGAGTTGGTTTTTACAATTAAAATGATTTGTGGAAAGTTTTGATTTAATTTTACCTAACTATGGATTTTTCTTCGGTTTTCGCGATTTTGTTATAAAATTAAACTCATTTTTCGGTTTTAATAGCGTTGTGTTCAGTCAATCCTAAAGAATGAGACCTGTTAAGGTCTCGAAACATTGAGAATTGAAACGCGATTAAAACAGAAAAATGAGTTTAATTTCAGTCTAACAGAAGAAAAATATTTGTTCTTAATGTTAAGCATTTTCCAAGACCCGCTTTTATTAAATATTGCACGACGTTACACACAGCGCAATCTAGCCCCAAACTAAGCACAAGGCATGTACTATGGGTACTAGACAACGGATATAGGTACTACATATTATACTTTTTTTTTTTGTAAATACTTACATAATATGAGACATAGAAAACACTGAATATCCCATGTCTTCGGATCGTGGTGAGTCCCAGGACATGTTGGTTTCCTCACGATGTTTTTCCTTCACCGATAGACTATTATATAGGTAACTAAGCGTTTTCAATACTTTGACGTCCTGGAAAGTCCTCTCGACCGACTTGATTGTAAAGGAATCTGCAAATATTATAAAATGAGTAAGTACCTACTTAACCCTGGCTGATTCCGAAGAGACCATAATTCCGTTTAAGACTGAGAAGAAAAACAAAACTGTACAAAACTTCCCTCTTACATCTGACTAGAAACCTCTATTTGTCAGCAGTTCTGTTCCGAATGACCCAGATGGAGTCCCTAATAAGGCATCATCACTCAGCCCAAGGATAAACGTTGACAAATATAAGGAAGCTTTCATTATAATTTATCGGACAGTACCTACCGTCAGAATGGTAAATATTAATGCGTGGTTCTTATAGGCCGTATTAATGGTTAGTACTTAATGTGGCTAAGTTCATAAGTTGAGCCGGCTAGTAATAAGTTACTGATGTTTACTGACATACTCGTATTTCCATGATAATGTGCTAGGTTAGTACTTTTTTGAACCTAAAGTGAATATATGTAAATATTTCTAATCGCAGATTTATTACAAATTACCTACGCCCCGTGGTTCACCCGCGTAAGTCCCGATCTCGCGGGAATGTCGGGATAAAATATAGCCTGTTACCTACTCCTCCATAATGTACCTAGCTTTCTATTGGTGAATATCCTTCATGCATAAGCTACTGAACTGATTGCGATGAAACTTGGTATGCAGATAGTTGGAGACCTAAATGAACACAAAAGAGAATTTTTATCCCGAAAATCCTTCGAGATCGGGACTTATACGACCGCGGAACTCAGCTAGTAGTTATATACCCTCCTTGGGACCAAGCAGTTTTAAGCTGTCACCGCGCGGGGAGAACTCCAGGTTAGCTAATATAAGTAGTCTTCTCCGATCTGGAGGAGACTAGGTAAAGTTAAGTTTGTAGTTTTGGCAAACTTGGTTGTCTTTTACGGCAAACAAAGTGAAATTAATATTATTCTCTTTGACGGCTCCCACGAAAAGAGCCAGTCGTCAGAGCTACGCCATGGTAGTCCTAATCTATGGCGGGGCAACACCGGCCCACCTGTAATGCACCTACTAAAAAGAAACAGACAGACAGCGAAGTTAGTAATAGGGTCCCGTTTTTACCCTTTGGATAAACCCTAAAAAAAGATATCTAGGTACCTACTTTAGATCTCGATACAGGAGCCCAACCGGGAGACGCAGCCATTACCTAAATACTTATCCAAAGCTATTAAATGATCGTATCGTTTACAAACATTCTCATTATCTCTCACGTATCGTTTAAGATATAGGTACCTACTTATAATAGGTCCCTACCTACTTGCTTCATTCAATAAGGTTAACGACGAGATAATTACTTTGATATGCTCTGTAGACGATTATTGAAATTAATATGAGGTATGTTATCTACGGCAGAGAAATGGTACGTATCTACCATAGAAGCGCTTTGTTTTGTAATTACCTTTTGACATTAAAATCGAACGGCTTTTTTGCCCTCACTTAGTTAAGGTAATATCTGGATACATATAGTTGTATTGTGTAACTAAATCGTTTCAACACCATCATATAGCTTATGTACCTACTTATGGTTGTTATCTCAGAGAGCAGTCGTTAGGTCAAGTTAGAGGCCTTAGGGCGACCCGAAAACTCTAACACCAGGCGAGCCATACCACTATACGAAAAGAAGCAGACGTAGGTACTTATATCTACTAGGTATCTGTTATTATGATGTCTTATATTAGACACCGTCTACACGCCCACCGTGCCACTTAGCTGAGCCATTTGTCCTCCCAAACATTTCCGTTCAAAACATCGTGTCACTTATAAATGGTTATTGATAGGTTTTATCTACTGAAGTTGTTCTACTTTATCTATTAGACAGGCCGTTCGAGAGGCTTTTACCATTGATTTGTGTAATAAAACGGGTATTTACGAAATGGTAACCCGAAAGAACGTTGTATTTATTTCGTCTGATGTTATTGGTAGCGACATCAAAAGCTGAGAAAAATAAGAGTTGCCGTTGAAAGCGATTTAGGGTGGAAACGTACTGGGGGAAAATGTGATGGTTTTGTATAGATAGGGGAAGTTGCGCGTTTTGGGTACCTACATAATTCTTACTTCGTTAGGTAAGTAAACCGATTAAAAATGAGTCCTCAAAATTGCCAGTGATCCGATACATTGATCGGTGGAGCCACTGTGGAAGAATATTGAATTATTTAAAATTCAAAATCAGTAGGTAGGTAAGTCTGTATCTATCTATTTGTATGAACAAATATTATACTATTCGGTCACAATCACAAGTCGCAACCAAAATCATCTTATACCTTTTATAAAAATAAAAAAATGCTTTTTTTTTCAATTAGTGTGGGTGTTAAGTTTTATTTTCGCTACGGAATTTCTTGATTCGGTCGCCACGCTCAAAGCCCGCGATAAAAGCCATGCAATAGCTTAAAATGTTCATCAATAATACAAATTCTGAACAACGATTTTTTAACTGCCTGATGCGTCCGGTGTGTTATCAAACTTATTTTATTTACACTCGATGTATCGTGATGGCAGTGAGAAAAATGTCAGCATTTGAAATCCCTTTGTTGGATGTTAGATGGAAGGTTATTTTCCCAAATGCGGATTAGTGAAATGTTTTTACCCGACTACGGCATAGCCAAAAGAAAGGGTAACGACTTTGACAGTCTTTGTTTGTATGTTCCATCATAGTGACTAAACTACTGAACCGATTTTAATGAATGCGGTGTCAAAAGATTCGTAATAATGGTCCGGAAGACATTAGGTATATACAATTTATCATCGACTCTGAGCCATTACAAATATCTTCTCTATAAAGTGTTTTGTCCTGACTGGCTGACTGATCAACGCACATCCTAAACCGATGACATTAGGAGAGCTGAAATTTGGAGAATATGTTTTTTATAATGATGTAGGCATCCGATAAGAAAGTATTTATTATCGTATATTACAGTTTTGACTATTGGTTAGCTCTTTTAGGAAAGTCGTGTAGTACCTAAGCCCTATAACAAGCTTAGATCAAAACAAAAATAGTAGATACGGTAGGTATATTCTAACATTGCGTATTCGAAAAATGAGCTAGAAACACCTACATTCATTTTCATAAAATTATTGTATTTAAAAACATTTGTCTTTAAAAATGATTCAGGCATTTGTAAATAAGCAAAAAGACATTCTTATGGATTTCAAAAAGATGACAGATTGTGACAGCACGTGCTCAGGCGGCAACGGTTCGACATACTATTACGACTGAGGCTAGTGCGTCAGCTAGACGCAGTTTTATCGTCTCATTTTCCGAGACTACGTACCGTATCTTTAGTTTTTTGTTTTAATCTAAGACAAGGAGAATTCGAGTACTCAACGAAGGACTGCGTTGAAACCCTGAGTTTTCAACTATAGATCTAGACTAACACAGGTGAAACCGCACTTTAAATACAGTGTATACAATACAGACAGACAGACAGACAGGCAGACAGACAGACAGACAGACAAACAGACAGACAGACAGCGAAGTCTCAGTAATAGGTTCCCGTTTTTACCTTTAGGTACGGAACCCTAAAAAAAGAACATGGAAAAAATCAAAACGTAGGGGCATGGTCATGGCTGATGCCACTTATATTATAAGTGGCATGGCATGAAACAGTCGACTACGTTTGTATGGAGAAAAAAGTAAGTAAAATTTCTTCTTAAATTAAAAAAAAAAACACATACTAATTTTGATTTTGGAAGCTGCTCAATTATTTAAATACCACTCAAATTTTGAAGAAGGTTTCCGTATTTGGCCGTTAATAATTCAAATACTTACCCAACAATAGTAATTATTATTCTAAATTCAAATTAAAAGGCTAATGCACACAGACCAAAAAATATAATAATAACTAATGAAATAATGTAATGCGATATTTTGAGTAGGTATATAGAATGAAAAATAATATTTTACCTAGAACAATAAATAATAAACAAAAATTTAAATTTTACTGATATGATTTGATTTACTATAAGCTTCTGTGTGCTTAATGCCCTTTCATAAAAAAATATTCATACACGTGTAGGTTAGGTACAGTCGTCAACAAAAATAGGTATCCAACGTAATGTTCCAAAATGGCTATGTATTGCAGTTTACCAAGTAGGTACCTGGTTGTTATAATTTAAGTTAAAAAAGGACAAAATAACCTCACTTACATACAGTGCCACAGACTTATTTGTTATGTAATCTGGAGTCGAGCAGCTTTACGGGATTGATCCAGATTGTAGTTGGGCCAAAAAAAAACACGTTAAACCGAATTGATAACCCCCTCATTTTTAGAAGTCGGTTATAAAAGGAAATTTAAACTATAAAATTCTACAAAATATATTATTTAATGACGGGATATTAATCATGTTTTAATTTTTTTACGGATATTTAGGTACGCCAGTAATTGCAACTGGTTTGTTCGATATTTCGCCAACAATTGAAACTGGCTTGTTTACGAGACTAGAAAGAAGCCAGTTGCAATAACAATTATTGGCTAAATATCGAGCTCCTTAAAACACGAATTAAACATGGTAAATATCCCGTTGTAAAATAATGTTTATAAAATTCTATTTTACATAAATAGGTACCTAGGTACAATGTTCTCAATTGATGGATAGTTAATTTTGAAACTCTGCGGTGAATAACCACTTTAGCTGGCAGACTGAACATACTTTATACAGAAAGCCACACACGTGGATTATCAATTATATCACACATTCATTTAGCGCCAAAATGCGCGAATTACATCAAACTGAATCAATATTTTTGTGGTAAAATTGTACTACATATTGGTAACAACGTGGTTTTTATCACAAATTAAAGGTCTACCAGAATCTCATGGAATTAGGTGGAAAAATTATAACAATTCGTGATTGTTATATGGCAAAGTCATCTTTGTTTTTTTTAACCCCCGACGGAAAAAGAGGGGTGTTATAAGTTTGACGTGTCTGTCTGTCTGTCTGTCTGTGTATCTGTCTGTGGCATCGTAGCTCACGAACGGATAAACCGATTTGAATGTCGTTTTTTTTGTTTAATAGGTGTCTTTTGCGCGAGTGTTCTTAGCTATGTTTGATCAAAATCGGTTCAGCCGTTCATAATATATGTTGGTTGAAGCTCGGAAATAAAAACCGAATGTTTTCAAATATGCCCGAGTGGGGTATCAAATAAAAGAGCATGACTGTTGTGACAATAATATGCAAGTTTCATCAAAATCGGTTCAGCCGTTCAAAGTATATGTAGGGTCAAATTCGGAAATAAAAACAGAATGTTTTCAAATATACCCGAGTGGGGTATCAAATAAAAGGACGTGACTTTTGTGACAACAATAAGCATGTTTCATCAAAATCGCTTTTACAAAAAGGATGAAATAAAAAAATTAAATTAAAAATTTAAAAAACCCCCGACTTAAAAAATCTTCAAAGTTAAAACAAAACTAAACTTTAAAAAGGCAAAAATAATAACCCGAAAACAAATTTCATGTCTCTGAGTAGGTATGTGGCACCTTACGTTCCCGCGTCGGGGGACGCGGGAATGTGTCACAGAAGTTGATGGTAACCGACCCGTGCTTATAGTACCGCGTCCCCGACGCGGGAACGTAAGGTACCACATACCTACTCAGAGACATGAAATTTGTTTTCGGGTTATTATTTTTGCCTTTTTAAAGTTTAGTTTTGTTTTAACTTTAAAGATTTTTTAAGTCGGGGGTTTTTTAAATTTTTAATTTAATTTTTTTTATTTCAGACTACGATCTGACGTTTTGATTCTTTGTATCTGTCATTTTTTCTTCAGGATGATGTGTCAAATCATAGTCTACAATTAAAAAACGAAGTATATTTAGATGTCATTAGTATGCTTAAGTAGTTTTAATACGTTTTTCATACATTGTTTACAGATATAAAAGTACGAAGATGGTATAATAATCCGATTACCCAAGGGTTGCTCTATGAAAAAAAATGTTTTACCCTATCTGCCATCAGATTTTGGTATACCTATTATACAGGCGAGTTTGAAAGAGAATTCAGTACTTAGTATTTACAAAATAAAACTTTAAAAAACTTGATTATATTTTAGAGTGTTTCCTACACTAGGAAAATTTGGTTTTAAAAAATGCTATGGAAAAATACTGCACCAAAATGGTGTAGCGACAGTGATTTTGACAGTGACAGATACTACTTTCGATGGTGAATCGAAATCGAAATCGATGGTGAAGTTTATTAAAAAAACATACTTACATTCGAATTGTAAACTTCCTCCTTTTTAGAAGTAGCTGGAAAATATTACGAAAGAGACTGTGATGTGAATACAAAATATAGATAACATAATATATTATTTCAAAGCTATAACAAAAAGTATCAAAAATTAAACTCATTTTTCCGGTTTTAATCGCGTTGCTTTTATTAGGTATTTTAGCAGATTATCAATGGCCTACGTTTCGAGATCTTAACAGATCTCTTCCTTGGGAAAGACATGACAGAAACTGGAAAAAAAAACCCTAAAAATGAGTTTAATTTCAATCCAACATCGCAAAAACAGAAGAAAAACCTATATATCAAAAATGCTTAGTTCATTTCAAACACAATTATTTTCTATCGGTGCTCTATACATTTCTAAGGCCATAGCTAAGTAATGATTATATCATACAATAATTGCTGACACAAGACGTTTCTTCGGTTTGGTTCCTGTCGTTCTGAGAAATGCGAATATTTGAAGTGGTGTGGTCCGTCTCCCATAAGCCAGGCGTTTCGATAATCTAAGTACACCAACAAATAAATAAATAAAATAAAATTTGGCAAGTGCATGCTTTTTTCGGGTCAAGCGTAGTGTAGAGTTTCGTAGTTTCCGTTAAATAACATGGGTTGCAATTTGGAAAAGGTGAAAAAAACTTAATTTTTACCTATGTAGGTAGGTACTACTATCGTAAATAAATACGACCACTTAGCGGTTAGAGAGGGGAGAGCAAAAATGACTCTAAAAATAGCACAGAAAACTTAAAATCTTTTTATACGTTAGTCGGCAGTAGTCGTTACACGGGTAATTCGTTTCACTGCCATTTTGAGGCATAATCACAATGGTCATGGAAGAAATAGGTTTTATAGCACAAACATAATAATAATCTAATGTAATTCCAGCAAAGAAACAGTCGACTACGTTTGTATGGGGAACGGGTAGCTATTGGCTATCCTTTCCAATTAAGAATAAGGATGTAGCAGACTGTCAGCACATGAAAACTCCAAATTTTACCGAATTAGCGATCCAAAATGTAACTATAAGCTTATAATGATAACGTAATAAAATGTTTTAGGGATAAAAAAAATATTGACCTTTCTCGGAAGAAAATTATAAAACGAAAATTAAACTAAAGTTTGTCATCCAAAATAATTGTCGAACAAACGAACGCTCAAGCAATTATCGTAACTTGATTCCTTGAGAAATACTCAAATACCTGTCAAGTAAATAAGAACCTCTCCGGTACAGATTGTATTACGTAATTACGTGAGTTCTTAGAATTTCTGTTTCCCGATTCGAAGGAATCAATTAAAATTTTCAAGTGAAACCTGATAATTTATCAATGGATTGGTTATATTTTTTAATAATAGGCTTAGAAGGGGCGTCCCGGTCATAGCGACTTTCCCCTATTTGAGCGGTGAGACCTAACGTCGCTTCAAAAATCAAAAAAAAATCAAAGTACGTTTATTCATTCGGATATTAGCAAGATATCTCTTTGACATGTCATTTTTTTTTTATTTAATCTACTCTACTATGTCTTCGGATCGCGACCTCCATGACATGAGAAGAAGACACAAGAAACTCATGGGGTTTTTTTTTTGTATATTTTTTTTTTGCAGTAATCATGTGATTTACATTGTCGCATATATAATATTATTGAAGAAAAGTGGAACTGGAGCAATAATCCATACTTGCTATAATAATCCTTACTAGCATTACAAGAGCGAAAGTAACTCTGTCTGTCTGTCTATCTGTTCAAATAAGTTATAATATACAAAATAATAAACATAAAAAAAATTATTTACTTAAAACACTATCTCATCCACAAACACACAACCCGCCCAACACCGCCCAAACCGCCCCGGGACCCACCATCAGAGTTCTGTGGTGCCAGCCTTGCATTCCTTTCCTACACTCTAGAATTTTATTATAAAATTCGTAGGTAGAACCATCTATTTACTCCTTTCCATAACTTATCCTGCTACTTTACCACAGAACTCCATGAATACGCCCCAGGACGAACCGAACCGAGCCGAACGAACCGAACCGAGCCGAACGAACCAAGCATTCGCGAACGCGACCGTGCCCCTGTCTGTCCCCGTCTTTCAATAAAGTATTCATTTCCATGGATTTTTATCGTTAATATAATCCGATGTATTATAGTATGCCATCCTGTACAGTTTGCTTTTAATATATGTTTTAAATTTATTAATGGACATGTCACACACATTCTTGGGTAACTTATTATAGTAGAGCATAGATGAGCTAGAGAAGGACCTGTTTATTTTCTGGAGCCTACTCCAGGGCACAGTTAGATCATCTTTATTTCTTAAATTAAATAAATGTATGTCCCGATTTTTAACAAGCTTGTCCTTATTTTTATGGACGTATAAAAGATTTTCGTAAATATATTGTGAATATACTGTTAAAATATTTATTTCTTTAAATTTTTCTCTAAGTGATTCTCTAGGGCCCAACCCGTAGATAGCTCGAACCGCTCTCTTCTGTAAAATGAAGATATCCTTAATATCTGCAGCACACCCCCACAGCAGGATGCCATATGACATAATGCTGTGGAAGTAGCCGAAATAGACCAGGCGGGCAGTCTTAATATCTGTGAATTCACGAATTTTCTTAACAGCGTAAGCTGCAGAACTTAGTCTAGCGGACAAAGCTTCCACATGTGGGCCCCATTGAAGCTTAGAGTCTAGAGTTATACCTAGAAAGACAGCCTTCTCAACCTTTTCGACTTCCTCGTTATTAATTTTCACTACAGTTTTGACATGTTTAACATTAGGAAGTGTGAATTTAATACATTTTGTTTTGGATCCATTCAGTAAAAGATTATTGGTATTGAACCAATATACTATTTTAGAGAGAGCATTGTTCACGTCGTCTATATTTAATTGGCGTCTTTTAACTTTAAATACCAATGAGGTATCATCTGCAAACAATACTATCTCATGTTTGTCCCTTACTAGGTAAGGTAGGTCATTAATATAAACTAAAAACAGGAATGGTCCTAATATGGATCCTTGAGGAACCCCCATTGTTACAGGAGAGCCGGGGGATCGTTTTCCGTTGACATCGACACACTGAACCCTATTGCTCAAATAGGAGGAAATAAGATCCAGAGCGCTATCTTTAATACCATAGTGATGTAGTTTCATGATCAATGTATCATGTTTAACGCAATCAAATGCCTTGGATAAGTCACAGAACACCCCATAGGCATCGTGTGACTCCTCCCAGGCTTTATATATACTTTGAAGTAATGCAATACCTGCATCAGTAGTTGAACGTCCCTTACTGAAACCGAACTGTTTATTGTGGAGAATATTATTATCATGAAAATGTTTTAAAAGTTGGTTTAAAATAATTTTTTCAAAGATTTTACTAAGTGATGGTAGTACAGAAATTGGTCTAAAATTAGTGGGATCTGACGTACTACCCGATTTAAATAAGGGAGTAATTTTACTTAATTTCATTAGATCAGGAAATACACCACAGTCAATACACCTATTGAAAATTATGACTAAATCTGGCACAATATGTTCAATAATAGACTTTACAATAGGCACGGAGATCCCCCATAGATCTTTAGTCTTCTTCAGATTTATTTGCTTAAGGCTTACCATAATATCATGATTTCTTACATGTTGAAATTTAAATTTTGTGTTGCATTCGAGTACATGACTTTTTAACAAAGATTCTGCAATGGGGGTTGAGGAGTTCAAAGTAATAGGTATACTTGTGAAAAAGGATTCAAATTCGCTTGCAACATCTACATCATTAATGATTATCTTATTATCTATCTTTAATTTAAATGTACTATTTTTAGCTGTGGTTCTCCCTGTTTCAGCATTTATAATTTTCCAAGAGTCTTTAATTATATTATTGCTATTTTTGATTTTTGTTTGAATGGAAAAACATTTAGCAAGCACACACACTCTGTGAAATATTTTGGAATAATTTTTAACATAAACCTTAAACTCCTCTGAAAAATTGAACTGTCTTTCCGCGTATAGCTCATATAGTTTTTGTCTACTTCGATGGATTCCAACTGTTGCCCAGTCACTAAATTCGCGTTTGTTAGAAACTACCATTGTTCGAGGAGTGAAAATTGATTTAAATTGGTCATTGAGTACCGAGAAGAAATTATTATACAATACATTTGGATCCATTTCACACGGAAGAAATGGTATAATGTTAGTTAAATTTAATTTTAATTTCTCAAGACGAGCTAAAGTTACTGGTACATAGGTTATCTTCCTCTTAGGTATAGGTTTTATAACGATGGCGAAATTTATTAATTGACCATAGTGATCAGATTTAATTTTTTTAAAAACACATTTACTGTTTATATTTACACTTTCTGAAACATAGATATTATCAATACATGTTGCCGAAGTATCCGTTACTCTAGTAGGCTCCAGGAAGACATTGGACAGGTTGTATGTGTTGTATAAATTTAGGAGTTTATTTGAAAAAGAATAAACTCTAAAGAGATTTACATTAAAATCACCACATACAACCAGTTGTTTCTTAGAATTAGATAACTTTCCTAGCAAAGCATCAAGTACTTCAATAAATACGTTAAAATTATCATCAACAGGCCTTCTGTATACACTAGCCACTATTAATTGCTCCAATTCCACACAAGCTATTTCTATGACACTCTCTACAGAGAGAGACACAACATCTTTTCTTTCTTTAAATACTAAATTTTTATTTAATAAGACAAGAGATCCCCCCTTTGCCATGCTCTTTCTGCAGAATGCGCTACCGACCTGGTGATTGCTGAAATTAAACATGAGCTCGTGTGCCCGCAGGTGATGCTCAGTTAAACATACAATATCAATATTATCCGAGTTCATGAATAATTCCAGTGTTAGTATCTTGCCCTTTGTCAAACGATCAATGTTTAGATGCACCAGGTTTAAATTACAATTAATTTTAGTATTATTTTTAATTTTATTTGATTGAGGGCATTTATTTAGGTAACCATTATTATTTGACTTTTTGGACAATGCTATTAAAAATTGAGCAATGTCCTTATTATTTTCTACCATTAATGAGCTAGAGGATACCTCTATTGTCTCAGATTGTAATTTAAATTATTCGATGAAAGGTTTTCATCAGAAGTGTCACTATTCAAAATGTCATACTGCTCAATAGAGACAGCCTGGTTATTAGCCAAGTTCTTGGCTGAAATATTTAAAAAATAGGATAGCGAACAAGCTATCTGTCGTTTACTCCTATTATTAAGGTAGTATTTACCTTTTGTCATATAATAATAATTACTAACTATAGAGTTAGAATCAATGAGGTCAAATTTATTGTTATTACATGCTATGGTATGTAACATACAATTTAGCATGTACCTTTTGTGGTTTTCTGCTTCTGGCATGTTTTTTATGTAGGGGAATGTGAACATTACAATTTTGTTTACATTTAAATTGTTAAGGGAGTCACAGTAAGATATCAGTTCTTTTCTGTCCACATTGCCACTATCTCCCACTAAAATAATTAATTTTGAGGCATTATTAAAAGAATTTTTTGAATTAATTACTTTTCTTATTATATTTTTAAAACAAGTATTAGGAAAACAGTTATTTATTATTATTTGTTCCTTTAATAACAAATTTAATTTTGAGCCCATATGTTGGCCGATTTCGTCGGAGTACATTAAAATTGACGGCTGGTTTAGAAGGAGGTTGCTTTGGCTTACATTATTTAATTTATTTTGTGTATTTATATTACTTTTACTTAAATGTGCTGTCTTATGGAAACTGTCACACTCAACCGATGAGGGATTATCATTAGTACAACTGCTTGTTGGAGTCGGGTCAACGTGTGGGCATGGACATGTTTGAGAAGCCATATAGCTTATATGATTGAATATGTAGTAGTCAAATTGTCATATCTACCTATACTAATATTATAAATCCGAAAGTAACTTTGTCTGTTTGTTGCGTTTTCACAATTAGACCGTTAAACCTTTTTCAATTTTGGTATAGAGATTAGATGGGACCTTGGAGAAGGACATTAGTTAGTTTCGCTGAGCCTTTTCCGCACTTAGCCTCACAATTGGGCCATTGTACGTGATTTCTTAGAGGGCTTAAGACGCCACGGGAGCCTACCCCGCATTGGCGAATATCCCATGCCTTCGGACCGTGGTTTATCCTAGGACATGTCGGTTTGCTCACGATGTTTTCCTTCACCGTAAGAGCGATGTTAATAGCGCACTTAAATTTTTCTTAAAGAAAAAGACATTGGTGCGCGGTCGGCCTGGATTCGAAACCACGACCTTCGGAATGAAAGTCGCGGTATCTACCACTAGACAAACACCGCTCTTGGAGAAGGATATTCTATATATATGATATATATATATATATTATATATGATATATATTATATATGATCACGATATTCTCGCGGGGTCGGAATACCCCCGCGAGTATGAGAACTAACGAGAGACTAACGCGGGCGCATCTATCTCATACATACAAACATGTTAACAACGTTGCCTTTTTATAATTATACTAATGTTTTAATAAAATTATATAGTACCTAGTACATATAGATTGGTATTGAAAATATGGTTCTTGATTATTTATGTTAAATTTTGTTCCACTAATACTAATAGAAATTAGAATTACCATTTTTTCGAAAATTTCGAGATTTTTTGTTCCAAAAACATTTTTCAATGTGGAAGTAAAGGAAAACATCGCGAGGAAACTGCTTATTTAATTAGCATATACATACAATGGCCCAATTTCTAATCTTTTTTTCACTCTTTTTAGGGCATCTCAAACGGTAGAAAAACCAATATCACTTTTCCGTTGTCCGTCTGTCTGTCTGTCTGTCTGTATACCTACCATTAATTACGTACCTTCTGTGTAAGTTCCTCAAAGGCCAAGTTAATGCCCTCCTGTGTTTTAGCACTGCTCTCAATGAATAGCATTCTATGTTTCTGGGCAAAGGCCTGTCCTTGTTCTCTAGGTACCGCTCTGTTCTAGAGGAAATAAAACATTTTATATATAATAAAAACAAATACTACAACTACAACAAACAATAAGTAAAATAAGTAAACAATAAGTATTGCATAATAAATTATAAGTAAACAATAAAACCTAAAGTTTTAAGTCTTTTTTCTTTTTTGTAATTTATTATTTTTGTAAATTGTTTGACTTGTTTTATTGAATAAAGTTTTTTATAAGTAAAAGTTGTCCTTGAGAATCGAGAAGGCTGGCAACATTCCTCCATTAAATGGACTTGAAAAACATTGGCAACTTTTATCCAGATATTCATAAGGAAAAGGGACTTACGAACGGGAAGAAGCAGAGATTATTTCCAAGCCTTACCTGATCAATTTTATTCCCAACAACTAAACAGACAATATTTTTCTTAGTAGTATACACTTGTAATTCCTCAACCCATTCTTTTAGTTTTGTTAAAGTTCTCGGGTCTGATACGTCATACACTAGTATGGCTCCGTGGGCGTCCCTGGTAACAATTAAAATAAGTTAAATATATAATAAAATAAAAAATATAAGTATTGAAATTTAAGACATTTTTCGGTTTGAATCGCATGGTGTTTATTACTTTTAGCATTGTTACAACGCTCAACATTTCGAGACATTTCCAGGTCTCTTCTTCAGGATAGACTAAGATGTGATTTGTCATTCTAATGTATTAAAATGTCTTTAATTTCAATTCAATACAACATCGCGAAAACAGAAGAAAAATCTAAATATAAGTATTTTAAATTATTGACAGCTAGGCACTATAAGCCGATAGAAGCTGACTGCTAAGTATAATAATATTCTAAGTCTGTGTCAATTGACATAATATGCCCATCACCTTAGCTTAGCCTATCACTCATTGGTAATTTTCTTTAAAGTGAATAGGTATCTTATAGAATATTGAACTCATCATCACGTGTCATTAGGTGAGGTGAGATCAAGCAAGTCCTAGCTTATAGTGTAAAAAAAATGTAATCCAGACTTACAAAAACCAATAAAAGTAGCACAAACCTGTAGAAGCTCGAGGTGAGAGTTCTGTACCGTTCCTGGCCGGCTGTGTCCCAAATACCGAGCTTAACTTTCAGTCCGTTCACTTCCACTTCTTTATTATTATAGTCCACACCAATAGTGGCTGGAAATGATGGTTTGTACTCCCCTTTTGTAAACGCTAAGATTATACTAAAAATAATGAATGCAAAAGTTAGAACCAATGGTTAAAATTAAACTAATTCTTCAGACCTTAACAGGTCTTGAAACCTTGTACAACCCCTCCCCGCTCCAAAAGTAGTGGCGTAGTATTGTAAAATATTACCAATCTTTTATTGGACTGATTAATTGCCTTTACTTAACATTCTTAGAATATTGTTATGTTTCATGTACCTATCTATTAACAACAACGCGAATTAAAATCAAGGCTAAAGCCGATATCATTATTAGAAAAGGAATCTAATTAATTGATAATCTTGTCAAGGATATTAAAATTAGGTAAAAAAATAGATCTAATATATGTTAAAACGTTCAGAAAACCGGAAAATATTGCAACTATGGACGATATTTCGCAATGAACAAGGGTTAGGATGACTCAATGATTCTAATCGTCACTGTTTACTGCGTGTTACTTCACAATTTTGAAGCCACTTTGTACTTACATTATTATGGTTTCAAAAAAGATTTCTTACCTGGATTTCCCAACACCGCTCTCACCAATAACTAAAATCTTTAGCTTAGCGACGCAATCCATTCTAACGAGTGCGATTATCGAAATAAAAAGGAATAAATATATTTTTTTCTTTGTGACGTGTTTTTGAGCGACCAATGAGTTTAAATCTGTTTTGAAAGTTGGAATAGCACTTTTCAAGTATTCAGGAAGAGTAATTCAATAAATTTACTACAAAAAATAAAGAAAATCAATGTTTAAAACAGTATTTTCACGTTATTTCAATTTCTATAATAACAATCGATGACAGGATAGGAGTTTGACGTTTATTTGACAGTTGACATTGACATAATGCAAAACTTTTTTTTTCATTGAATAATGGCTTGGCACGGCTGTTGCATATAACAAATTTATTCATAGTTTTAACCTTTATTTAATTTAACATTTTTAATCACTTTTATATAATTATGACATGCATGCATTTGCATATGCATGGTGTAGAGCCCTATTCTTTGCCGGGGCTATACGTCAACTCAGCCAAGAATAGGACTCTACACCGTGTCTTTCCGTGTATGTCGTAAAAGGCGATTAGGGGATCCCGGGGGAGACAAGGCCTGGTGTCAAGCAGGCAGGTGGTGGCCGTAAAATATAGACAAATATTATATTTTACAGGTATGTGTGGCTAATAAAACTTATGTACTTAACTACTGTGTTAAGCTGATCCCAGGTTCCTGAAAGGGATGCAACCGGGAACACTAACTTCTTCTTATCGTGTAGTGGTGTGGTTCACCAAGATAGTGTTATGAGTTTTCAGGTCGCCCTATGTATGGCCCTATGTATGGCATAGGGCGATTAACTTTACTGGTTAAGGGTAAACGTAGTCTCCCATTTTCTATTATTTTTATAATAGGTAACTTTACTAACTCGAACCTACGTTCACTATACCTAATAACCACTAGCTGCGCCCCACAGTTTCACCCGCGTAAGGTCAGTTCTCGCGGGAATAGAGGGATAAAAAGTATTAACCCAGATCTCCATCTATCTGCATTCCTATACTTACCAAGTTTCAATGCAAACGGTTTCGTAGTTTTTGCTTGGAGTATAAGAGTCAAAGTAACAAACACAAATTTTAGTGAGATTTACGCGGTGCCGCTTTTCTTAATCACAGGAAAACAACCTTCTGAGATTAAGCGACAACTATCTTAAATGTAGATAAGTAATTGTGGTCTGAATGGATTGGTCGGGAATTGCCTTCTGATTTGATTTTATGTAGATACAAGACGGAAAGTCATTCGTAGGTACTAGCAATAAGATCTAACTCCTAACAAGGGAGATACAATTTCACCCAGAAGACTAGGTTCTATTCTAAATGAGCGCTTTCAAAAACCCAACGAATAAAAAGCACATTTTACCCTACAATAACCACCCCTATTATCACAATACCTACCTACCTTGGCCTACAAAATATCTCAATAAGAATAGACCGCCGGATCTGAGAGTCCATGTTGCAGTTCCATCAATAGCGGAGCGCACATTCAGCGCTGGTATTTAGGTCCCGACTCAATGCGGAGCGAGGACAAAACGTTTCTTTATTTCATTAGAATGCATTCAGGGCCAATGCTTTGTTGTCGAGAATAGAGGAAAGTGCAGGGTACTGTTCGCTGCAACCTCCTTTCTAAACAATTAGGTATGGGAAAGAAAAGGGTGGGTATTATTTATCTTAGGTATCTCAGTCAGTTTTTTTGCAAAAATCCTAACTTATAGGTATCAGAAAGATTGAGAAATATTAGCATAGCTATATCATAGCTGTCCCCTCGCGACCAAGACCATTGTAACATGGTTGAAACGTCGAGGTAAGAAAATAAATAATAATACGCGATAAAGACCCGGGAAAATGTAACTAGGTATGATAACAAATCGTGTGAATTTAAAAAGTTTATCATAGCCAATGTATAATTATCCGTGCTTTTTGCAAAATCCGTTGGATTTTCGCGAAAATTCTGGTTATCAAATCATCCTACGATATATAGGTATACAACCTAAGACTCATGACGAAAACCTTGTTTAGAAGTTGACTAGGTAGGTACTTAGACAAAATTGAATTTAAGACCTGCTAGATTTTATGACGACATCAACGATTGACCTTCAGCTAAATAGGCGAGGTGCCACTTTAGATTACCTGAGATTTAGGCGATTCGAGATTATTATAATATTATGATATACCTTCGTTCCGAGCTGATATAGGTGGGATGTATATGAAAAAGCCATGTTTTGCCCAGTGGCAGATACCCTTCCTAGGCGTATAGAATAGCTCATTAAATCCTACCTTCCGTAACTCTATGGGTGTTACTACAAGCTTTTATCAATACCTACTTACAACGAACTATCGATAATTTTCAACTACGTTTTCACACTTACGTTCGAAAAGCTAATAACTACGCGTACGAGAGGCACAGGATATCACCTACGAAAAAACTGGCACGATCATTCACTAGTTAGCTAATTGTAAGAGATCTTAAATAATAATATCTTAAGATTAAGTACATCACATAATAAAAAAATTGTATGCCTGTAGTGGGTAAGTGATTGTATCCAAAATATTTTAATTTAAAACCCCTATGTACATCATTTATACAATAAATATTCTTGATTTTTTATTCTTGATCCTGGTAGCACAGACTATCTGTAGTTTTTCCTTACACTTGTGCACAAGCAGCTAGTTATTAGACAAAGCCCTGTATTGACAAACGACCCTATGCGTGGACTTAGCTTTTGTCACATTTTCGCTGACGTTGACTATCACTAACAAGAGCAAGACAAAGCATTAAGCCACGCAAAGGGTGCTTAGTGAATACGACTGAAAAACTCAACACACATACCTACGCGCCTCAACAATGTTGGTATACTTAAACAACCTCGTTATAACCAGGAGCTCGACTCATAACAAAAGGATAATCGTAGGTACCACTGACCTCCATGGTACAAGTCGCTGGACAGGTCATAGCGCACTGAATTTTGTGCCTGTTTGGTGTAATGGTGACCGTCTTCGGAACTATTAGTTCCACGGACGGCAACCATAACTTTCAATAGAAAACGAACGATAATAGCGCAACATGGCGCTAATTAAATCGGCACAAAGATCCAATGTCATTTTGTATGGTATACCAATTCCAGCGTACTTGTATAGTTTCATTTCAGTGGTAGGTACGAAACACGCGAACTTTCAATCAATCGCTTTCCATAAACAGTTTGTACGCGAGCACAATGGTAAGACAAACAGACTGCCAGCCGATTGAACGAATGACCGGTGAACGAGTGAATGGGAACGAATGGATAGCGGGTTTCGTACGTTTATAGTCAGTGTTTATAGCACTGCAGGTATTTGCTGTTATTTTCATTGAAGGTGATCGAGCTATATCTCTTGGGAGTGTTTGTTGCTTTGAGCCTTTTTTTTTTTTTTTTTTTACGAGGGGAATCTAATTAAGACCGTCAGGCCGCTCCCGGGGGAGAGCGGCCCGGTGTGTGGGGGTCCCCCTGGCCAAGATGGTGTGCGGCCGGGGTATACCCACTAAACCCCTCGGTGTCCTACGCTCCGCAAAATGTCGGGGTCAACGGTAACTGCGCTAGCATAACTCCGTCAGCCCCAACTGCGGGCGGCCTCGCCAGGCCTCCTCTCTGCCCCTTAAAAGGGACAACCCTCGCGAGAGGCGGCGTTGACACGCCGCAGCCATCTCGGGCTCATTGGTTGGCGACTGACCCCCCCGAGTCAGCCGCCAAGAGCCAGGTTAGGGTGGTAACCTGCGTTACCCACCCGTTTTTGGAACTTTTGGTCCATGAGTGCCGCGAAGCAACTCACGGGCCCGTCCCTCCTCTCTGCTTTGGTCAGGCAGTGTGCTCTGCCGGGCCCGGCCGGTAAAGGCAAGGCCCCCATCACCCACCGCGGGTCGCGCGGGAGCCCCCCAACCACGTGCCCGGCCAATGAAGGCAAGGCACCCACCTCCAATTAGGGCGGGTATACTCCGCATACACCAAAAGAGTGTGTGCGAAGTATACCCGCCCGGTGCGCCTCTTCGCTTCACCGCCCAACATAGCTGGATTGCTATGGTGAGCGGTTACTGAGCCCTCTCACCACGGCAAGGTGGACGCGCGACGAGAGGGTTGTTGCTTTGAGCCTAACCTAAACTGACCTAAGTTAGGTTTAGGTTAGGCTAAACGAGCACTAATGAGTTCTGGCGGAGGAGCTCATTGGCCAAGTTGCACCTGCCGATCTTCAACGATCTTGCGTGTTAAGCAACGCTTGGCGCGGTCATTACTTGGATGGGTGACCGATAAATTTGTGCCATAAAATATTTTTTTTAGAGCTCCTCCGTGCTTCGGAAGGCACGTTGAGCAGTTGGTCCCGGTTGTTATCTCTGATAGCAGTCAGGTCAAGTTAGAGGCTTTAGGGCGACCTGAAAACTCTAACACTAGGTGAGCCACAACACTATACGAAAAGAACGAAAGAAAGCGGAAACGCGAATTTCTTTTTAACTAAAATAGTGTGGCTCACCTTGTGTAAGACTTATCAGGTCACCCTAAGGCCTCTAACTTGACCTGACGACTGCTATCAGAGATAACAACCGGGACCAACTGTTTAACATGTCTGTCGAAGCATGAAGTAAGAATAAATAAGTAAGTAAATCATCGAAGCAAGCTCGAGAAAATGATTGTTTGCCACACAATTAATCGGTCCCCAATCCAAGTAATGACCACGCCCCGCGTTGCTTAACCCGGACGACCAATAATAATTGCTCCTCTGAAACAATGATCTAAGCAAAGTCGGATATTATGCTCTTATTGTAACAGAATACCACGCAAGTAGAACTGAATAGAAATTGAAATCAAAGCAAGTAGCAGTTTAAATTCGGGTCCGGTTACAGACAGACAACCGTGAGGGTGTGGTTTAAGGGAGTAACTCGAACGTTACTGTGTTTATTTTGCTTTATGTTATGTTTATTAACTCACAGATTCACCCGCGTTAGTCCCAATCTCGCGAGATATCGAAATATTAGCCAATCTGCATCTTGATGCCCTTCTTGACTCTTGAGTCAAGAGTGTGTGAAGGGAAAGTAATTTTGGCACTGCATAGCTCTGAAAACGGGTCGGGTGGTGTTGGGCGGGTTGTGTGTTTGCGGATGTGATAGTGTTTTTTTTATACAAACTTATTTTAACAGACAGAGTTACTTTCGCGCTTATAATGTTAGTAAGGATTTTTGTAGTGTAGATTATTGCCCCGCTTCCACTATAGTTCAAATAGTAAATTATGCGACAATGCGAATCACATGATCACTGCAAGAAACCCATGAGTTTCTTGTGTCTTTTTCTCATTGGATGTCGCGTCCCGAAGACACTAGATCACTATCGATTCAAAATGATCTGTGAATATCTTATTGAATAAACATATTTCGGTATTTTTTGTGGGAAGGAGTAATACACGTAGATAAAACATTATCATCGTTTTCTGATGTTTTTTGTCGATAGCCGTACCTTGTTCCACTGCAGTCTTCCTTCTTCTATTAGCACGCTGCTACATCATATATGGTCTATGATGAAGAACGCTCTTACGATCAGCTGAGATAGTGGTAAAACGCTCATCTAACGTTCATAAAAAAACACCAGGAAGCGGTAACCCATAAAATGTTTCGGTCGCATAACACCCAACGAACCAAAAGCTGAAAAATATGAACCGCCAAAAACACAAAGTTTCAATTTATTCAAAAAAATAAACAAAAACATTTTCGTTTGTTAATAAAAACTGTAGGTATGTGACGCCACAAAACTCGATGACATTAAAATTTTGACTGGCAATTTGTACCGTTTAAAAGCCCGGACAGAGCTTTCAGAAGTAACATTGTTGGTGGTACTCGTACATTTTGATGGCCCATAATACCCTGTTATAAAGTTCAATATTGTTTATTCACACGTACTTTTTAGGGTTCCGTTTACAGGTTTATATCTGTGCAAATTACTACTGTCTATCTATCACGGTTCATGAAATACAGCATGGTGAACAGACAGACAGTGAAGTGTTAATATAAAGTTTTTAGGGTTGCGTCCGTACCCTTTGCCAAATCTGTTTTCAGTAGTTTTGGTCGGTCAAGTCTGAATGAAGACTTAGATACTGCGCCTATCTCAAAATTATTTGGGATAGAGCCAGAAGAAATTGGTGGACGCTTTTCTGGCCCTTCGCTCTTACGGTGAAGAAAAATATCGGGAGGAAATCCGCTTCTTAAAAACGCCCAATTATGAAAAACTGAGAAAAACCGCGAAAGGCAAAAAAAAGAAGACTATAGAAGAAAAATAGAAAAAAGAAGAAGACGAGAAAATGATAGAGAATACTTAATCTAATACAAGCATTTAAAATTTAATTTTTTCAAATCCTCGTGTTACAATTATACAAAGAACTATCGAATTACCTTTCAACATAGTACCTTCGGAGCGAACTTTAAAATATTCACAAAAGCTTGTGTAAACGGTTAGTCTCTTTAGCTAATTTAAGGAAAGAGCCAGAAAATCTAGACTTTAAAGGAAAAAACACAAAACTACTGAAAAACAGACCTTGTTCAGTAGAGACAGAGTAGGTTTCGCTGTGGCACATAAATCAATGTTAAGAGGCGGCTGCCCCGTCAAGTCTTGTGTATACAAATGGTATGGACACTGTCCCCTTAGATTTCATATTATGGATAGGGTTACCAACATTTAATGACACTGCGGGATATAGTTTCAGGAAATATGTGGCTTGACGTCACGGGCTGTTAACTTAATCTCGTCTGAAAAGGACCAAAAAAAACTTAGTACGTATAACTTAGTTGTTTACTTTAGTTTTTAGGGTCGTCTAGTTTCATGTGCCTATTAATATTTCGTTGGGAAAATTATGTGGGTCCCTTGTACGGTCAATAAAGTAGGCAGTTACTACGAGATAGTTCTGAAATATTCGGCTGTTTTATGTTGAAAGTAAGTTCGTAATGTAAGTATCTAAGTTTTTGCTGAACGAAGGAGAATGACGATTGTGCGCTGTCTCTTTTATATTCAACCTTAGGTACCTAGTAATTTAGAAATATGTTCAAGGAAAAATACATCTCTACACATATTACTTAAATACGTACAGAAACCGTGACCATACTTATGTCCCTAAAGCATCATAAAACATTGAATTTTTATTATACTTAGTTACTACCTACACACGTAGCTATTAGTAGTTAATTATATAAATATATGTATGTTTTTTTTCTTCAATAATTGACTCGCAGCAGTCGCAGCTATAGATTTAAAAACTTCCAAAAAATACGTTTTTACATGACTGTATGTTTAAGACTCCATAAAGTTACAGTAACTGAAACACCTACCAATAATATCTTAAGGATTATTCGTTAGGTGTTATTTTTCAGCGAAACGTGACTGTTTCGCGGCGTTCAGTATTCAGGAGCCGATATTCACACTGTAGATACGGCAAAGGGTGTATGTTTGTTTGTCATCAACGTATAATCTTTATGTATTAAAAAAAAGTATTAAAGTATTAAGGCTGCCTATTCATCCTAGGACTCACCACGGTTCAAAGGCATGGGACATTGGCCAATCCGGAGTAGGCTCCCTTGGACGCAGTAACTTCTATAGGAGGACACTCTTGCCCTGCTGTGGACAAATTAACGGCCTTATATTTTTTGTAAATACTTTTCAAAATTAAACTAATATTTATCGGTCTGAATTGCATTTTTTAACGCTAAAAAAATATGATAGCAACGCGATTGAGGTTAATTTCATATCAGCATTGAGAAAACCGAAAAATATACCAATTTTATTTCAGTAGGTACCTACATTTTTTTAAACTCACTGTAACCTTGTAATGACCTAAGGCGTATCTAAGTATCTACCCAACTAAACGTACCAATACCCTAAGCCTAAAGTAGTAACATACCTAAATGTCTAAAATATCTATATAAAGCCCTAAAGGTATGTCAACTAAAATAAACGAAAATACCTAATTAAACGCATCCCTAACCTACCTGAATTAAAACGATATAATACCTAATTGATTACGACCAATCCTGACCTACCTATCTAAGCTACCTAATTTTGATTGTGTGATGTACCTTTCTTTAAAATTTCTATTAATTTTTGTATGTAGCTCAAGGCTATTTTGTTTAGAAAATTTATTTTCAAGGAAAAATAGCATTCAAAAATTTTCACTTGCGGCGAGGCTTGAACTCGCGTCTTTGGGTCAGTACCCCAACATCATTACCAACTAGACTACGCAAGCTCACGTCCCGTGCCGCGAAAACTTCCAATGATTAAGGCTCGTTTCCTTGAAAAAAAAAAAGTACCTTTCTTTGTTTTTGGCTCGTGAAAGTCTAATGGTTCAGATACCCTCGTTGTGTATTGTAGTTAACTCTAGGTTCCATAAAGGAAGACGAGATTACAGAAAACCTACACCTGACCAAGTTATCCTAAGTATTATCTATACTCCTAAACCAACTTTAATTGAAACGTTAAAGGAAAATTTAAGATGATCTTTTACTGTTCTATGTGATCAAAATTGTTGCTACTTGAATTTAATTGATTACGTTATAAATTGACAGGAAGATGTCTCTACTATCTATGCCGGATCCTCAGCTCTAGCCTACAGAATGAATGTTATAAGGAAGCTAACTTAAAGTTAAGGGAATTAGGTATAAATAATGATGGTACACAATAAATTAGATATCAAAATATTGGTTTTATTAAATCCGATGATTCTATTATCACGTGGAGAAAGAATCATCAAAGAAAACACCACGGACCTAGCTATCAAAGTTAACAATATCGGACGTTAATTAATTGAATTATGAATTTTAATCTCTATAGTAACTTGACCAAAATGTATTAAGTAAGTGGACTGCTGACAACAGTGGAATTCCACAATCCTAAAAACTATTATAATAAACCTCATTATGAGACTTTATAGACTTCAGGCAAATACCTTATCTATTAATGTGAAATAATCCTCTTTATGAAGATTTTATAGTTTGATAAACGTCATTCAGTACACCTGTACTCAAGTCTTTGTAGATTGCGTCCCGGATTCGGTTTGCAAGTATAGCAGAATTGCCAGACCTCGAAATCCGATCATCAAACCAATGTTTCTCACAAATAGAGATATAAAAAGAAGGTAAATTGCTTACGTATAGATTATGATTAGAATTAATCTTTATTCATGTGAATTCCACTCGGAAATATCAAACGTACTTAGGCTTTGACTTAGTTTTGGTCATTTTACCACAGTGAAATTGACTGATGGATCTTTGTCCAAATATAATTTAGAATTAAATTTATTAAAAGGAAACCTCTTTACGAGCGTTCCCTATAATTTTGTCTTCAAACATGGACTTTAATTTGAAAAATGAATTTACTATAAACAAGATTATTTTATAGAATTTCCTGTAGACTGTCTTTAGATAGACTGATTAAACAATTATGAATTTACATTAAAGCTGTAAGTAAACACATAAAATTGGGTGCTCCCTCGACTTCATTAGAGTCTAGGAACCAAGACAATAAAATATATTACAGTGTACATTTCCACCAGTACTTTAGCGTCAATAGAACAATTAATCAGTGCAGGGATTGAACCTTGCATTAGATAGTATGATTATTACATACAAATATAAAGTACTTTATAATCAATAGTACTGTAGGTATATTTCAGTATAAATGCAAGGAGAGAATCGAACTCACGAGTTGCAAAATAACACAATACATCATCAATTAACATACATACGCTTAGTGCGGGAATCTAACCTGACACCAATGGCATAAAATTGTAAAAATATGAGTAATTAACATATTCAACATACACAAAAATAGGTACATTTTATACATGTCCCATAATTAAGACTATCGAAGTCTACTCTTGGAGAAAAGTCGTTATAATTCAAACCTCCTCTAGTTTAAACAATGAAAATAATTAATAATGTACCTTAAATGCGTTACAGGACTAGATACAATATAGGCATCATAACTGGATCAAAACTGACTCTAATAACTTATTACTTGCAAACACTGACTCTATAAAAACTAGCAAAAATTATATAATTCAAACTTATGGCACGCTAAAAGCTATACGTGACCGTTCTCGAAAACTTCCAAAAATAAGTGATGTGACGCTCTCGTTCGCGGGACGCTTCCAACTTCAAAATTTGGCGTCATCCCCCGCAAACCTCTGCTTAGTCCTTCATGATTGGTCGAATTTTTAGCGCGAGCCCTACCTAACGGTGCCAAGCCATCTACGTACAAATTTGAAGTTAACTAACCAAGATCGATATCTCTGTCGATCGATCTATATTGCAAAGATTTAAAATGTCTACATATATTTAAAATTCATGAATAGCACCTGTGTAATAGGTGGCTTTTGCGAACCGTTACAACCTGACGATTTTGTTCTTTATATTTGACATCTTTTCTTCAAGAAGATGTGTCAAATAGTAGTTAATTTTCTGCAATTAAAAAACGAAGTGTAATTTTAGTATCGTTCGACGTTGTAATAACAGTTGAATATTCACGAGAAAACCCGTTAACAACAGCGAGTTACGTATAAAAATTCCGTAGTTCCTGCCTGTAGCTCCCGTGAATCACATAAAGTTATGGTTTACGATCGAAAGGGACGCGGGAAGTGAACTCAATCGGGATCCGTGCTAATATTTGTGCTTTATACTTTAGTTTTATGGCTTTTTTGCGAATATATTTTATGTATGACAGGTGTATTTATCGTACGGTGTGGTATAATCCTGGAGGGTGTTGATAGGTGGTTCAATTGAGTTGTGAGAGAAACAGAGTGTATAGAGATCGTTTTAGTTTGTTTTGTGAATATAATAACTTTTTAGTTGTATACATTCTTGGAACAATACGCAGCACCATCTAGCCCCGTGGTAAATTATTTATCTTGTGTTACGGTGACGAGACAACGGAAATAAAACTCAACTTTATTTTTCTTTTGTTAATACATTAGGTATAGATAGAATTAAAGACACCCAAACCAAAAACAAATATTTATTTTTAAGCATAAATACTTGCACCCGGTGGGAATCGAACCAGCAAGCATCTGGCGCGTCGGGCCTTAGCCCGACGCGCCACAGAAGCAGAAGCACAGATTTTATTTTGTTTTGATTTTCTATTTCGATCATCTTCTGTTTTTATTTCTTGTATTTAAGTCAATCCTTAAAAATCGTCAGTCAAAAAGTCGGATTGTTTGTACGAATGCTTGAACATTCATGACTCACACACAAACATACCACAAGGATAAGATTAGTAAATTAACGTACACACTCCGTAGCACCCCCATCAAAACATCGTAAGTGACACAATACCACTTGACATTTGCTCCACGTTGAACACCCCATTTTCTTCCTCAATTCCGGGTAAGTCGTACAAAAATTCTTTACAAAATGCCGGGACGTGATGTTAATTGGAAACATAGCTAATACACTGGAATACAATGCAAGACATGTGAATTAGGTATAGCGGGGAACTCTGCAGATAGACTAAGAACTTACTTAGTTCTTAGTCGGTCGATTGGGTATTGTACTTTTAGATTTTTCTTTTATTCTCGCGATGTTGGAATTAAACTCATTTTTCGGGTTTAATCGCATGGTGTATATTACTCTTGGCATTGTTTCAAACATAGCTAATACACTGGAATGCAATGCAAGACATGTGAATTAGGTATAGCGGGGAACTCTGCAGATAGACTTAGTAACTTAGTTCTTTGTCGACCGATTGGAAATTGTACTTTTATTTCATTAAAGGAGGAATCCGCAATGAAACGTCCTTGGTACGTGTTTTGAAACGGACACTATCGAAAATATTTTATGTTTTATGGGTGTTGGCATATAGAACTGTGGGCCTGTTACCATAGACCCTTGTTTATGGTCATCAATGGTGCCAACACCCAAAAAACCTAAATTATTTTTAGAAAATTTATTTTAAAGGAACAATACTATATTTTATTTTTTTATTTTTGATCAAAAACTTAAGATGCCGATAGTGTCCGGTTTAAAAACACGTCCGTTTCATTGCGGATTCCCCCTACATTTTAGACTCTATAAAGGTGGAGTTAAAGGTGGCTTATTTTAATTAAAAGTAGCTTAAAAATTAAGGGTTGTTTATTTTAATCCTATTATTAAAATAGTACCTACTGTAAACATTATTTCTTAGTGTTAATCCACACTTAGGAAATACTGCTTTTTGAAAAAATGCTTTCAAAAACTTTTAGTACCCGGCGGGATTCGAACCCGCGACTATTGGTAATCCGAACCAACGCGTTTGACCGCTTCGCCACGGGTAGCCCTCCAGCCAGGTCGAATTTAAGAAAGCACCTCTACGTGTGTTCTTGCGAGTAAGGCCTCGTAGTGACATCTATATACCGGCGAACTTTGCAGTTCAACTCGGCTTGTACCCGTGGCCAAGCGGTCAAACGCGTTGGTTCGGATTACCAATAGTCGCGGGTTCGAATCCCGCCGGGTACTAAAAGTTTTTGAAAGCATTTTTCAAAAAGTGGTACCTACTGGTTTATGAGTGATTTTCCACTGACACATTAAACCAATGTATTTGTAGTTATTAATACTTTAATCATTAAAGATAACGAATGAATGATGATGTAATGTGTAAGGGCAATTAATAAAGATTGATTTGTGATATTTATATTTAGTTTTTTTTTCTTAAAAACTTATGATGTGGCTTCAATAGCGGGCGAAGATTCGTGTCACGTTGATGCGATGCATCGATGTTCAGTTTGTTGTGCGGCCGAGACTGAATTGACGCAGGTGTAGCCACCCGAAAGCGAAGCGAAACATCGTCTTCGCCATAATACTTTGTTAACAATGAAGATTTTTTTTAAGAGCCACGAATAAACTCCCCTGAGTATTATCAATTGATGTAAAAGTTTCTCGTGTAGTCCTCTAATATCTTATATTTCTCAGTATTAAGGATATCTGAGTGGGTTTAGATTAATGTTTGTTCTGTTCAGTACACGGTACACACGTCTGTCACGAAATGCAAGCATTCTGTACGTAGATTCTCTCGACTAAGGCTTCTGGTATACAGGTGGTAGCTCATTTTAGTAAGGTATTCGTTTGGTAGCTAATAATTTGAATATTAACCAACCCATTGGTTTCAGTGCTTTAGTAGAAAATCACTCTTGGACATAACCATCTTTAGATTAAATAAATAAGCTTCTATTCACCTTTAATTCCACCTTTTTACAGTCTAAAAGGTATAATGAAATATTAGAAATTAAACTCATTTTTCGGTTTCAATCGCGTGGTAGGTAGATGTATTATATTACTTTTAGCATTGTTTCAATGCTCAACGTTTCGAGACCTGCCTGAAGAAGAGATCGTGTCGAAACGTTGAGCGTTGAAACAATGCTAAAACTAATAAACACCACGCGATTAAAACCGAAAAATATCTTTAATTTCAATACAGCATCGCGAAAACAGAAGAAAAATCTACATTTATCAATTCTAAATTACCTAAGTGTGGGTTTTAACACATTAGAACATAATCCTAAGGAAATTGTTTTAAATTTCATTGAAAACCCTCCCCACAAAGGGCAACGGGCAACCTACAGAGTAATGAAACCTCAACACATTGTCCTAAGTCCAATAAAGCTGACCGCCGATGTAACCGCGCCCTATTCGCATGTCGCATACACCGTTCTAACAATGCAGCAGAACGGTGACGAGTTTAATTATTTCGAGAGAATGTTCGAGAAACATCCGATAATGGAACACAGATGGTAGTATGGAACACCTTACAATCACCACACAAATATCTCTGCGACAACAGCTGTACCTATCTAGGTAATTTACCTGGGTACAGTTGGGAAAGGCATATACCTATCCGCTGTCATGTCGGTTAAATCCTTATAGGCGCATCTTTAAGGATTTGACGGGACAGTCGTTTTTTTAGATTTCGTTTGATATTAGTAGTTAGAGTTATTAGTGATTTGATTATGCGATCGCTCAAAGACATATCGAGGGGCTTCACCTATTGAACAGAAAGTATTTTATTCGGTTTCAAACATTGAAACTGTACCTTGCGTGACATAGCAAAGGACATTTAGACCAATCTCAAATAATCTCAAATAGAAAACGATAAAACTCGAGGACTGGGGTACCTAGTCCTCGAGTTTTATCGTTTCCTATTAAATTTTTAAAGGACCTATATATTGATTTTGAAATCGCACTTTTAGCTTCTAAAACTGAAGTAGGTTATTGTCTGAAATTAAAAACTTGTTTTACAAAAATTGAGACTGTTTTTACTGCCAATATTTAAAAAAAACGGTCACCGAAATTAATCCAAATTTCAGGCAAATACTTATATTTACCTACTTAGGTAGTCGTGTTACGTTTGGCTAAATAACCTCCTAGTCGTCTGCTTATCGAGTCGCATTGCTCTATTGTGTGTTGTAAGAAGGATATCTGTGGGCAGATGGCGGGCAGAGTGCACACTTGCTATTAATATTGTTCGTAGGTATTATCAAATAGGTACGATTGCTAGATTGTATACGGAAATTGTATTCTCCCCCGTTAAAACCGAATGAACGACTACCGGACTGAAAGTCGGGGTATCTACCACTTTTGTTTTACAACCAAAGTCAAATTGAACTAATATTTATTTATTCAGAACATGATCGCTTAGAAATATCGAGATTTTAGTGTGGTTTCAGAACTCTTATTAAGACCATCAGGCCGCTCTCGGGGGGAGCGACCCGTGAGTGGGGGTCCCCCTGGCCGTAGATGGCCAGGGTATACCCACTAAAATCCCTTGGTACTCTTCATGCCGCTGTGCCAGAGCAAAGCTAGAAGCTGCAGCAGTACATCAGCTTACTCTGACGGTCATGTCGGACCCCGACACCAAAAAACCTACTGGTGAGCGGGAAAAAAACCCTCTCCAAAAGGCCTCTCCGCTATCTCGGCCTTATGTACTGGCGACGAACTCCCCCGAATCTAGGGTATTTACCACTAGACCAACATCACTCTCTCTGTTTTAATTAGCTTACGTTGTCCCACTGCCAGGCGTATGTCTCCCTAACCCTAACATCTTTCTAAGCAGTCGGATCATGGGCCGAATTTGGTCAATCTCCGTCAAATAAATCGAAATCATCACGCCATCGTTTACGGGATCTGCCTCAATTCCGAAGCGCCGAGGCGCTAACTAATAAGTAAACCCTTAAAAATCATCATCTATTAAGATAAGTCAAATATTTTACTTATAAAAATAAAACTTTAAGCCTAAAGTAACAGGAAGTTGTCGGCACCGACCTCCCACGGCTTAAATTGCGTAATAAAACATACTATAAGCACGTCATCATATTTTGATAAAAATAATCCATGGACATGATTGTTAACTGCTCCTGTTCAAATTACAGATATCTGTATTATGACGATTGTATTGTAATATAACACATGATAAAAAAATTAAGATAAAAACACCATGAGTTTATTGTGGTTTCGGCCAAAATCGTTTGGTAACATAAAATCTTCTTCCCATCTGAGCGATGTTCCCGGTTGCATCCTTGATAGGAGCCTGCCAACCCTCCTAGGGACCAAGCAGTTTACCCGCCACCGCGCGGGGAGAACTTAAGGTTTGATCTTCCTCAGATCCCTTAGTCGCCTTTTACGACACCCACGGAAAGAGATGGTGTAAACCTATTCTATACTGGGTATATACGGATATTTGGTAACATAAAATAATAAATGGTAACTTGGTAGTTCAAGTTATTTATAAAATTCAAACATGACGACACTCAAAGTGTGTGCCTGTAAGTAAGTACCTAGTGTATTCTTAAATTCAATGGCAAAGGTATTTCTTTCTTACAGCACATTAAACCAATTCTATTCCATCAAAGCCACACTACCCAAATCATTTCAACCCAATTTTCAACAAAATTGCTATCAAAAAGAACATCAAAATAATCATTGAACCTTCTGCACACAACACAGAAACCCACTTACCCGTTAAACGTTGGAAAAATCATACGATTAGAAGAAGAAAGAATAAATTTTCCAGATTAAAGGTCCTTATAGTCCCAAAGAGGTATAAATTAAAGCGGTTTAGATACTAAACCGGTAAGCCGTCTTGTGCGACACACTTAACTTTTGTGTTCTAAACTTTAGAGGCAAGCTGGCCAACTCGTTCTTTTATTTAGACCCCTATAACGGTGGTGCAAAGATCTGCGTTAATTCGATTGATTAGACCAGTGTTGGTCTAGTGGTAGATACCCCGACTTTCATTCCGAGAGTCGTAGGTTCGAATCCAGGCCGATCACGCACCAATGTCTTTTTCTTCAAGAAAAAGTGGTGTAGGAAAACAACGTGAGGAAACCGACATGTCCTAGGGCTCACCACGGTCCGAAGACATGGGACATTCGCCAATCCGGAGTAGGATCTCGTGGCCTCATACTGCTTAACCCCTCTAAGAAATCACGTACAATGACCCAATTGTGAGGCTAAGTCCGGAAAAGACCTAGCGAAACTTAACTCTTTTTAATTCGATTGACTGTATAATGGCTATCTAAATAGCCGGAGAATGAGACACATGCCATAGATCAGCAGAAATGCACAAGTAGCGAGTTAGTAATCGCGCGACACGAAATATCGAGGGTGCAGGTTCAAGTCCTGTCGGGTGCAATTTTTGAAAAACATTTCTTCAAAACAGTAATAAAATATCGTGTTAAAATATGTTAGGTAATGCTTATTCCATAGTCTTGGCTTAAAATCATTGAAACATTGATGAAACTTTTTGTCTTAACTGTAAACAAAATCTGGTGTGGTTTCAATTTCACTCTAATCTCTTAAATCTCTTCGTACAGTCCCTAATAAAGGTTGCTCCGGCAAAAATAGTGGTTGACCGAGGTAGGGACAATCCGGCCCATTCGCATTAGAGGGGTTAACAATGTGTACTTATTAATCTGGATTGCTTTGACACGTTCACTGCGAGGCTTGCCCTTTTGGAACTTTCGCAATGAATTATTGTAATTTGTTTCAACTAGCGGAATTTATAGGACAAAAGTAAAGTACCTACTGTTATAAGACCTTGAAGGTGATTGGTAGAAGTAAAGAAAAGAAAAGAGACTAGTAGGTTCGATACATATATACTTTACAAAAACCGGCAAAGTGCGAGTCGGACTCGCGCACGAAGGGTTCCGTACCATTATCTATACAACAGATTTTGTTTTGTTTTGTTTCGGTTTACGATTTATGACGTTTTAAAAAAAACTACTTACTAGATCACGTTCAAACCAAATACATAGTAATGTACATTATATACTTTTTTTAGTTTTATCATTCCATCATTTTAGAAGTTACACACATTTTACTACTTTGGAAGAGTCTCTCGCGCAAACTATTCAGTTTAGAAAAAAATAATATTAGAAACCTCAATATCATTTTTGAAGACCTATCCATTGATACCGCACACGTATAAGTTTGATGAAAATTTTTTTTTGAGTTTCAGTTCTAAGTAGGTATGGGGAACCCCAAAAAATTACTGTTTTTTTTTCTATTTTTGTATGAAAATCTTAATGCGGTTGACCAAATACATCTACTTACCAAGTTTCAACAGTATAGCTTTTATAGTTTCGGAAAAAAGTGGCTGTGACATACGGACGGACAGACAGACAGACGGACAGACGGACGGACAGACAGGCATGACGAATCTATAAGGGTTCAGTTTTTTGCCATTTGGCTACGGAACCCTAAAAAGCACGATAAGTTACAAGTTAGGTTAGTTAGTTTTTAGGGTTCCGTACCCTAAGTGAGGTAGTACCACAGAATAAATAATAGTACTACGTACAGAA
The DNA here is from genome assembly GCA_958496205.1 of Idaea biselata. Classification (NCBI taxonomy): domain Eukaryota; kingdom Metazoa; phylum Arthropoda; class Insecta; order Lepidoptera; family Geometridae; genus Idaea; species Idaea biselata. Next base: position 14,212,203 of record OY292400.1, on the reverse strand, counting down.
GCTGCACGGCTTTGATCTTGAAGAAAGCCACCATTTTAATAGCCTACAAAATTTCCGACGCACCTGGTGCATTCGAAATCGCGCCTTACTACTAAGCTCATAAGAGCGCAATTCCTTTGTGTTCAGAATTTACCTACGCCTCAGTTCAAGCGTCAGGGTTGTACCATAGAGTGTAGGTATCTTTTTTTTAATATATAAAATTTCCATGTCACAATGTTAGTTACCGTACTCCTCCGAAACGGCTTGACGGATTTTTACCAAATTTTATATGCGTATTCAGTAGGTCTGAGAATCGGCTACCATCTATAATTTATAAGGCAAAACGACGTTTGCCGGGTCAGCTATAATTATATAATAGTTGAGTTGTACATAAGCAAAGTAAAATAAATAACAACACAATTTTAAGAAAATCATTTATTGTATTTACAATTGTTTAACTTTAATATAGTGTTGTATGTATTTCTTACCATCTCTAAAGTACCTATTTTAAACTTTAATGTTTGTAGGTAGGTACGTATTACGTACGTATTGTATTGTAGGTACGCGTACGAACGAATGGAATTAAAATTTTAGGTATTCTTTAATGAGAAATTTAACAACGTACGCGCGCTTCGCTTGCGACAACCGCACTGAACTTGGATCGCCGGCGGTCCGAGACCGATCGGCCGGGCGGTAGGTAATTATAGCGCACAAGTACATAGAGTGACGGAGGCCTGGTAGTACGATGTGAGGTCGCTTCTGATTGGTCGAGTCAAATCGAGTTGGTCATGGAATTCAAAATGGCTGCCCTATCTGTCAAATATACTAGTCTGCCTTCACTGACCAAAGAGTTTCTTATAAGTTTCAGATTTTCTTTGAATCAAAGTTGTTGTAAACCATTTTAGGGTTCCGTACCCAATTGTGATAGTGGTACGAAACCCTTCGTGCGCGAGTTTCGCACTAGGCCGGGTTTTACTATGTGTTTTCGCAACTAGCCCTCTACTACGCAACTATAACTGGGCCATTTTGCGTGACTTTAAAAGCTGTAGGTTTCTTCACGATGTTTTCCTTCACCGTAAGAGCGATGTTAATGGCGGCGGTCGGCCAGGATTCGAAACCTTCGGAATAAAGGTCGCGGTATCTACCACTAGACCAACAGCGCTCTACAAGTTAGGTTAGGAATTTAGGAAGCCTAAGTCGGTCTAGAGGCGAATGCGGTGTGGATCTTCGGATTCTCGGGACTGATCTTCTTTGCTTTCGACTAGCTGGGTCGTGTCTTCACGCGCCGCCTCGACGCGCAGTCAACTGCATTGTTTTAGTGATATGACCACAACCACAGCCACAACCTTAGGAGTTCTTTCGGAATTATCCAAAGGAGACAGTATCCTTTTTATCTATCCGGTAACAATGTTCCCATTGTTACCCAGTGGAAATGGCATCCATGATCACAGTGTTGATGCAGAGGTCATAGATTCCAAGCCCACTAAGTACGGCCTAGAACGGGGAATAGCAAATGATTTCCAATATGTATATATAGGTAAGATTCTAGAGCCCTAACCGCTGGTCCTACAGACATGAAATTTGTAGAGTGTTTTTTGTGATGCGTAAGTATATCCACTAAGAAAGGGTTTTTGGAAAATCCCGCGGGATCGGAACTTGCGCGGAAGAAATCGCGGGATTCTGCTAGTTGTATTATATTGACTGTAGGTAGAATCTGAAATAATTAAAATACCTGTTTCTTTAATTTACTTATTTAATGAACTAACCTGGGACAAACAAATTAACAAGACTAATCTCCTCCCGTCGATTCCTTACTCTCTAATTAAGAACGAGATAAGGAACAAAGGACTTAAATGGGGTTGAATTATTCTCCCTTAACATATTGTTGATGTCAACTACGCTTTTGTTTACGAACAGACACAAATATTTAGACCGATTTATTAAGAGTTTCTTTGATTTTAATTGTTTTTGTTTTGTGTTTAATTTGATTTTGTAGGTATACTTTGTTTTTTAATTGTAAACAACAATTTGACACATTTTCACAAAGAAAAAAATACAAATAAGTACAAAGATCTAAAACTTTATATTATAGTCTGAAATTTAATTCATTACGAAACTATACTTCGTTTTTTAATTGTAGACAGCACAGATTTGACACATCTTCCTGAAATAAAAACGTCAAATTACAAAGAACCAAAACGTCAGACCGTAATCTGAAATTTAAAAAAATACATTTCGAAACTAGTAGAAATGCATTTCAAGTTATTTTCCCAAAAAATGCGTAGATATCTACGGTACCTATTTGATGAAATTGCTTCCAGTACCTAACTGCTATTGGACTGATTTTGTGAAATTGACTCTTTAATGCATGCCACTAGTTTCGTAATGTTTTAATCTCGTTGCGATTGGTCATTTCATGATTATCATCTCCTTTTAATCGATATCGGTTACGGCGACTAAGCTTAAGGGTTTTTAGATCTAAAGGTCCGAGGACTGACCAAAGTCACGAGGTGCATTCATCCAGTCAGTACGAGGTGCATTCATTCAGTCAGTGAGTAGTGTTTCCCCGTATGAATGCTCGCGGTGTAAACTCAGTACGTCGCGTCGGCCTCCTTAAAAAGTAGCTAACACTGCCTCAGTAATTTATTGTGCAATAACTGTGATTCGCGTAGTTGTAGTCAATAACTACCAGAGTGGTCACGTGAAAAGCTTAATCTACGAATTTAAAACAAATAAAGAAAGTGTTACCGTAACGTCAAATAACAATAACGATTACCTAACTTATAATAAATTTTCTTAATATTACCTACTCTTGATTCAAAATTACAACCCCTTTCTTAAATATTAACCCGTTGAAGCCTCGAGACACCCTCGAGAATTCCGCAAAATCCAAATTCTGAACAAAGTCTTGTTTGATACTGAAAATGATTATAATTTCATTCACGTCAAGTGCCGATATTTCGGCATTTCCATCAAATTGAGCCACCCCGTGACCTTCTTAAACGAATTTAATAAACTTGATGCTCAAAAACAGCTTTAAAAATATTGTTGGGACGCCATTTTCAAATTGATTTTTCGTGCCGAAGTAAAATGAAGCGACACGAAACAATAAAATTATTTAATTTTCTATGTTTAAGGTTGAAACATTATAAAATCTTGACTAGGATTTTATTATGACCAGAAAAAGGGCTTTTTTTAAATACCACAAAATACATAGGCAATAGCAATAATTAGGTACCTACTTATGCAATCGAGACCTTAGGCCCGTGGAAACGCAAGGTTTTAGATATTTTGAAAAATATTTTAAACTAGCTGCGCCCCGCGGTTTCACCGGCGAGATTTACGGAATCAAAAGTATATAAAGTATCCTATACTATAGTATAGAAAGTCCTATGTTCTTCTCCTGGTTCTAAGCAACCTCCCCACCAATTTTCAGCCAAATCGGTTCAGCCTTTCTTGATTTATAAATGGTGTAGCTTAGGTACACGACTTTCTTTTATATAAATAGATATTAATTTATTTGTGTTAGCTTCTGGTGACCAAAGGGCCAACAAATAGGAATTGCTATCCAAAGAGGTAATGCAGCCAGCATTTTGAGACGATACCATTATACCATACTTAGGTAAGGACTAATTTTAATTATTTTTAGAATCGAATATTTTGGAATGGAATATAATTGTTTGTTTTTAACATAAAATAATTACTATAGGTACATAAACTAGAATTAAATATTGCAATAGGAACATGATTTGTCGCAAAACGGTTCTTAATAACTTAGCGACGCTTGTCTTCTTAGTCGGCTGTTTCCGCCCTGAATAAAGACATTTTAGAGCAAATATGTTTTTAGAAAATTTATTTTAAAGGAAAAATAGCATTCAAAAATGTTCACTTACGGCGACCTTTAAAATAAATTTACTAAATAAAATAGCCTTGACGAGCTACATACAAAAATTAAAAGAAATTTAAAAATGTTTTTGTCATAGAATCTATATCTGCCATGACCATGCCCCTACGTTTTGCTTTTTGTTCATTTTCTACTTAGAATAGAAACAAAATTCATGGTCATGGTTGATCTAGTTCAGTCGGTAGTACCAAATAAGTAAATACAACACTACCTACTCCGTCAGGTAAATAACAACTACTTTTTATTACTGGTACTATTTACTTATAATATTTGTCTGTAAATTATTGAAATAAAGATTTATTTATTTATTTATTATTTATTTATTGATAAAGGACTTATGGCATAAACATATTTTTTCTAATATCTCTATCAAGGGAGAAAACAGTCGACTACGTTTGTAAAGTTTGTATGGAGAAAGGGGTAGGTAGACTGTCCCCTTAACTATGCTAGTCTTTCGAGTAGCACTGGTTCTGGTAAAAATAATTATTTCATTTTATGATTGTAAAGAATTCTGCTCTACACACAATATTTGTCTAAAATATAATGTAGTTTCATCAATTAATTTCTTAAAAAGATTAATTGTCCAATAGATGTCTAACTTCGCGTAACAAAATGAAATTCATTTACGAATTACCTACTTCACAATTTATTTTCGGTTCGAACCCGGTTTCCTGTTCAATAACTTTATTAATCAAAATGATTTTAAAAGCTGATTAACCTAGTTCGAAACTCATGTTACCAACCTAACCTACTTAGCTACATCATGCTTCGAAACCAGGTAACTAAGTAGAAATACCTATCTAAGTATAAGTACTGATAACTTAGGTAGTAGTTTGTAATTTACCACAACTTCAAAACTCTAAACAGTATGGTTTTGTGTTTATTATAATTTCAACAGGGAAGTTAAGTTATTTTAAGTTGTGGGCTGTCAGAACTTTGCTGTACCCAGTGAGTACGTAGTTTCCTTTTGTGACATATTTTAAACAGGAAAGGAATGAAACTAACTGGTGATGATAGTTTTAACATTACTATTTTTTTCACATTAACTCTTTTACTAATAAACGATGATTAACATATGACTAAGTAATGTAAAGTTTGTCTCTCAATCAATCAATTCAAACCAAAAATATGTTTATTTAAAACGATACACATGATCGTTTTGAATCGTCAGTAATCTAGTGTTTCTTCGGAACGCGACCTCCAACGAGAAGAAGACACAATAAACACTCCATGAGGTTTTTTTGCAGTGATCATGTGATTCACATTGTCGCATATTTAGAACTATTAATTAGTGGAACCGGTAATTTAATTTTCTTCATACCTCTATCCACACTATTTTAGATTTAGATTTTTATCCTTTTTTATTGTACTTTTAAGCTATTGCATAGCTTTAATCGCAGGCTTTGAATGAAGAAATTTCGTAACGAAAAAAACCTAACACTGGGGGTGTTAGGTTTTTTTCGACTATGCGACTATGCGACTCATGTTGCCATAGTAAACATGGCAACGTGGTACAAAATAAAAAAATAATTATAATTGCATAGCTTGATAAAAAATGCTATGCAATAGCTTTACCGCGGCAGTCCCCGAGTGCCACACGTTTTTTTATATTGGTTACAATAATAAAGCTATGTCTATGTATCTAATTTAAAACCGTAGAAATAACACGAAACGTTTAAAAAACATCTCTGATTTGCGAATTTTATTATACCCAAAAGAAGCTTGTTAGGTCCAATCTATGAGAAACTATAAATGCAAACTAGAAAGTTTGCAGGTTCAGCAACTTGATTTTCAGGGTTTCCAATAAAACGGATTTTCGACGTAGGTAGGTACACGTACGAGTGAAATTCCGATAAAACCAATTATTTTAGAAAGCATCGAAATTGCTGCTCAAACGTTGAAAGCTGAAAGTTAAAATATATTTATTTTGTTTAGGATGTTGTACCTACATTAATAGTATATCTGTAGGTGGGACTTTCTTTTTCTTTTCGTATATAGTGATGTGGCTCACCTAGTGTTAGAGTTGTTCAGGTCGCCTTAAGACCTCTAACTTGAACTAACGAGTGCTATCAGTGACAACAACCGGGACTGACTGCTTAACGTGCCCTCCGAAGCACGAAAGGTGGGCGCTAGAATTAGCAATTGTTTACTTTATTAAGGATTTTTTTTAATAAATTGGGAACGAAATATAACAATTAATAAACAAGACTGAGCTGAGTCTTGCCAAGTTAGCGGTTTTGCCGCCAGTTCTAGCGAATTGGCCCAGTATTGCCAACTTAGCAATTTGCTGCCAGATCTAACGTCTGTCACCAGGCTGTATATCTTATGAACCGTGATAGACATTTTAAAATTTCATAGATGATGTATTTCTATTGCTGCTATGAGATATATGAACAGAATAAAATAAATATTTAAGTGGGGATCAAATAAGACAAACGTGTTTTTTTGTTATAATGCTACGAAACCCTTCTTGCGCAAGTCCGACCCGCACTTAGCCTGTTTTTTTAATCCATAGTTTTCTCGTGAAAGATAACTTTTCCTTTTACTTATTACTAAGTTTCGAAGGACTAAGTCTGAAGCTTGATGACTTAACCGGAGTAAAGGTAGGTTATACCATTTGTTACAATATTCACTTCGAATTTTCTTTTCACTGAGTTTCAGAGTATGAATTTAAACAGAAAGTTTCGAAGTTCAAGTTGATAGTTCAAGATATTTGTTTTAGAGATATTTTATTGGAGTTCTAAGATAGTTACTTATGCTCAGCTTCTGAAGATGTAATTCATTTTTCATACAAACGTTTCCTCCCTGGAAAAAGACATTAGGTAAAGCAAATATGTTTGTGTAGTAAAACCTATATCTCCCATGACCCATACCCCTATGTTTTGTTTATTTTTCATTTCCTAAAAAAATACGCGATTTAAACCGAAAAATGTGTGTAATGTCAATTTAATAAACTGTCATGCAACCATGTACTTATATAGGTAGGTAGGTACTTTAAGTATATATTATAAATGATTTTGAGACTTTGACATTGACTCAGGGGATTAAAGCTTCCATGGCCCAATTGGTTGTGGATTCGAAGCTCGCTGAGATCAGCTGGAAAAACTCTTAATGACCATACTTACTCCAAATATATTTGCGCCATCGAATAGTTTAGAAATAGAAGAATTAAAATCCCTATTTGTAAAACAGGCTTTGGTTTGCTATACTAAATCTATTTCTTGTAAGTACTTCATCCTTTCTGTACCTACCTACTTTAGTACCTTAGAGCTTTTAAATAAACAAACATGGTTCCTGTACACTTAGGTACTACAAAACTAACTAAATAATAACGACTTATATAAGAAACAATAATGTTAATTAAAAAAAGAAATATTAAAATAACCCACCCTGAATTGTACCCGGCGCAAAGGTACCCATAACGCTGGCAGCATTGCCGCGTTGTATTGCAATAGCCAACCTTTGCACCAGGTACGAGCCGAAGCGGGGGTCGCCTGTCCTCTCCCGCAATCTACGACCTATCTCTCCTATCAGGTCCCTCTCCTCAGACCCACAACAACCCATATATAAGGAGGTACCTACATAACTACCAAGATTAAATAAAAACTAAAGCATTAATTTATTTTTTGTTTAACCGCATAGAGAAAAAAAAATACATCCTTCACCATTATCTGAAATAACATTTTTTAACAGCGTCCGTAATTTATCCGGTTTTCCCGCGGCCGGATAATCCGGGCGAGGTCGTGTTTAACACGGCCGGCAGTTGAACAAACATGACTACCATTAAACCTGTGTGCTTAGGGCAAGTTATATGTCATTATTGTGTGTTTCCTTCTTTAGTAGGAAGTTTTAATGGACACGCACCACTGGTAGTGCGGCGGGGATTTATCTGCATTCGACCTCCGGTTTCTGAGGGGGAGTGATGTGGCGGACGTTCACAGGAAAAACATAGATGGCGTTACTAGTACGAAATCCTGAGTCGCACTATCAACAATCTTTCCGAGATAAGCATAATACAACTTTTGACGAAACATCATCGGGCCGCGGCCACCTACCCGATGCCAGTAGAAGATCTTCCCTTTGGATGTACATCATCTTGTACCCCCAAACTGGTGACCCCGACTTGATTCACCTCCAAACTGGTGACCCTTACGACGTGATTTACCTCCAAACACTCAGCGGCACGGAATGTGGCACAAAAATAGTTGCAAAGTCGAGGCCAAAAGATAATAACCCTTTCCTTGCAGGCGGTTAAAATAGGCGCCTAATGGTGCAATTTAGAAATCTTTGATTATAAAAATAATACATAATATGCTTGGGGATGGTTTATTTTGGGTTAAGTTTTTGTTTTTTTTTTGTTTAGTTATGATAAGTTTGATTGTTTCATTTAATTGTATTTTCTTTTGGTAAATAAACATTTTTTACATAATATATTAAATTCTCATCTAGCGGTAGATTTTTAAAGAATACTTACTTACGATTTTCATAAAAATGAAAACAGTCCGACTGTCAATTAATACCTATCTTCGAAATTTATGACTTTATAAGCCTCAAATTCTCTCGGGAACCCAACCTGCCTTTAAGAGGATTAAATACCCGATGACCGTGAAATTAATTTATTTCCGGTTTTCGTAGAAAAACAAAAGCTATAGGTACTTCATTTTTTAATTGTAGACTACGATTTGATACATTTACTTGAAGAAAATATGTCAAATACAAGTAGCCCAAACGTCAGATTATAGTCTAAAATGTAAAAAAACGTAGGTACTTATAGTTAAAATGGCAGAGAGTCGATCATATCTGCCTTAGACCCGACTAAACAGTGTTGATGTATGTTCAGCAGGCCAATGATGATGACCTAATTAAAGGTCTTAATGTAGGTAATTTTGTAATCTGCTGCTTTTAGAACATGAATGCAAAAATGGAGCTGTTGCTTATAAAATTAATATTAGTTTTATCTTACTAATATTATAAATGCGAAAGTAACTCTGTCTCTCTGTCTGTTACGCTTTCACGCCTAAACCCCTGAACCGATATTGATAAATTTTGGAATAGAGATAAATATGACCTTTGAAAAGGACGTACTTAGGCTACTTTTGATCCCGTAAATCCCGCGGGATCGGGATTAACGCGGGTGAAACCGCGGGCGCAGCTTATTCACGCATATACCTTCGAGGAAATGCTTTCTTAATTTTGGCTTGGCTCGTATTTTTGGAGCACTTTTTTTTTTCAAAAACTGTAGTTTACAGCAGTTGGGTTATTAGGTACTCTTTGGAAATAATGTTTTGGTTATTTCCATTCATTAATGGTTCTCAATAATTGGATAACATGACAGGCATAAAATAATTAAACATAATATACCTACCTACTTCTATTTATAGGTAACTGTGTAATTCTTTTAATCAAAATTTTTGTAAAAGTTTATTTCTTGCCTATCGGGTACCGAATCGCCTTTAATTTATAATTTTAATGTTTCGTAAAAAGCAGAAGTCTTTCTTTTATTAAACTTTCGATACGGAAGTCCGGTGGGAGCGCCCCAATATCGATATTGCTGATAATTTTACTTTACTCCGTAAAAAAATGTGGGAAAATACGTATTTTCATTTTCAGTGAATTTTCCCGTTAATGGTGTAGGTAAATCAATAGGTATTGTATAGTTACGATATTGTATGCTACTGACTGTGCCCGCCCACGTGTTCACTCGTGAAGGTAAGTTTACTATTGTAGTACTTCTATTGGAAATATGGGACATCATGTATAAAGCTTATCGCCTACCTTTCGGCATCATATGCACCGGACGCATCGCATCGAGAAATTGTGATATTCTTTGTATAGAAAGTCACAGAAATGCGACCACCAATACGCATCGTACGGATCGCTCGAATCTGCTACTTTCTATACAAAAATATTAGGTACGATCCGTCCGATGCGTACGATGCCGAAAGGTGGACGCTTAGCTTAGTCGACATATTTCCGCTATATTTTAACAAACGACTCTATGCGTAGATTAAGATGTATATAATATAGCCGCTAAGATCACAATCCTTGTTGGGTTCATCGAAAATTTTATTGTTGATTATTTAAGAGGACAGTGTACCTAGGTACTTTCTCCACACAAACGTAGTCGACTGTTTCCTCCCTGGATAAAAACATTATAAACAAATATGTTTATTTTTAAAGTATCAGCGAAAAGTGACAAAGAATAAAAATATTTTACCTCAGGACATCACTGAAATAACTAAAAACTTTTACTCTCACGATGAAAAAACTGGCCTTCAGTAAATAAATAATAAATAAACAAAGAAGTACCAAAAAGAACATTATCTTTACAAAGTAAATATAAGTAAGTAAGTACGATACATTCGGAGTCTGGTCTCGGTTCTTCCTAATAACGTTAGAGGACCGAAGGGCGACCCCCACCTAAGGTAATTGGTAAATTGAATTGCCCCCTTGTAACGTAGGTAGCTAAATGTAATATTATTGACGAGGTTAGATGGAGGCGTCTTTTAGCTGTTCATTTGTAATGATAATGCAGTAAATTGTTCTAGATCGTGAACATATTGTAGGTAGAAGTAACGTATACGTAGTCTCGTTTTGTCTTTAGTAAGCCGATTCCCTGTTATTGAAATTTAAGCCCCCATTATTTTCTTGTGGTTTCTGAGAAATCTAGGAATAATAGCTATTCTAGATCTAGAAATAAAAGACGATGTTGAACCATTTACTTTATTGCAAGAATGGCCTACCCACATTTGTACAGAAAATATTGAAGTATACCTACCTACATATCTAAGTTACATCACAGTTTCTTCTCAACAAAGGTCGTCTTTTAGCTGTTCATTTGTAATGATAATGCAGTAAATTGTTCTAAATCGTGAACATATTGTAGGAAGAAGTAACGTACATAGGTAATGGTGGCGTTTTGTCTTTAGTAAGTCGATTCCCTGTTATTGAAACTTTAAGCTTTTATTATTTTCTATTAGTTTCTTCTCAACAAAGGTCGTCGTCTTTTTATTTGTTATGATAATCCAGTAAATTGTTCTAGATCGTAAACATATTGTGGGTAGAAGTAACTTACGTAGGTAATAGTGGCGTTTTGTCTATAGTAAGCCGATTCCCGGTTAGATTGAAACTTTAAGCCCCCATTATTTTCTTGTGGTTTCTTCTTAACAAAAGTCGTTCTTAAATCACACATCAAACTATAATCAATCTTCTAGCTATTACGGTTCTATTACCGAGTTTTATGGTAATCGGTTCAGTGGTTTTTACGTAATTGGGTAAAATACACACATACCTACTCACTAACTTTCAGCGTTATAATATTAGTAGGAAGTTAGATAATATCACTTTCGTATTTTCATCTCGACGAATGATAATCTAAAACGTAACAAGAAAACGTGATAATAATGATGGACAGAAATCGTATAAGTTTGAAAAGTGTATTTTTTTCCTAGAGTTTCATTGTAATTTTATTCAATGACATTTTTCGGTTTTAATCGCGCTCTATCTATCTAATATGGACTCCAAACCGACTCATTAACCTAGTCCATTGTGTTAATCACAGGACAGAGAATTCCAGACACAATACGTGCCTTGTTGCCAAAGATCGTCATTAGTTTAACATGTCAAAGGCAACATCAGATGTTCTATAGGCGGAGAATGTTATCGGATTTCATGGATTTCATCGGAAAATCAATCAACATTGGCACTGCGAAACTCGAACGGGACGTCTATCTGCTGTTGCATTTACCTGCCAACGTTTGTGTACTTGTGAATTAAAATCTACATAATCTACATCTACACTTGGACACTAGTATTATAAAAAGAAATGATTTGTATTTTTGTGTGCGTGTCGTAGATATGTTTGTAATTAATAAACTCAAAAACTGCTGTGCCATAAATTCTTTTACCATAAGAAAGCTACATTCACCCTGAGTAACAAAGGCTTGTTATCTATAAAAAATAATTAAAAAAAAAAACAAATCTCGACGAATAATAATTAAGAACCTCCTCCTTTTTTGGAAGTCGGTTAAAAATAACAATGGACAGAAATCGTGTAAGTTTAAAAGTTTATTATCATTGCTAGAACAAATACTGAAATTTTATAGAGTTTTAGCTTCGTGTTCACAATTACCGTCCATTCACGTTCAGTTTGCTCTGTCGATAACCTCAACACGTGCCAGTAAATTTGTTTGTTTCTGACTAACCATTATTTGGTACCTGCTGACGATTCGCTGACGTAAATAATACAAGTTTATAATTAGAGATGGGCCGACTTGTTTTGGCCGACTAGACGGTTTTAAAATTGCCGACTAGCCGGCAAGTCTAATAAAATCTGACGCAGACGCAGCCTGTTCAATTATTTTTCGAAAACTTTTAATCAATTAAAAGTTTTCGAAAATAATTGAACAGGCTGATTGAGGTTGAGACATTAATGCTACGTCCGATTTTTACACTACTATTTTTACCGCCCCATTTTTCAAAATTTCAGTAGGTACCTAACACTTTGAATGTTATTGAAGTAACCGCATTGGCGGAAAAAAATCCCGCCCATTTCCTATGATTGATGCGGAATATTATCCGCGTGAATTAAAAACACGTAGAAAAAAATGGCTATTCGGCCGTAATCTTATGTTGTATAGCGTGTTTTCTGTCTACCCAGTAGAAAACAGTACTACTAATTAAATAAATATTGGTTTTATTGCATAATTGTTAGTTGACGCCTAGTTGGCATAATATGCCGACTAGCCGGCACCGATTGATTAGTCGGTTTTCCCAACTAGTCGTCCTATCACTATTTATAATATTATTTAAAACAGACAATAGGTACAAAATGAACCTACCTATAATTATGTATATTGGTAATAATTGGTTGATGTCAAATAAACATAAACAAAATTAAGTGATTAAAATTAATTTAAAGCCTACTAATACTGTTATAAATGCGAAAATTTGATTGTATGTATGTGGAGATATATGTAGGTATAAGTCGTTGGATAATTTGCAACACAGGGTTTTCACGAAATACCTAGGAATTTCGCGAAAATCCTACACGGATAATGAGATTAATTCATAGCTTAGTTCATATCTGCCATTTATGAACAAAGCGTACGGATTGGTCGATTGGAACACCCGAAACAACATCTTCTCTGATTGGTTGGTGACTTGACCTCTTTGTGTTTGCGAACCCCAAAAGTTTTTCTGTTACAGAACCTACATCGGGGTGATAGGTGCGAGAAGGTTAAAACTTGGTGTAACCATCTCGAGGTTCTTTTTTTTAATCAAACCCAGACAGATTTTCAGTAAAGCTGGCATCTACAAGGTAAAACTATGAACCAATCACAAGGTAAAAAAAAACTATGATCCAATCTGTACCTATGCCAAAATCAATCCAATCCGATTTAAGGAGAAAGGAATTATCATAGCTAATATTTATTTAAAATTAAGTATAGGTAGGTCTGTAGGTACGTGTTTTTGCGAAATACTTAGGATTTTCGCAAAAAAAAAACTGTTTACTGTAATCCTACGACATAAAATATATATCAACTATCTTGTTCTTCCTGCCCTTAAATCCCACAATGTGGAGTATCTTTCCCTTACTCTACTTTTCCACTCCCATCTTTTCCAATGACCTCTTTACTTACCGCAGTCGCTTTAATTATATACCTACCATCTTTTACTAGATTTAAATTTATTCTAGCAAAATAAGTTAGACATATTACACACAAAGTTCTGTAGCTACTTAAAACAAAAACTTTTATTTGCAGGCGCATTAATTTAATTTAACACAGCTGGGCCAGACAAGTTTGGGGCTGTCTGAAGCTTCTAAGGAATAAGTGTACGTGCATTTCAAAAATAGCTTTTAGTTCCAAAAAGCTGCGTCGCGCGGTTTCATCCGCCTATGTTCCGATCCCGTGGGAATGTTGGGATCAAGAGTTTATGTTACTCCTTGATAATGTAGCTTTCTATTGGTGAACGTAGGTATTTTCGAAATTGGTCCAGTAGTTTCTTCTCTATAATATTAATGTTTACACAGAACATTATATTTTTCTTCTGTTTTCGCGATGTTGTATTGAAATTAAAGACATTTTTTGGTTTTAATCGTGGTGGTGTTTATTACTCCAATCAATCCAATCTCCGCCACAGGAGCCTACTCCGAATTGGTGACTTGTCTTCAAACCGTGGTCAGCATTAGGGTATCTTTTATAAAAAATAAATAAGCGTTCGACAACTATTATATATCTTATGTGATGGTAAGTGATGATAATGGTCTAAGATTTATCATGTTCATCTAAGTAGAATCAAAATAGACAAATTAGAATTATTTAAATACGATTTTAAACTTACATGGTTGTTTTTACTACAACGGGGTATTTACCCGGGGGTCTCGCGAACAAGCCAGTTGAAATTACTGGCGAAATATGGAGCTCCGTCAAAAAACAAGTTAAAACATGGTAAGTACCCCGTTATATAATAATATTTGTAGAATTATACTTACGTAATACTTACCTAATTTAGTCAAAATCACTTGGCATAACAATCTCGATCTTAATTGTTATGTTTCTGATAACATTTTATAACTGTCGTAAAACGTCTATAAAATATTTAGAGAGCTGTAAGTGATTACTTTCTCTTAACTTCTGCAAGTATATGCCATGTAGCCCCGGTATTGAAAAGGGTTACTTCATTTCTTCCCGTGCGTCTCGTAAAAGGCGGCTGAGAGGCTAGCAAACCTCAAATTCTCCCTACGCGGTGACGGATAAACTGCTGGGACCCTAGGAGGGTTGATGTCAGGCAGGCGACCGGGCGTAAAAATATTGCCAAATCTATTTGCAGAAGGTATGGTCAATGATAACTTACCTACTTTGCCAACCGTAAATAATTTTAGATTTTAGTGATTCCAGGCTCTTGAAAGAGATGTACCAGGGAACATCACTCAGATGAGAAGAAGGATTGTGGAAATAACAAGGTAACAATCAATATAACAGAAGGTCTAATACATTTTACATCAAATTCATTCATTGTCAATTCTGAAACAGAGACCTGTTAAGGTCTCGAAACGCTGAACGCTGAGCGTTGAAACAATGCTAAAAGTAATAAACACTACGCGATTAAAACCGAAAAATGTTTTTAATTTCAACCTGAATGTGGTTAGCGAATTTTGATGCCAACTGTACATAGAAAAGCTTAAGCTGAATCTACCTCAACCATTATGTAGATTTTCTAGAAACGGCCAGATCATTACTTCTCCTAAATTATGCACACCCTCACAAATAACAAAGAGTTCTACCACCAAAAACAAACCATAACGAATCCATGTTCCGATGTTCGATAATATACAGCTATAAGCCTCCTCCCATTTCCTTCTATGTGTCTGCCTTGAATGGATACTGGTGCAACACAATGAAGCAAACGACAGCGACAAATTAAGACTAGAAGGTGCATATCACCTATGCCAACCAATGCACCAATGCACCATTGACGTTACTATAGGATCCGTGGACAAGTATTAGTAAAATCATTGTTATGTAATCAGACTAGCTGCGTCACGCGGTTTCACCTGAGCAATTTCTAATCTCGCGGAAATACAAAGTAAAAAGTAGTATGTATATCTGGTAATCCAAATCTCCAGCTATCTACAAGTAAATACCAAATTACATTGCAATCAGTTCAGTAGTTTTTGCGTGAAGAAGTGGCGAACATACTCGTTGTTTTTTTACTTACTCACTTATACATATAAACTATCACTTCATTTAAAATATTAATAAGATTACTACAATCAAGCGAAATTGATATGCAGCATGAAGAGACTACATTTTTGACCGTAACAACTTTGGATAAAAGTTGTAGGAGACTACAATTATTTTCCATTTCCGATGCCAGTCGCCCAGCTCTATTGTGCGCAAGACAGTAGAAATGTTGCCTGTAAAATGCAAGGGTCACAGGAACAGGAGTAGCGCTGAAATATTTGACTGCAGTGGCAACAACCGCGAATAAAATATGGACGGAACGTGTGTCATTTTGGTCTTGAGAATGTTTATTGGCTCGTTCTGAAGAAATGTGCACGTTGAAATGTTTTAGGAAGAAATAATCTGATGTAGGTAGCCAACGATGGTTTAAAACACCCGCGTAAGTCCCGATCGCTCAGGAATATCGGGATATAAGGTAGCCTTTGTGGTATACCAAGTTTCATCGTAATTTCTTTAGTCGTTTTTGCGTGAAGTAGGTATAGTAACAAAGCCTGGGTACATATAAACTTACATACATACTGAACTTTCACGTTTTAAAATTTTAGTAGGATAGGACCTTAGATAAAAAACAAAAATATAGATACGGTATATTCTAACATTGCGTATTCGAAAAATGAGCTAGAAACACCTGCATGCATTTTCATAATATTATTGTATTTAAAAACATTTGTCTTCAAGAATGATTCAGGCATTTGCAAATAAGCAAAAATTCATTCTTATGGATGTCAAAAAGATGATCGCAGTGTGACAGCACGTGCTCACGCGGCAACGGTTCGACACACGGCTGAGGCTAGTGCGTCAGCTAGACGCAGTTTTATCGTCTCATTTTCCGAGACTAGGTACCGTATTTTTAGTTTTTTGTTTTAATCTAAGGATAGGACGTAGGATATTATTATACCATTTGCTTAAACTAGCAGACGTCAAAAGAGCACGTCACATGTCATCTCCTCATTTCTACCAAATTACCTACCTTCTCTACATCTTATCTATATAATACATCTGCAACAAGGGAATAAAATTACAATAACCTATTTAAAAATCATGATTTAGTTACATAACCAACGTAATTAACATAATTTTCCCAAAAGAATAAACACGAAAATTTTCAAATTAACGCGATAACCATCGAACCCAAGATTGTACAAATAAAAAACCCAAAAGTAGGTGTAACTCCCAGTTTAGGGTAGACATGAATCGGCCTAATCTCTTCCCAAACGTATGCCAAATTCTCTTATCAATATCTCTGTAACACAATCATATTTCATTGAAAATACTCTGATCCAGTTTCACTAAAGTGTCCCGTTTAAATTTACTGACCATACGTGTACAATACCCTAAGGCAAAAATAACCCAATTCAAACCTTAACTCGAACATTTTAAGAATAAAAATACAATGAGAAAACAAATCAGATTTCAATTTTTAAAAATTAGAATTTTAATACCGATGAATAAAGTCCAATTTACATTGTGGAGTTGAAGAATCCTTAGGGCAAGGTCATAATAGCAAGGTTTGAAATAATAATAAATTGTAAGTTCTATGGACACGGGGAAGGTAGGTACGAAAAGTCGTATTTCTATTAGAGATTTTCAGCGCTCCAGTAAAAGCTTTACCGCAAGCTTTAGATTTGGTCGATGATAATGACTATCCTATAATACAGGTCGGAGAAAAACTGGTCACGTTTGCAGGTTGAGCTTCCCCTTTTGGGCATGTGAATCATATAGACTTGATTGTTAACAATTCAAAGGTAGAGGAAAACGAAAAACTCTGTTTGGGAAAGACTTCATAATATAAATATTTGATAGTATCGCCCCCGCGGTTTTACCGACTTTTCGGGAATATCCGGCATAAAAAGTATATTCCAAGTTTCATTTCAATCGGCTCAGTAGTTTTTGCGTGAAGAAGTAACAAAGTCACTTAACAAACTTGCAAACATTCACGTTTATAATAAGTTATTACTGTAGCGGTGTGCAGTTAGTGGTAGATACCTCGATTTTCATTCCAGAGGTCATGCGTTCGACCCAATATATTTTCCTTGCGAAAAAGCATAATATGGTACGAAATCCATATTGATACTTCATATTTTAATTCTAGACTATGATTTAACACACTTTCTGAAGAAAAAATGTAAAATAAGTAGAAAGAACCAA
Source organism: Idaea biselata (assembly GCA_958496205.1). NCBI lineage: Eukaryota > Metazoa > Arthropoda > Insecta > Lepidoptera > Geometridae > Idaea > Idaea biselata. The sequence goes on along the minus strand of OY292400.1, from coordinate 14,194,425 downwards.
AACGTTAAATAGTAGTCTGAAATTAAAAAAACGAAGTATAGTAGTTAAGCTTTTTCTATTAGCATATCGACCTGTCAACTCTGACCACGTCGACAATCAACACATTTCTTCCATCCCTTCATAACCATCATTCAAGACGATCGATCGGAACATATCGAGAGCTAACTAATATGGTCATTACTTGAACAAATGTTCGCGGCGGACGAATGCCGTGCTCCAGCGAATTAGTGGTAGCGGTAGCGTGACCAGTTTTACTTGGACTATTGTGATGGACCCAGATTAGTTGGCGGTGATTTTATGTAGGATTTTTTAAAAGATTGGATACCAGTTTTGTTCCGGGCAGTCAAGTTTTGGTTTATAGGTAGATACCCAGACTTTGTTTCGAATCCCGGCCGATAAAATGAGTTAAGAGGACAGTCTACCTACTCTTTCTCCATAAAAATCTAGTCGACTATTTCCTCCCTGGATAAAGACATTGGAGCAAATAAGTTTATGGCATAAAACCTATATCTGCCATGACCGTGCCCCTACCTACGTTTTGCTTTTTTTCATTTTTGCATTAGAATAGAAACAAAACTTCAGAAAACTTTGAAAATGAAAAAATCAAAACGTAGGAGCTTTTTGGCGTCATGGCTGGTACACGACTTATATGGCATAAGCATATTTTTTTGTAATATCTTTATCCAGGGAGGAAACAGTCGACTACGTTTGTAAAGTTTGTATGGATACAGGGACAAGCTGGGTCCCACGGCCCGTGTTATAACAGGCTAGACCGCGCTAGACCAGATTGACAGGCCGTGGAAACCTCCACGTCCGATGCAGCCCGTCGTAACCCGTCGCATCAGTCGTCGTCAATCAGTCGCAAATGCCTCGACAGGCCTTGTGGGTTCTTTTCATCGGAAGGCGCGTTTCGAAAGTCCTATTTAAGGGGACAGTCTACCTACTCTTTTCTCCATACAAACTTTACAAACCTAGTCGACTGTTTCCTCCCTGAATAAAGAAAGATATTAGAAAAATATGTTTATGCCATAAGTCCTATATCAGTCATGACCATGCCCCTACGTTTTGATTTTTTTCTTTTTCTAATTTTTCTGAATTTTATTTCTATTCTAATTAGAAAATAAAAAAAAAACGAAAACGTAGGGGCATTGTCATATGGCAGATATAGGTTTTATGGCATAAACATATTTGCTCCAATGTCTTTATCCAGGAAGGAAACAGTGAACTACGTTTGTATGGAGAAAGAGTAGGTAGACTGTCCTCTTAAGCTGTTTCAAAATTATCAGTTTTATACACACGTTCTAAATGATAAAAGAATAGTATGAAAGACTGTAATTAAAACTATCCCAAATATTTATCCAACTTTATTAATAAAACAACATGGACATCAAATCGCCACTGCGTCGTCAAGAGGCGCAATAAAAATGTAATAGAGCACAACGCCTGGAGGCGTATCATTTCTAAAGGATCCGAAATAAAAGTATATCCCTATTGTAAGGCGATATTAGGATCCTGCCACATAGCCGTACATGCGTGTGGAATTTCTATTAGGTACCTAAAGGGGCGTTTTGCTTTATGTTTCTAAAGGCAATTGCAGACTGTGAATTAAACGATCGGTCAGTTTTGTCGCAGCACGGAATATTCGTAGAATACAGTAGTGCTACTACGCAGCATCATGATAAGGCGAGGCGAGCCTTATTATGATGCTGCGTAGTAGCACTACTGTATTGTGTTCAGTAACGGGAATCGCGATGATTATTGCATAAAATGGTGCAATATTTTTTAGGCGTTAACGGAGGGGCTATCACCGCGATAACTATTGGAATAAGTTTAATACACTAACGTTCAACGACCATCATAGCGTTTCCCGGCAGTGTGGCCAAGACATAAGAGGATGGTCTCCATTCTCTTTCTCCATACAAACGTAGTTTAAATTTTCCTCCCTGGATAAAGACATTAGAGCAAATATGTTTATGTCATAAAACTTATATCTGTCATGACTATGCATCTACCTTTTTTTTTTCATTATTTTTTTAAATTATTATTTTAATTAAAAAAAAAAGGTAGATGCATTGTCATGACATATATAGGTTTTATGGCATAAACATATTTGCTCTAATGTCTTTATCCAGGGAGGAAAATTTAAACTACGTTTGTATGGAAAAAGAGAATGGAGACTATCCTCTTAAGGGCGTTTATTCCATTCTCTTTCTCCATACAAACGTAGTTTACGTTTTCCTCCCTGGATAAAGACATTAGAGCAAATATGTTTATGCCATAAAACTTATATCTGGCATGACTATTCATCTTCCGAATTATTTTTTTCATTTTTTATTATTATTTTAATTAGAAAAAAAAAAAGGTTCGTACATTGACAAGACATGATCACGTTTCTCTCTATACAAAAATATCCGATTCTGGTGTTTTCTGAATATATCTCAGACCACATTGTTACCTATCATCTGGTGACATGGTGGTCAAATCATGGCGTTGCGAGTGATACTATACTGCCTACGACACAGTATATTATTTCTTATACTGTGGCTACTTCATTGCGCTGCTTTATCTAATACTAGCTGCGTCCCGCGGTTTCATCCGCGTAAGTCCCGATCCGGTGGGAATATCGGGGCCAAAAGTAGCCTATGTTACTCAGGGTGAATGTAACTTCGGTGCAGTTGTTTTTGAGTTTATTCATAACCAACATACAGACACAAAAATACAAATCTTTCCTCTTTATATTATTAAGTACCTAGGTATAGAAAACGTTGTCTATCTAGTAACCGATTTTAAATCTAAAATCTGCGGTCGCCTTCTGTAACAAAAATATCGTTTTGTTTTGTTTATAAGTGTGTGCTCACGAATACATGGTTCGACTAAACGCTTAGTGGTACTTACCTAGTTGCTTTCTGTTATTATTGTTTTTTTAATACTTAAATTATAAGACTTCCGTCTCCATTTAAGTAAGTAGGTACTTAATGATCATCCTGCGTTTTCAAGTGCACTGCAACCCACGACACCGACGCGATGTCACGCTATAAGGCAATAAGGCCCATTGTTCCATTATTGTTATTTTAATCTAGTTTTAAGTTTAATTTTATCTGTTTCTGTAGTTATTTAGATAGGCTAGTCTATTGTTTAATTAATTCAATAAAAGAAAACACAATTAAATGATACAATTAAACTTATCAAAATTAAACAAACTAAACAGTTATTTCATGTTTTTAATTCTTTTGTATTTTTATTTTGGTACAATAAAGCGTTATCTAATCGAATCTAAGGCAATTTACGAATTAGTTTCGTTGTTAATTATAATAAATACTACTATAATATCTACTTTTCTGAGCAATGCTTAGGTACCTAACCTATAGTTAGTTGTACTGAGTGTATCAGGGATATTCTCGAGTTCCTTCGGGCTTCGTTAAGGCACGCTTAGCAGGTGGTCCGGGTTATTATAAACGGTCGTTGACTCAAGTAAGATGCCTTAGTGCGTAAACTTCAAAATTAAGTTAAAAGTTACCTTACCTGAAAACTCTGACACTAGGTGGGCCACACCACTACCTAGGCAAATAGAAGAAGTTGCAAATCTGTGGTGCTAATAAAGTTCTTTTTTTTTCAATAACTTTTCAGTGTATCTGTTAGTTGTCCCTTCAATCTGTCTACGAAACACTCATTCAGTCCTCACCAATTGAGAACTTTAAAATATAAAACAATTTTAAGATTTTACATTGGATGTAAAATAATTCATACCTTTTTAATTTCGTAATTAATAAAATACAAAGAACACAGAAATAGAACTGAACAATACAAATCCATTAGCCATTTACTTACATGTCAGTTGTGTAGGTACTAATACACAACTGACATGTAAGTAAATATCAATTCGTTCGTAAAATATTAACGTATTTCACGAAATTTCAATTAACCCAGCCCACGGGACCATTTGTTTACATTAGATTATTTTCAGTTGATCACCCTTTACACCCTTTACAGCCTTATTAATAAACGTGGAGTAAGGTTGTATTAGTACGGCCATGCTTTATCTTTTTCCGTGACAAGTATTTTCAAAATAAGTCACATTTTCGCGGGTCTTAATCGCGAAAATGTCTTAATCTTAATCTTAATGTATTTTCTTACTTCGACGTTTCAACCATGTTACATCGGTCATGGTCGCGAAGGGACATAACTATGTTAACAAATTAATGTCGTGAGAAATTAAAAAGTTTATAAGAACTTGCAAAGTACAAGCCTAGGGCTTTATTTCATAGTACAAGCCTAGTGCTTAGTTTGGGGCTAGTTTGCGCTGCGCTGTGTGTAAACGTCATGCAATATTTAAAGTTGACAGACAGAAACAAAAAGTGGTACATCTAATCTGACTTTATTCCACGTTTATTAATATGAGAGTCAGTGTTTATATCTACTAGCTGTTCCCGCGGCTTCACGTGTAGGTTCGATTCAAAAAAGAAGCCAATACGTGTGTTTCGACGACAGTAATTTAAGGCGAAAGGGGGTTGTTCTAGTTCTAAATGTCTAGGCGAAGCACTTCTGTTTTTAAATCTTTTGCAAAAATATCAACAAGGTATTTTCCGAATATTTTCCTTGCTATTTCAAGTGAATTTTAAGTGCCAGACCTGGACGTGTAAACCATGATTTACTATGCCTAAGTCATGGTTTAAAACCAGGTCTGGCCTTAGAAATGATTTTATAATAGCAAGGTGTGAGTTTAATGTTTATTTGAAAATCAGCTGTTTCTTTGAAATAGAGTTTAGTTCGTTTAAGCGCTGGGAAATTACCGAATTACACACCCAGAGACGCGAGTTCGAGCCTATAAAGGCCATCGAGGCTAAAATGAAAAAAAATCTAACATTTTCTTCAAAAAAAAAAGTATTTTCCATTACAGCATTAAAATTTGATTTCGAATAGTAGGTACATTGAAATTCGTCAGACCAATAAAATTGTATTTTATGTCTCTATCATAAAGTCCACTCACGTTTGTATAAAATCGAGCTTTCGAAGGAGCTCGTAAAAATAACAAAGCTTTTGTTGGTCTAAGTACTTTATTTTTGATGTCAACCGAAACATTTCGAACGGTTTCGTAAAGAAAATGAACCCTTTTTAATAAAAGCTAAAACTAAATTTTACTAAATTTACAACAATTAATAATTAAGTATTAAATCTTTGAAGCTGAAGCCTTAAAATGTTTTACTTCACGAGGATGGATCTGAATACCGTTTCAGAGGCGGATTTTTTTTTCTTGTAATTTCTGGTTGAAGATAGAAGTCCGGGTGTCCAGGTTCCGGGTGTCATCTCACGACCACGGCCGGTGTAACCCGTTTGCCGAAACGTCGAAAAGCGCTTTTAGTAGTTGCCCATCTCTCATACAAATTGGTTCCCAGTTTTTTTATACGGTTACATAAGTAGGCGGGATCACATAAAATATTATTTCTTAGTATTTACCACACACAGGAAATACTGTTTTTTAAAAAAAGCTTTAAAAAATATATTACTACAGATTCCCTCTGGGTACTACTAAAAAATGAAATTTTGAAAGCATTTTTCAAAAAGTAAGGTCACATAAGTTGTAGGAAATGACTTGTCTTATCAAAGCCCATTTTTATAAAACAGGCAAGTTATGATGATTTTAAAAGACATTCAAAAACCCCCTATCATTCGATGATCGTCTCAAAGGTCGTCGATGTTCCCAAAGGTTTACGATTGGAAAGTAATCTAATAAAAACAACATTCACATAATTTTACAAGTCTATCGTCATTTCAGAGAACAACTCAATTCTACCGTGTCGTAACTTATTGGCTGTAAAACATTTATTATCCTGAATTTAAATAAGATCGTGTGATAATATCTTTTTAACCTAGGTTTTAAAAAGTATACTTTTTAAAATATCAAATCAAAATATTTAACTTTTTGACTCTGACGTTGAAATTGAAAATTATCCTAAACCGCTCGCAAAGATACGCGTATACGTTTTCAGCAGTAACGGGTAAGGGAATTAAACAAATAACTTCTTACCCTAAATGCATATTATTATGCTTCCCATTCCGTCGTTAGTAAAAACAAATGGTTTTATTAAAAACGTATAAAAATATATTATGGTCCAGGATTCTTGGTACATTTTGGCAATTGATCACTATCAAGTTAATTTTCCATGAAAAGCTTCATTTTGATGAGACGCCCAACAATTTCCTATCGATTGTGGTAGATAACAGAGGTAGAATCTGTACCTACTACTACTACTTTTGAGAGTAGGACCGGGATAACGTACAGTAACGTAGACAAAGGTCTATGGCCATGAATGGTGCCAACACCCAAAAAACCTAAAACATTTTCGGGAAAAAACTTGAAATATCGATAGTGTCCTATGTATGTACAAAGATAAATATTTCAACAAGGAGAAATGCATCAAAATATCTAGTAAAAATGCCTTGAGCAACAAAACATAAGAAATATTCCAAATACCAACAAAACCAATAGCAGAACTAGTTGACATTACTGTGTAGTAGGTATCCAGGCGTTGATAACCAGATTTCACGGCTGAACAAAGTGAAGCCTGTGGTAAAGGCTTCTGAAACTGTGAGTTAGTTAATGGCAGAACACTTCTATCTAGATGGTAGGTAGGTAGTATGGAATTACATTGCTGAATATTTCATTCATTTTAAGTGCGTAGTTTAGCGTTTTTGAAATATCCTAAGGAACATTAAACTTTTTAAATTCACACGATTTGTTAACCTTTGACCAGACCTTTGTAACATGGTTGAAAATAAAAATGATACGCGATCAAAAATGTGGAAAATGTAACTATCATACATAACTAATGATAGTTACATTACAACTATATTTTTCCGCTGTTTTCGCGATGTTAGAATAGAATTCAACTAGTTTTTCCGATTTCAATCGCCTATTTTTATTTATTTTCAACCTTACGAATCGGGAAAGTCCTCGAAACGCCGGGCATCGATAAAATGCTAAAAATAATATAAACAACCCGATTCATACCAGAAAAAAAGTTTCATATCAACAATCCATCTTTTTTAATTAAACTGAAACCGCGGCAAGGATAAAAACCCGGCAAGTGCGAAACTCGCGCACGAAGGGTTCCGTACCACTATCACAATTGGGTACCGAACCCTAAAATCGTTTACCAATTTTAAAATTTGATAGGAAAAAGTGACATATTTAGCTTCGATTCTTACTTCCATCATACGACCACACCACTAAAAAAAAATGAAAAAAAAAACTTTGGCACAAAGACAATCTGAAACTTATTATTAAGAAACTCTTTGGTAAGTGAAGGCAGACTGGTATATTTGACAGGTAGGGTTAGCCATTTTGAATTTCATGACCTACTCGATTCGATGTTTTTGAAACACGTTTGTTGTATGGGAGCCCCTCTTAAATATTTGTTTTATTTTGTTTTTAGTATTTGTTGTTGTAGCGGCAACCGAAATACATCTTCTGTGAAAATTTCAACCGTCTAGCTATTACGGTTCATGAGATACAGCCTGGTGACAGACGGACAGACGGACAGACGGACAGACGGACAGACGGACAGACGGACAGACGGACGGACGGACGGACGGACGGACGGACAGACAGACAGACAGCGAAGTCTCAGTAATAGGGTCCCGTTTTTACCTTTAGGTACGGAACCCTAAAAAGTAGCCTACCTATATGTTATTCAAAACCTCCAGCAGCTTCATACTATGTTTCATTGCAATCGGTTTACTAGTTTTTACGTGAAGAAGTAACAAAGATACTGGTTCATTAGTATTACAAAAAAACACATTTGTAATATTAGCAGAATACACAAATGTATGTAATGATGTCTTGTTATTTATTATGTACCTGTAGCTACCAATAATTTTCTCAAATTACACTTGTAACAAATGACTTCTGAACTCACTCAAACAAGTATGGAAGTGTCAAAACTAATAATTAATTGCTCAAATCACTCTCCCTCTTTGATAAAGCTGCTCATTTTATGTTCGAAGAGTTTCATACGTATAACTTGCTAGTTTTGCTCTTTGGTTTTGTTTGCGTTTAGTTTAGATAAAAAAGTTTATCATTTGCAAAAAAACTTATCTAGGTATATATATAAAATTTAAAGTCCTGATTGATCTACTAGTATATATTATCAACGCAGAGCCCTAACCGCTGGTCCTAGAGACATGAAATTTGGAGAGGGTGTTCGCAGTTAGAGTGATATATAGGTTTGTACTTAAATTTTTTTTATATGTATAGGTTAGGTAAAAGATATTTATTTATACGATAACATAAAATACATATACAAGAAAGTAACGGAATAGAAGAAATGAAACGTAACAGAACGGAAGAAACGGTCGAACAGTTTACACGGAAATGAAAATATACATAAATATGATACCGATTTTCAATTCATTTGATGAAGTCAGGCCCGACTCCTGTAAAATTACATTAAATTATGATAAAATATCATGACATCAAACGAAAATGCTCATCATGGGTCCATTGTACGATTAGCTTCAATATTTTTTGTAGTTTTATTAAAAACCACAATCAAACAGACAAACTTTTAAAACAAAATAATACTACCTAGCAAAAATTATTAGAATCTTGGCCGGAGAGAACATTTCTTAATGAATTTGTAAACTTCTGGGAAACTTGGATTTGGTTTTCATTTTGTTAAAATTTCACATGTCAGCGGATTTCTATGGAGAAAATTGAATTATCTAAAATAAGTATACATACGACGTGCATACAACACAGTCATCAGCGAAATCAAGACACGGCACCTTTGGAGGCTTAGCCACCTCTAGCGAATGGAGGAGGATAGTGGTGATGGAGTCAGTCGAGTCGACAAACCCTCACGTCTTCACGAACAAGATTCGAGCCGGATCAACACAAACCCAGTTCTCTAATACCTACGCATATATGTTATAGAGTCCCCAGCGATGACCAGCAAGGGTATAAAGAGAGGGGTCTGCTGTACCGCCAGGCCACCCCCAGGGGCGGACCATATTATTATATCACTTACCGTCAGGTGAGATAGTGGTAAAACGACCATCTATCGTCTATAAAAAAATAAAATAAGAAAGGGTATGTAGTTACATGACATTTTAAAAGGCATTGCTAAAAAGGTAGGTGTCGTGTGAACTCTAAGCTAATAAGTGGCATGAATTAGCGCAGCATGATAGACAATTTTTAATTGGTGGGGTGAGCTACATAGCTCTTCAAAATACAGTAAATTGCACACTTTTTGACTTCTTCCTATAGAAATAGACCCTTAATTATCTACAAGGTAATACATTGACTTGTGTTACGATGACTAGACAGACTAGACAATGGATAATAATCCTTAATTTTGATTTATTTATATAGGCCATTCCAATAAAGTGCTCACGAGGTCTACTGTTCACAGAACGACTAGTTTCACACCGAAGTTAATTTGTACTTTTAATTATTAAAAGCACAATTATTGTTTTAAAACTTGTAAAGTTTGCGTTAGAAGTGCAGCACCAACACTGACCACTTTTTGACCATCAAATGTATAAGTTATACGTAGCAGTTACGAGCAACTGCAGCCAGAAAGTGTTTCGAACTTACCCGAACAAAGTTTCCTTCTATTCGGGTAAATTCAGTTCCGGGTCATAGATGTAAATATACTTATTTACTACAATAAACTATACCTATACTCTATTTCAGAATCTTAGATCAAAAATGTAAAAAACTCATACCTAAATTTATTTGAAAGAAAGTGACAACTCTTTATTTACCTTTTTCTTTAATATTGACAGTGCTTTGTTTACATTTTTGATCTAAGATTCTTAAATAGAGTAAAGATAGCTTTATTCTGTCTCAGAATTTTTGACCAAAAATGTAAACATAAATTTGCCAATTAGATTTTTAAGGTCGGCCACCTGCCTGCCACTGCTTGGCCTGCTTTGCCCTACAAAGCAGGTCAAGCAGTTTATTCACCACCGCACGGGGTAAACTTAAGGTTCACTAGTCGGCCCATTTCCCTTTGTCGCTTTTTATGACACCCACGGGAAGATAATATGGGGTATGCCCATTCTCTGCTAGGGCTACATTGCAAAACAGATGAAATGTAACTAATCGTCTGAATTAAAAAAAAAAACATATATTTTAGTATTTAAACTGAAACAGTTTTTGAATTTTCATATCATCTATGAAAATTCCATGGTTCATGATACAACCTGTCGATAGACTGACAAACAGCAGACAAACAGTGGAGTATTAGTAACAGGGTCCCGTTTTCACCCTTTGGGTACCTTAAAAATGGCAGACGAAGACTCGCCATATGATTCGCGTATTATATAATTACTAGCTGACCCGGCAAACGTTTTTTGCCTGTTTTTGTTTTGCCTTATAAATTATAGATAGTAGCCGATTCTCAGACCTACTGAATACGAATATAAAATTTCATAAAAATTGGTCAAGCCGTTTCGGAGGAGTACGGTAACTAACACTGTTACATGGAAATTTTATTTATTAGATTAATGATAGTTATTTAGTGTCTGTGGTCCAACAGCAGCTAAAAGCCAGACGATTGTTCGGATATGATGCCCAGATTGAATTTAGGCAGCGAAACTGGGTTTATGAGGGTTCCAAGTGAAGTTTGTTCAGCTAAAAGGGAACAACTTTCCTGTTAGATTGTGGCTAAAAATAATTGAGGTTTTAATACGAGAGGGGTCTCGGTACGGTTTAGTTTTATCTTTATTTTAGGCTTTAAATTCCTGGGTTTATTAGTCTAGAGTTCTTTGGATAAGATAACTTCTGGACTGTCAAGGTCGGTGTCGTGTCAGAATTGTAATTGAAATAAATTTAATAGTTTATTAGTACTAGTAACTTGGTTAGTGCAACTTCGTTACGCCATTAAAAAAAACCTGACACCAGCACTGCAGCAGGCAGCAGCACTAATAATGCCCTGGCATCCTACTGGAGGAATAAAACAATACTTCTAAGTGCCCGAATCGATGGTGCCCGGTCATTATTCATTTTTCAAAATGGAAACCCGTTTGTTCCAAAAAAATAGGAGAAAATATTTTTCCGATAATTAAGAGGACAGTCTCCATTCCCTTTCCCCATACAAACGTAGTTAAAATTTTCCTCCCTGGATAATAGATATTATAGCAAATATGTTTATGCCATAAAACTTATATCTGTCATGACTATGCATCTACCTTTTTATTTTTTTCTGTTTATTATTTTTTTATTTTATTATTATTTTAATTAAAAAAAATGGTAGGTAGATGCATTGTCATGACAGATATAGGTTTTATGGCATAAACATATTTGCTCTAATGTCTTTATCCAGGGAGGAAAATTTAAACTACGTTTGTATGGAGAAAGAGAATGGAGACTATCCTCTTAAAAAAATATCGTCACATTTAAACCAATTTATCTACATAAAACCTAAACTCTGGAGCTTAGGATGAGCATAAAATAGAAATATTAACGATTTATGCGTAGAATACGTTGCTTATTCCAGTTGAATCGAGCCTAAGTCCAGTAATATCAAACTAAGAATGGCTTTAAAAAACAAAGAGTTCGCATATTTCAGAATTGTTACAAATATTGATATAAAAATTAACGATGTGGCTTCAGCAGATGGGATCACGCAATTCGATGTAAACAGGGAACCCGAGCCGAAAGGGTTTTGCGAAGTGAGCGCATAATTTACATAATATTTTATAACTAGACCTAAGTCAATATACCTTTGAGTTTATCTAATATTTGACTAATAGGAATATGTTATTTTTTATTATAAAAATATTTAAGTTGTTTTAAAATATCTACATATTTTTTCTTCGCTATCGTGATATTTTGAGTAGGTAATGTAAAATAATGTTGCCTATATTAAAAAGTACATTTTTATTAACACAGAATAAACCCCTTTACTATACCAACTTCTTCTTTTCGTATAGTGATGTGGCTCGCCTAATGTCGATAAAAATCGCAGGTCACCTTTTGGCCTCCAACTTGACCTAACGACTGCTATTAGACATAACAACCGGGACTGTCCGGGACCAACTGCTTAACATGCCTTCCGAAATACGGTGGCACTATACCAACTCACATCATTACTACATAGGTACTACATCCTCAATTTAATTTATTCTGTTCATTAAAAAAAAACCATTTTTATACTATCGATTTTTTTATTAGAATAAATATTTAAATAGTGGCTTTAAAATATGGCAACATCATAATGATAGGTTGACCATTTGGCATTTAAAAACCAATAAACTTATTAAATTCACACGATTTATTAAAACAGTTACTTCAGTCAGTCCTTGCGGCCAAGATTATTGTTACATAATAATTATTGAAACGTCGAGGTAAGAAAATAAATAATAATACGCGATTACCTCTTTATAGTGGCAGTAGGCAGACTTTATAGCACGGAGAGCAGATGGTCGTTGGGGCCGAAAGGTTCTCGAATGAAAACCGCGGATCGGAAAGCGCAGCGTTGGACGCCCACCAACGAGATGGACGGACGACTTGGTTAAAAGGCCGCGAGTTCACGGTGGTTGCAGGCCGCTTATAACCGAAGCATCTGGAAATCTATGAGGGAGGCTAATGTCCAGCAGTGGACTTTTTACGGCTGAAATGATGATGACGCGATTAAGGGTACAGTCTACCTACTCTTTTCTCCATACAAACTTTACAAACGTAGTCGACTGTTTCCTCCTTGGATAAAAATATTAGAAAAAATATGTTTCTGCCATAAGTCCTATATCAGCCATGTCTAATGTGCCCCTACGTTTTTGATTATTTAATTTTCTAATTTTTCTGTATTTTATTTCTTTTCTAATTTGTAAATTAAAAAAAAAAATAAAACGTAGTGGCATGGTCATATTGGTCATGCCAGAAATAGGTTTTTATGGCATAAACATATTTGCTCTTATGTCCTTATCCAGGGAGGAAACAGTCGACTACGTTTGTATGGCGAAAGAGTAGGTAGACTGTCTTTTTAAGACCCGGTAAAACGTAACTATATATAGCAACCAATTCTAAAATTCCTCCAGAACCTTTACTTCCAAAATTATATTTAAATAATAAAACCGTTGCGACCCAATCCACTCAAAGTTAATTACTTTTCTATCGAACGTTTATTATAATATCTGTTATTCAAGTTGCGTTACCAATCCCTTGTTATTCGAAGATCAAGTTCTCCTTTACATTTCGATCAAATCACGGCTGATTGTCATGAAATTCCGTTTTTAATACGAAAAGCCAGTGATTTCTATTCAAGTCGCGTTCCGAGGCTCGGCCGGACTGTCCCAGGCTTCGTCAATGATACCCAATGACAATAACGTTATAAATCTCATACATTTTTATGACATAATTTGAAATAATTTATTTTATTCGATAGCTTGTTTTTTGTTGCGACGTGTGAGGGTGAAAATGTGGAATGTTTTTTTTTTAGATAAAAATGTTAGTTGGGTATTTTTGGGTCGTGTGGCTTTTTTTGTCGTGTTTTCTGCAAACTGAATATATTTCGTACCTACTATGTCGATAAATCTTAGACATTCTTTTTCTTCTTTTCAGGTCGCCCTAAGGTCATTTAGTTGACCTAACGACTGTTATCAGAGGTTACAACTATAGCCAACTGGTTTACATGCTTTCCGAAGCACGGCGAGTGCTAGTAAATGTTTATTTGCATTATCGGTCACCCATCGAAGAAATGACCGCACCAAGCGTTGCTTACAAGATGACTTCTGCTTCTTTTCAGGTTGCCCTAAGGTCACTCACTTGACCTAACGACTGCTATCACATATAACAATTATAGCCATCTGCTTAACGTGCCTTCCAAAGCACGAGGAGTGCGAGTAGGTAAATGTAATTGCATTATCTGTCTACCATCGAAGAAATGACTGCACCAAGCGTTGCTTACAAGATTACTTGCTTCTTCTTTTCAGGTTTTTCGCCCTAAGGTCACTTACTTGACCTAACGACTGCTATCAGAGGTTATAACTATGGCCAACTACTGAACGTGCCTTCCGAAGCACGGGGAGTGCGAGAAAAATGTTTTTGGATTATCTGCCTTCCATCGAAGAAATGACCGCACCAAGCATAGCTTACAAGATTACTTCTTCTTTTCAGGTCGCCTTAAGGTAACTTACTATCAGATATAACAATTATAGCCAACTGCTTATCGTGCCTTCCGAAGCACGAGAAGTCTTCTTTTTTTTTCTTCCCTAGTCCCAGTTTATCCGGGGTCGGGTCTCCTCGTATTTCAGATGCACGGGGAGTGCGAGTAAATATTTTTAAAATATCGGTCACCCATCGAAAAAATGACCACATCAAGCGTTGCTTACAAGATCGACGAGCAGAACTAGGACTATTTGACGGATCTTAGGCAACCTGAAATATCATAGACTAGCTGAGAAAGAAAACTTGGTTGGTGGCATGAAAATGTTTCTCTAACAAATCAATGAGCATTTCAAATTCAGTTCAAATAGAATTCCAATATTAAATAAGTACTTAGATATTTAGGTGCCTATTTACGAAAAAACATCAAGAATGAACGTAGACCACTGACAATAAATCGGACGATAGATAGGAATGGTAGTCAAAAGCAGCTAAATTGGTAAATAAATGTTAGATTATATTATGGCAAGCTATCGGTAAATTATTTCCAGTAAGCGTTTATTTTTGCGTCATTTGAAGCTTATTTAGAACATAATGCGATTAAAACGCGATGCGCTGATACTTTTGTAGCGGTATTAACCACATTATCGCTGGTTAAAGGCCTGCAGGCATTTTTTATATGTATGTTACCTAGAGTTATAACAGCGACTACTAGCACTTTTTAACGATTGGTTCTAAGGTTGATCCAATTGACACCATAATGTATATTAGAGGTCTTCCTCTGATAACTGTTAAAGTCATAAAACAGTGGTAGATGCAGAAACAAGCAAAATAATATTACCAAGAGCAACTACTAGCGCTTATTTAGCTACTAGCGTTTTTAGTTAGCTCCAGTTGATGCCAAAATGTTTATTGGAAGTCTGCTACCGCTCGCTGCTCATAACTCCTAAAATAGCTGTAGATGCAATAGCAATATTACCAAGAGCTATAACAGCAACTACAAACGCTTTTTTATTGCCTCATAGGTTCTTATTTAGCTCCAATTGACACTAAAATGTTTATTGGAGGTCTGCTACTGCTATAAACAACTCTATACCTTCACTCCAAGTTAAATATTGGACGAATTTTCTCAACGGCAAGGTGTCGAAAATGCAAATTGTGTTTACTTGGTGAATGTACTCAAGTCGATGTCAATATTCGACGTTGAATTTCGGTGTCTTCGATTATTTTTCGACTTCGACACGTTTTTTTTTCTTCGATTCGTTGACGATCAAAATCCACTTTTCATTTTTTATCTTTCGTATTGTTTTTAAAAGCTTTGGAAATAAGTTTAGGTATGAATGTATTGACCTATATTCATCATCCTCACGATATTCCCGGTTGCATCCGAGAGAGCCCGGGAGTCCGCTTTCCTACGCGATGCCAAAGATCGTGCGAAGTAGAGACTTACTCTACTTCGCACGATCTTCGGCATCCCGCGTTTCTTGACAATTTCTTAAGTCATCCATGCTGATACATTGAATCCTTGGAAGTAACATGGGAAAATTGGTCAGATACTTCTACAGGGTTGGGACTTGTGTGGATAAAAACGAAGGGCGATGTTAGACTCTAATAAGGTCGAAGTCAGAAAAAGAAAGCACCTGTTAGAGAGTACCTAGATGTATCAACGATCGGAGCGTAGGCATACGGGTAAACATTTACGCAAAGTTTTGAAGTTTAAGAAAAACAAACATGAAGTCTTGAGTTTCTTGTAAAATACGGCTTAGTACTTCGTAAATAGGTAGGTAAAAGGAAAATTTTCCATCGTCCTCCCATTTTACCTTTATGTAATTAATTAACTTTTGATTAAGCACCTACATGTAATTGACTCTTGAGTCACTGATTAGCTGAAGTTCAGATACTTTGTGAGTTTATTATGATTCGTTATTAAAATGGCAGTGATTATCATTAATGTTTCTCTTGAATCTATATTAGAAAATCCCGCCCAAAAGGCTAGCTGCATTGCCTCTTTAGACAAAATAAGAATCATTTATTGTTCTAATGTGTAGGTATATTGATCTTTATTAGTGTACAATCTACTCGTTACGAAAATAACATATAATGTTGTATAAAATTATATTAATACTTAAGTTAAATCTAAGTAAGTTTTAAAATCAACTGGTACTCAGTACTCACGTATTATGTACCTATGTATATAAATCATACTTATCCTATAAGTAAAACGGCTTATCAATGCCTCAGCGTTATCTAAAAATGCGGTATCGTGCCAAGCCAATGGATTATTCTCAAAAGCAGAGCAAGCTGTTTTGGAAATTTTTCAAAGTTTTACTAAAACTGTTAAAATGTTAGTATTTTTTTGCAAAATTACCAATAATTACTTTATACTTAATCGTTTAAATAAACTACCAATGTTTGACACAACCTTCAAACGTTTTAGTTAGAGAATACGTGCCTAGGGATACCTAAGTCTAGGTAACTTAAACAAACGGGATGAACTGAAGAAATAAAAGGTTTGAACAAGAGTAATCCTAGAACATGTGCCGCGAATGGCCAGCGAGATAAGGCGCCTAATTTATTGCGTTTCAATACCTATACACGAAGATTTAGAACAATGGAATCGGTATAAACAAAAAAAAACACAATGCTAAACAATTGTTTAGTTTTTCATAATTATGAAGCGATTGAAATTAAACTAATTTTTTGGTTTTAGTCGATCGGCGCGGCGGCGTTTAAAACCAAAAAAAAATGAGTTTCAACATAGCGAAAACAGAAGGAAAACCTATGGTACCTATTTAGAACCATTCATACACTGCTCATGTTCAAGCCAAACCAGAAAGATACTATGTTCATCATCTTTTGCAGCCCCGGCATAGAATAGGGTTACCCCATCTCTTCCCTTTTGTGTCGTAAAAGGCGACTAAGGGATCTGAGGAAGACTAGCAAACCTTAAGTTCTTCCCGCGAGGTGGCGGATAAACTGCTTAGTCCCTAGGAGGGTTGGTGTAAGGCCGGCCTAAAAATATTCCCAAATCTAATGATCAATGATGACAATGCTGACTAGGGTTGGACCTAGTTAGATTGATACAATTTTAGGACGAGGATAAATCTACAGTACCTTAGGTATAAAGTTTATTGAAGTGGTTAAGTTAGGAGAGTCATGTGTGACGTCGTTGCTGGTTGCTCTTGTACTAAGTTAGTAAGTAGGTACCTAATCAACTAAATATGAAAATCGCTTTATCCGTTTGAAAGCTACAGACACACAGACATAGTAACACAGATATTGATACATTTTTGTCACATCTAGTTCTCTATATCCAAAATCCAACATTTCTCTAAGGCAAGCAGATGTTGAGAATTTAGTTTCATTCACGTGTTATTCTTTCTCAAGTTATTTCTTCGCAATAGATATGGGAAACTCCATTTATGTTTAAAGTTAACTTTATGTTACAAATTAAATGATGTTTTTAATTATTTTATTAACAACGTCAATTGTAAAAATAAGACCCAGTTTTTTTGGTAGAAAAGTGGCAATAGAGCCACCATACGGGAGAGCGGGAGGTCGTGGATTGAAGTCCTATATGGACATTGCATTTTGAACTAAAATAGCTTTTTACTAAATATAGATTTCACTGATGTGTTTTATAAAAAAAAGACTTCAACGTTTGAAAGGCAATATTTTAATGTATTACTTTGTCCAAAATATTTTTATACTCGTAGATATAGGTATAAGTAAATTTCCTTGATCCGTAAAAATATTCCCAAATCTAATTGCAGAAGGTATGGTCAATAAAATTATTATGACTTACTGACTGCGTCGACCCCAAATAAAAAAAACAATTTGGGGTTTAGCGGACCCCGGGCTCCCGAAAGGGATGCAACCGGGAACATCGCTCGGATGAGAAGAGGTATAGGTACTTTTTCAAAGCTCTCACCAAAAACGAAATAAAATTAAATAACAAAATCATTTCGTTCTAAAAGAGAACCAACCTACTAAAATTTTAATCGAAACTCTCCAGTAATTCACCGTAATGCTTAGTTAGATGCTGTTAATCCAACAGAACAAGCCTGGGAACGCGTCCAGGTGAAATAAATCAGTCTAATCCACGCCCTGGCGTTTAGGTCATGGAGATTACAACCGACATGATGTATCGTTTGCATTTTTAACGCGAATCGTTTGAGATTTACGGGAGAATAATGGTGTACCTGTTCGAGTATTTTAGGACCTTTTTGATTCATAGCAGTGAAATTAATAAGTTTCTCCTTAGTCGGTTCCTCATAGTTAAGGACTGTGACTCTGTGCAATGATAGGTATCTTGCACAAGGTGCAATATATCTTCGTTGGCTGCCGTCTTCAGCTTGCAGTTCTGGAGGGGTACTTAAATTCTACGAACGTATGAACGAAAGAAAGAAAATTTGTCATCCGTCCAATCTGTCACCCATCCTTCAAAACGCTTTCTTGACAGCTTTCCTTCTGGAATTATCGTTGGTTCTATCCTTCGAAGAATTAAAGTAGAGGCTCTGATACCAGTGGAGTATCTATTTTTTTTGTCAAACAAACGTTTGGTCGATAATTTCCTACTAATTAAACAAATTTTAAATTTCGAACGTCGAAATGTTGAAACTTCTGTGAAGATAATCTTCTAGACATTTGAAACGAACGGAGCGACGCGGGCGCACTCTACTAAGCCAGTAAGCAATGCAATGGCTGCAAACCCAATAGGCCAGTACAACAGTAAAAAAGTCCGGTCAGACTATGCTTTTAACTAGAACTGGCTTGGTGGAATGATTCAAAAATAAGTACCGCAAAAATTGTCCTAAGAATACTTTACTAAAACCTAAATAGAAAGACATAGGAACATAAAACTGAACGGTCTAAACCTAAATATCCCGAAAAAATTGAGTGATCCCAAAAAATATCAAATCACTCAGCATATTTTTCCAATATGGCTATGACAGAGCGGATATTGTGTAGGCATAACATGCTAAGTACGCCTCACCCTGTATAATCTGTTTGAAAGTTACTTCACACCAATATACCTACAGGGTGAATCGATAATGCAAATTTTATGTAAAGAGACTGGAGAGGGCAAATTTGGGGATCCAGTGCAAACCAATAATATGTATCAAATGTTTAGTTTACGCAGCATTGCTTCGGATCTTACTAATGAAACTCTATATTGATAATGGGAACTCCTTTCATCAATGTAGGTACGTCGTCATTCAAACTGAAAAATCAGGAAGTGTAGAAAATTGAGGAGATTGATGGATGTTCGTGTGAGTCAAGCAACGGATGGCGCGGTCATTATTTTGGTGGGTGACCGATAATGTGTGTGGTAATATCACGTAGGTAATACTATTTCGAGCTTCTCCGTGCTTCGGAAGGCTCGTTAAACAGTTGGAACTGGTTGCTATATCTAATAGCAGTCGGTAGGTCAATTTAGAGGCCGTAAAGGTGACCTGAAGACTCTAACACGAACGAAAAGAAGAAGAAGAAGAATTCTGAGTAAAAACTCATAAGTACATAACCCTTCTTTCGTGCGGGTCATATGTACTAACAGTGATTGCGGCCGTTTACGTTTATAAAACAATATTTATGTATCTCCTTAAATATTATTTTTAGAAATATAGATACTTATGTACACTCTGGTAACGACTGTTACCTCCAATAAACATCCATCCATACATCCAAACTTTACTTCTTTATCATGTTAATAGAGAAAAGCAGCGCGTGTAACACGTTACCTCCTGCTGTGCAATATTCCACACTTAAGTGGTGGCCTAAACTGAAGAAGTTACTGACCGTGCTGAGCTTCGTTTGGTTTATAATCCTACTGTACCTAAATATTACTTTAATTAATTATACTTATTTCAGTTGTTAATAATATATTTTGGGTATGTTTTTTTAAATTTATAATACTATTGTAGTTTGTAAACTACAATATCATTATAAATTTAAAGCTAATAAATATAATACAATACACTAAAACCCAATACTTAATACTGAATTCAGTGAAGCAAAACTTAAATCCGAACAATTAGTCGCCAAAACCTAGTTGGGCAATTCTCGCTTTCGAAACAAAACTTTTCATTCGAATGCTCTAACATTTACACTTGTACCAACATCAAAATTCACTCAACAACATCTCTATGACAGAGTGGTAGAGCTCAAAATGTCATTATTAAATTTAAGTTATAAAATTGTCGTTAGTTAACTCTGCTTAAGGGATTTCGGATTCCCACTTTGATGCTAAACAGCAACATTTTGAATTTGGTTTAAGAAGATTTCATACCGGATAACCACGAAATTAAAAAAAAAACAGACACTTTTGTATTAAGTCAAGTCTAAGTAAATTACTTGGAAACATCACGTTGTCGCCGATGTTAATAAAAATCACAATACATGGCATACTTGTTTAAGAATTTGTACGGGACGCTGGTAGTCTATTCATAATACTTAGGTTCAAATAAAAAAAAACTGGTTCTAATTTAGAATTAGTTTATAAAAAATCAAAATCCTAAGATTAATATTCAAATTGAATTTGGTTAAAAAAACACTCGCTTTAGAGTACCCCTTATACTCACTTTCAAACTCAGATACCATTTCAAATTCAAATTCAGTTTGGTTTAGACCGCAGATTCAATTTCAAATTCTAATTCTATTTATATAGAAGAGTTTAAAGAAACTAGAAATTGAATAAAGCTCTATAATTTTACCTCAACATGCAACTTTGATCACATTTACCAACACGTAAACAACAATTTTCTACCCATTGAGTCTGCAAGCAATTTGTCCCCCCATATCTTCCGAGTTCCCGCAAATTTTAAACAAAACCCATCAAATCGAAGCACTGAATATCAAACCAGTAAACTTGTTCATTTATATCGTGTAAGTTTTCCATGCGAATGGGCACAATGGCGGAACGCGAGGAAACTGAGTAGGTACTGAATATAGATTAGAAATGTAACAGAGAGGACACTTCGTTTGTTGTTTGGCTCCACATTATGCAATGTTGCTAATACATTTAAAACCTTTTAAAATACTTGTGTGTGTTTTTGTAGGTATGGTTTTGTTTCCTTCTCCTCCATAAGTCCTTTAAGTTAAGTCCCATAAGTTTGGCCTCCTCGGGCCAAGAAGTTTACCTGCCACCAAGCGGGGAGTTATGAAACCCACGAAATAAGATGGGGTGAGACAAATGCCATTCTATGCAGGGGCTACACGGTTATTTGAACCTATTATTGCTCTTCAATTGATGATTACGCAATATAACTTAAAACTTAACTAAACTAAAACCATTAATTAATTCATAATTATTTTAATATAACTTAAAAGACCCTTGTTGCTTGATTTAGTATTTTTGGTAAAATAGCTGTAACTGTCGAAACCACTTTTAGGTGAAAAGGTTCACTTTTTACATTGCTACATGTTTTCATAATGACGAAGACACGATGATATTTTAAGCACGTATTACAATCAACGGTAAAACTATTCAATAATCACGTTAAATACAGTGACAGATCTATTTTGTTTAATCATCTATGGCACGAACACTTTCCAACACTCTCGATAAGGGAACAAACCAAACAAGTGCATAAATTAAATATAGAAGTTTGTCTGTACGGGAATCAGACGCAATTGTGAGGGCATGGGTAGCGTTGAATGGTTTTAGGGTACCGCGGGTAGGTGTTAATAATAAACCTTGCTTCTTGTGTCAATTGGGTTGGGTAAGAAAATTATATTTTGTACTCGAAATTCAAAGAAGACTGCCAACTTGACTTGGTGAGCTAATAGGTATATTCCTGACTGAGTGACTTAACTATAATCCACGCTCAGCCACTGCTCCCAGTAACATGAAATTTAGAGTGTCTTTTGTGATGTGTAGGTTAGAAAAGGATAGGAAAGGATAATAGGACGAAAAAAGAATTTTGTGAAAGTCCCACGGTATTGGGACATAAACCTTCCCTTACACTCGAGTAAAACAAGTATTCTTTTATACTCCATTAATCCTAAAGACCTACGGTAATCAAGGTGAACCTTATGATCAGAAATACGGGACATGATGCTCGAAGAATAACTCGAAGCTCGAAGATCAATAACGTTAAGAGGAAATCCTCTTATTGAAAGAATGGAATAGACTGATATAAATATGCTATGGAATCACAACATAATTAAGACATATTGTACGGAACCCAACCAAGATTCGATACACACACACAAGTTTTATGCACAATCAACGCATATTCAAAAGTTGTCGCCAAGGGGGCAGAGTTACAAATTCGGTTGGCAGTCGATTCGTGAGGTAGCAAGTTTATTCCCAGCTTACAGTTCAAATCCGACACGTCCAAACTCAATAATGTGTTCGGACCTGCCATGTTACTTTGTGATTGGGTTATAGGTAGTTAATGTGAAGGTGTTATATCACTATTCAGTTCAGTTTCTTAGGTAGGTATGGCTTGTCTGCCAGCAATATAGGGTAATTCTAAGTCAGTATCACTAGGATAATGTACATCAAAATATTAGTGCTGATGGCTACAATAAAAATGGCAACAAATTTTATTGCAACCACAAATACCATCAAAAGCTCCCAATTTGTTAGTAATTTGCTAATTCCGTGTTTGGTAATGTTGTTTTAATTTCACTCAATTCGTTATCTTTCGCAGAACTACATTGATTAATATCTCACCTAAATTAAACAATTTACACGCAACATGACTAGGCTTCATTCACCATAGGTTTCACGAAAATAAAATTTCAGGACGAGACGTCCACCAACGCGTTTCAAACAAATGTCGTATATGTTACTATTCTAGAAAGAGAAAGCTTACCCTAAGTACCTTTAAGAGAGAGAGAGTCAATTCTGAACAGAGATTATAGTTTTTACATTATTTCTTTTAAACTACGTCGTTTCACTGCTTAGAACTGTCTCTTTAAGATCATGCTTCCAAACAGTCTAGTTTTGAGCTAGGTTTAGTCATAAAAGAAAGAAAACAGGACAAGCACATAGCAACAAAATAGGTACCTATAGTTAAGAGGATTAGTCTCCATTCTCTTTCTCCATACAAACGTAGTTTAAATTTTCCTCCCTGGATAAAGACATTAGAGCAAATATGTTTATGCCATAAAACTTATATCTGTCATGCATGACTATGCATCTACCTTTTTATTTTTTTCATTTTATATATTTTTTATTTTTATTTTAATTAGAAAAAAAAAAAAAAAAAGGTAGATGCATTGTCATGACAGATATAGGTTTTATGGTACAAACATATTTGCTCTAATGTCTTTATCCAGGGAGGAAAATTTAAACTACGTTTGTATGGAGAAAGAGAATGGAGACTATCTTAAAGTAACAAAAAAGAAAAAAAAAACTTTATAAGCGTGTGCGAGCCCCAAGTGGGCCGGCTTTAGAAAAAGCTGTGGCCGGTATACATACTTATTTACAGCGTTGGTCTTCCGGCCCGGACCAAGCGCAGCGATAAGTTAAGCTCTAACTACACCATGACACTTTACCTTAAACAGTTCACACCTACAGCACACATATAAAGAGATGAGTGCATGTGTGCTGTAGATGTGGTCTGTTTTAGGTAAGTATAAGTGTAAGTACCTACCTTATATTTTGAGCTTTAGATAATTTGAGAAAATTTTGCAAACGAGCTCCAAAGAGGACATGTAGGAGGTTTGTTTGGAGAAAGAATAGGTAGACACCTACTCTTTCTCCATACAAATGTAGTAGACTGTTTCCTCCCTGGATAAAGACATTAGATCAAATATATAAAGACATTAGCCATAAAACCTATATCTGCCATGACTATGCCCCCTAAATTTTGTTTTTTTTTTCATTTTCTAATTACCTAGATCAGAAATAAAATTCAGTAAAATATGAAAATGAAAAAAATCATAACGTAGGAATGCTCCTACATTATGATTTTTTTTATAACCATGCGGTAATGGCTGTTAAAGGACTTATGGCATAAAAATATATTTTTTAATATCTTTATCCAGGGAGGAAACAGTTGACAACGTTTGTAAAGTTTGTATGGATAAAAGAGTAGATAGACAGTCCTCTTAATGTGGAAAAGTATCCACGATTTATAATTTATTACTCGTTAGACAATGCAGACAAACCGTTACGCCATTGAGCTGTTAATTAAATTTTAATTAATACACCTACAACAAACTACTTAATCAATTTAAATTGAAATTAAAATAATATTATCATTGAAATGGAGTTGAAATGTTACAAAAGAACAGAAGTAAGCCCGCACATTCGTTTTGTATTTAATATTCTTGATGGGCTTTTCGAATTGGAATGCATTTCGAACGCAGTAATAAATTACATGGATTTTCGACTAACACCTTTAAAATAGGGATATAATATAGGTACAATATGATATGATAAAACTTGGATAGGTATGACATAGATACGTCATCGAGCAAATTTCGTGACTACGCTAGAAAAAGGTAATTACCACCTCCTCTTTCATTCACACATCAACCTCAGTGCCGATCGCCCGCTTGACAGAAACGTCATTACACAAAATGCTTTAGTGCATTTTTCAGCACTGTCAAAATTATAATAGCAATAACAAAAGATAAAAACATATCGTTTCACCAGGAAGTAAGACAGTAATGAATTGTTTAAAATATTTTGTGTCTTTACGACAGCGAAAGGGATAATTTGTGTGTAGTTGTGTACAGTATAGAGCTCCTCCGTGCTTCGGTAAGCACGTTAAGCAGTTAGGCACGTTAAGCAGTTAGGCACGTTAAGCAATTCTAATACTAGGTTAAGCAATTCTAATACACGAAAAGAAGCTGAATAAGATATTACTATATTATACGTGTACTAGTTGTATACCGCGAGTTTGTAGTTCCTGTTCGCGTAGGAATAACTGGGATAAAAAGTGTACTACGGCTTCACCATCTAACCGCAACGTTAGCGTGTTTTATTTTTACCACTGGCGCCATCTTGTGATATACTGGCACCGGTGTTAAAAGTAAATGCTAACGTTGCGCACCTAATTACGGTTTTTTTTTAGAGTTCCGTACCCAATTGTGATAATGATACGGAACCCAACTCGCAGTTGTTTTGATATTTTTCCGACGAGAGTATTTTTTGAATCTCTCGATTCGCTCAGGATTCTAATTAAGAATCCCTCGCACCCCATAACCAATACCTACCCAAAACGCTACTAACCAGCTACTTACGCGTATAATGATCTAGAAAAGTGGATAGTGCATAAAGAAGCGTTCACAGTGCTCGCTTCTAAGGAGCTTACATTAGTCGCGCGAGCCGTCTCATCCTCTACTCAGCGTAAAGCGGCGATACCATCAACACTTTCACGACATGCAGCGCTTCAAGGATAGTGATAGGGCGGCTTGTTGTCGATAAAACAGCAGATTTGTAGTTCAGTATTTCTTTATCGATATTCAGTGTTTTCTTATTTTTAGCCGACTTCAAAACAGGAGGAGTTACTCAATCCTCACTCCTCAGTACATCGCGAATACATTTTTTTTATGCGACTAACTAAAGGAAGACCTTCTCTTTCTAAGAGAGAAGAGCTCCAAGTTGGCCTTACACTGCACTAAAAGTCAAAAGAAAGAAAAAAATTGACTTCAGAAACACTTGAAAAAAACTTACAAAAACCTCTGAAGACTGAAGTCGGGTAGGTGAATTACAAATATAGTTCTTTCGACGTAAAACTTAAGGTTCAACCGTTTCATTTAAATTTTGACATAGGTAAATGTATTTAATCATGATAATTTATAAGTAATTTACTGTGACTTTTATAAGCCATTAAAAATATTTTATGTTACTCTATCACATACCAAATTCTACGAAATTAGTTCATTTTTTATCGACAAAACAAATGCCAGTACTTTTTCTCTTAGCCCATCTCTACACGCGGCTATCGCGATGCATCACTCTCTAAGCTCTCCCGGAACAACATTTACCGTAGACGATCTGATTACAATAAGGGAAACTCTCGGGCTGGAGGCTTTGTTTTGACCGCTTTCTGTATTTATGGAGAGGAAACAATTGGAAATAATATTATAGTGGTTTTACTAATGTTTTAGCTGCGATTATTGCTTAAAATCAGGAGGGGTTCATTTTGCTCGCGATAATGTTTGTAGGAAATTATAAGTCTAACAAATTTTATTGTGCTCGGCGAAATTTACCTAATAGTTGTCTCCTATATGGTTATACGTACTTTTTGGAGCTAAACTGAATCGAAACTGAATTAAACGGTACTACACGAAATAGGTGGGTAGGTAATAAAAAATATGTTTTCTGTTACATATAAAACATTAATAAAAAGCATAATTTTCTATTAGCATTATGTACAAATTCTTACTTAGTCACCGTAATAATTTTACTCTTCACTGGCTTAATAATTTTCGAATAACTATAGAGGGAGGATTTGATTGGCTTATATTTTGTTAGAGGCGCCCTTGTTGTGATAAATGGGTGCTTTGATGTCGCAGTATTAGGTGCATAGAATACTTCATGATTTTTCAAATTCAAGTTCGTCTCTTCCGCCATTTTTCTCAGCAGCGTTTCCAAAGTCGACAGTTTCATACTGGTTTTCTTTAAAGGTACATTGTACTTCTTTGTGTGCGTTTTCGTCATGGCTTTTTGGAACATGGTATCCTTTGATTTCGGTTCGTTGACAATAACTATTATTTTATAGGTGATTGTGGTGTTGTCTGTGCCAACTAGATGTTCGATCATTTTAGAATATCTATCGAATTGGGTTCTTACGTTTGGGGTGTGTAGTTCGAATTTCTTCGGTATCGCTGACAGCTTTGGCACGCTTTGCTGCGTGTGTAAATCTGGAATGAAAATAAACATGTAGAATGTAGATTTTTTGCTTTTAATTGCGTTGCTTTTATAATAAATGCAGTTTATATCTATTCCTACCTGAATCCCGCGGTTTTACCCGCATATGTCTAGATCCCGTGGGATTATCATAATTCCTTTCCTATCGGATAATGTAGGTACATATCTATTTTTGCACTTGATTTTGTATAATATCAGTCAAGATCTTATGGACTATGTGGTCAAATAGCTCTATTCTTCTCTGGGGCCTTATTTCCAGCTCTAATACGATGCGATTCATAAACTAGGACTAATTAGGTCCTACAATTGAATTGTTTGCCTTGTTAAAATTGACGAGGGTGCAAAAACATAACTTAGTAATACCTAATTCAAATATTTTTATTGATATTTTCAATAAATGAAGAAGAAACTGTACGAATTAGCTATTTAGTACGGCCTCTGAACGCAAGAGGTTGACTTGCTCCTTGTTGCGAATAAGGATCAAATTCGGAGAGCCCTATGACAAAATGCTAATTTATTATACATTTATGTACATAGGAATAAATGTAAATAAAAAAATAAATGTATGGAGCTCCATCTATATATTTATTTGTTGTTATAGAGCGGTAACAGAAATACATCATGTGAAAATTTTAACTGTCTTGCTATCAAAGTTCATGAAGTCATGAGATACACCCTGGTGACAGACAACAGACGGACAGTAGTGTCTTAGTTAAAGGGTCCCGTTTTTACCTTTTGGGAACCGTAAAAAACTAAATAGAAAACAAAATATTTTACTAATTGTGTATCAAGTACTAATATTCTCTAACTTACCTTCAAAATATTCCTGCGCAGAAACACAACTAAACACTAGTACACTGCTGAAATATCTTATCATTTTGATACACATCGTGGTTTCCTATTGAACTAATACTGAATACACAACCGACGGAACAACGCAGGTGTTTTATATAGATTGGAACAATGAATAATGGAAGCACGATTAAAACGAAATCGGTGAATCTTTTGAACTATTTTTATTTGCTTTGTTTGATAAGCTTGCAGATGATTTTGTACGTGTTACTAGGTACCAACATACTACATGTGAATGTAGTGTAGCTCCTACTTTTTTGGAAATCGGAAATCATTTGGGTCGCATTCGGGTATTCGGCCGACACGTTACAGAGGTCAATTATAAAATAAATAAATTCTGTGAACAACACACAGCGCTACCACCGTGGTAAAGCAAGCCTATCTTGGACATGAGAAACCCGAGATATGGACTACTGCAACTAATTATGATGAGAAAAGTTGCGGGAAAAAGAAAAGTCGGTCGTAGGAAAAAGTCGTGGCTAGGAAACATAGGAGAGTGGACAGGAATAGCGAGTGCCGCCAAACTATTTAGCCTCGCAAGAGATCGAATTAAATATGCTGAACTGACTGCCAACCTTCACTAGTTGGAGAGGCACCCTGAGAAAAAAAAAATTGCACCCGGCGGGATTCTAACCCGCAACTTTCTGCATTGCACTCGGTTATTCGCACGACACGCCACAAAGGTCGTCAGGGTAATATAAGGAATATTTACCCTGACGACCTTTGTGGCGTTTATACCACAAAAAAAATAGATACAAAATAATGATAATAATCCACATGATAGGCAAAAAAAAAAAAAGATCTTAATCGTTTTCTCTAAAATTACCAAAACCTCCTTACCAAAAACGAGAAGATTCAATACAACCACTATCTCCTTAACTCAACCAGCAATACCTAACCGATGGTAATTCAATTGGTACATTTGAAATTCATGATAGTGGTCCCGGGAATAGTAGTCTATTGTACCTATTTACCATGTTATTGCTCGGGAATAATGCATGTCCAAATTAGAAATGTACCTAAGTGTTGTCTTGCGGAATTTGGTACCTAGGTTTCCCACTCGTATTTTAGATCAGACTAGTATTATAAATGCTACAGTTTAGCCCTCTTACTTATTTCTCATCCGAGCGATGTTCCCGGTTCCATCCCTCTCAGAAGCCCGGGGTCCGCTAAACCCCAAATTGTTTTTTTTTTCATTTGGGGTCGATGCAGTCGGTAAGTCATCATCATTGACCATACCTTCTGCAATTAGATTTGGCAATCTTTTTACGGCCGGCCGCCTGCCTGACACCAACTTTCTTAGGGATCAAGCACTTTATCCGCACCGCGTGTGGAGAACTTAAGGTTTGCTAATCTCCCAAATTAGAAATGTAAGTGTAGTCTTGCGGAATTTGGTACCTAGGTTTCACATTCATATTTTAGATCACACTTATATTATACATGCTAAAGTTTAGCCCCCTTATTTTCAAACGATGACTAAGTTCATGTGACGTTTGTCTGTTTGTTTGCAGTCGTGCTTTTGCAAGCACACTAGACACGCGCCACAGGGGCAAGGCAGCAGCTCGCGTGCTATAAGGTGTGTACAAAATTATTTTGTAACATTCTTCTTTTATAATTAAACTAGCTGACCCGGCGAACTTCGTACCGCCTTAGCGTAAATTTTCTGAGAGTTTAGCGTAATACTGGACACACTGTCCGTAATCATCCGAGACGCACACGAGCAGCCCCCGTGGATGCTCATGTATGCTGATGATATTGCGCTAGCGGACTCGGATAAGGGACGGCTTGGAAGGCGTGTAAATGCGTGGAAAGAGTCACTTGAGAACGGCGGTTTGCAACTCAACGTAGCGAAGACCGAATACTTGGCTAGCAATACCACAGATTCCACACCTGTCTGCGTAGACGGTCACATGGTCGAGCGGACAGACCAGTTTAAGTACTTGGGATCTGTGCTTCACGAGTCCGGCGACATCGATTGTGACGTCAAGTCCCGCATTTCGGCAGCTTGGGCCAAGTGGCGAGAGGTAACTGGTGTCATCTGTGACCCGAAAATGCCGGTTAAACTGAAGGGACAGGTCTATAAAACGATCATTAGACCTGTGATTTTGTATGGTAGTGAGGCGTGGCCATTGCTTGAGCGACATAAGCAGGAGCTGCG
Organism: Idaea biselata; assembly: GCA_958496205.1. NCBI lineage: Eukaryota > Metazoa > Arthropoda > Insecta > Lepidoptera > Geometridae > Idaea > Idaea biselata. Next base: position 14,164,473 of record OY292400.1, on the reverse strand, counting down.
TGTCACGGAGATGAAGATGCTGCGCTGGATGTGTGGAGTGACGCGAAAAGACCGCGTCAGAAACTCCCGCATCAGGGGCAGCCTTCATGTCCGAGACATTGCAGACAAACTGTAAGAATGGCGTTTACGGTGGTACGGCCACGTTCTACGGAAACCGGCCAGTTACGTGGGAAACAAATGTCTTGCCATGGCGCCCCCGCCCGGCCGCGGCAGATTGGGAAGACCCAAGAAGTGCTGGCTTGACGTTGTAAGATCGGATATGCGTGCAAATGGCCTCACTACACGGGATGCCGAAGATCGTGCGAAGTGGAGAGGTAAAAGTAGGAAAGCGGACCCCGGGCTCTCGAGAGAGATGCAACCGGGAACAACGCTCGGATGATGATGATTAGGGTCACAGATGACACCAGTTACCTCTAGTCACTTAGCCCAAGCTGCCGAAATGAGGGCCTTGACGCCGCAATCGATGTCGCCGGACGAATGAAGCACAGATCCCAAGTACTTAAACTGGTCTGTCCGCTCGACCATGTGACCGTCTACGCAGACAGGTGTGGGATCTGTGGTATTGCTAGCCAAGTATTCGGTCTTCGCTACGTTGACTTGCAAACCGCCGCCGTTCTCAAGCGACTCTTTCCACGCATTCACACGTCTTCCAAGCTGTCCCTTATCCGAATAAGGGACGGCTTGGAAGAATCCGTATCCGCTAGCGCAATATCATCAGCATACATGAGCATTTACGGAGGCTGCTCGTGTGCGTTTCGGATGATTACGGACAGTGCGTCCAGTATTACGCTATACAACTCCGTAATGGGGAAAAATTAATGTCACCAACAGCAGTTCGCACCATAGAATCGGAATTTCGGTACATGGCTCTGATGGTTTCAATATAAGTTTCTGGTACCCCTTTGGACCGCAGCGCCTACCAGATCATCACGCGAGGGACACAGTCGAAGGCCTTCTGCAAGTCCAGGAACAGAAAATGCAGAGGCGTATTCTTCGTTCTGTATTTCTCCATAACGATCCTTAGGGCGAAAACAGGGTCTATGGCACCATGACCGGAACCATACTGGCCCTCCGAGACAGTGCACTCCTGCCGGATCCGAGAGTCAACTATGCGCTCGTAGAGCTTCATGGTGTTCGACCTGACCTTTATACCATGATAACTTCCACACTCCTGCACAGATCCTTTGCCCTTGAACACTGGAGTAATGACACTTAGCCTCCAATGCCGATAGAATTTCAAAGTACGTAAACTTTAAAATTGTTTCATAACACTATTTTGATGATTTTCCTGTAATTTTCACTAGCCACCTCAACTTTTTATGAGTTTTGACTGACAATCTAAATTTTAAATCAGTCAAAACCACTTTTGACTGTTTTTCTGCAGTTAAAACTGGTTTTGACCGATGCCCTTAGTTAAAACCACTTTTGACTGCGAAAATCAGTCAAAAACGTTTTTAACTAAGGGCAGCGGTCAAAACCACTTTTGCCTATTTTTTGCAGTCAAAAGTGGTTTTGACTGGTTATGAGTTTTGACTGTAACATATATATATATATATAAGATTATTTTCTAATATTTTTGTTAAACTTAAAACCCGTGTGTACCTGTCTATCATCTACTAATCATCTATACGCACTATTAAGTCGATCATCATTCCCACGGTAGCAATTGCCAAGCCATTCCACTAAGCCAGAAAAAAACCTATGTGTATACCTACTGAAACTATTTGTTTTTCTGTCTTACTGGCCAGCCAGACTTGTAGCCAGTAGGTAAGTCATCATTGACAATACCTTCTGCTAATAGATTTGACAATATTTTTACGGCCGGCCGCCTGCCTGACACTAACCCTTCTAGGGACCGAGCAGTTTATCTGCCACCGCGCCTTTTACGACGCCCACTGGAAGAGATGGGGTAACCCTATTCTATGCCGGGGCTACACGGCGAGAAATCGACACCGAGTCAATGGTCCTTAGTGCATAAACATTGTGAAATTCAGAGAGTAGTTGAAACATCATTCGTATTACGATACCATTGTTAGCTCACACCTGCGCTTATTGATTTTTGTAAATACCTAAAGTACTCCTATCGGCGCTTTGTTGCGCGTTTATGTTTCATTGTTAACCGACTTACAAATAAAGGGCGGATGTTATTCATTCGCATGTGTAGCTCAAACTACACGATGACACTTAAATAAATAAATAAATATTGCACGCCGTTACACACAGCGCAATCTAGTCCCAAACTAAGCACTAGGCTTGTACTATGGGTACTAGATAACGGATATAATACTTACTTATTTTTCTTTTATAAATACATACATATGATACATAGACACACACCCATGTCTTCGGACCGTGGTGAATCCTAGGACTTACACTGACACTTTACCTAAAACAGCCCACACGTACAGCACACCTACAGATAAATTCGTGCATGTGTGCTGTAGGCGTGGTGTGTTTTAGGTAAAGTGTCAGTCTACGAGTAAGTGTCTTCGTGTATTTTGTGCTTATGATTTTATAGTTGCCGGTGTTGGTCTAGTAGAAGATACTCCGATTTTCATTCTGAAGATCGTAGGACGACCAATGCACTTGTATTTAAGAAAAAAAAAGTGCTGTTAGTTTTTACTTTTTATATAGTTTTTGGGTCAAGGAATAATACACATACTTCCACATTAATTATTATTAGTTAGATGATGAAAACCGGCTAGTTACATGGGGAACAAATGTCTTGCTATAGCGCCTCCGCCCGGCCGCGGTAGATTGGGAAGACCCAAGAAGTGCTTGACGTCGTAAGATCGGATATGCGTGCAAAAGGCCTCACAACGCGGAATGCCGAAGATCGTGCGAAATGGAGACGTAAAAGTAGGAAAGCGGACCCCGGGCTCTCGAGAGAGATGCAACCGGTAACATCGCTCGGATGATGATGACCAAGTTAGATGATGATCACAGGTGTGCAACTAGAGAAAAACTGTAGGACTAAAATTCAAGATAAAACGTAATAAATAATATCTATCCGTCTAACACGTAACCTACTAAAGACAGCAATAAAAGCTACTTAAATACAGCACTTAGGAGCAACTTCGTTACGTGGATGGAATCCGTATCGACAAATATCAAAATGAAACTTTGAACAATGGAACTGAGTGTTTCCGGGACAAGTTTAACAGTTCCAGATTACTTTTGAGAGTTTTTAACCACAAAGTGGCGAAAATTTGTTACGAATTTGTTTTTTTTTTGTTTAGAAAATGTAATTTCTTTCTTTTTAATTTAGGGAAGCTTGCCGAAGTCGCGTTATTAAGGCCATTTTCAGTTTCGGGGCCAGTTCCGCTCATTTGTAACTTTTTAGTATGAAAGACGTTACGATCATCTACTAGGTCCATAATCTATCAATGGATCTACTGAGAGTCTTCTTCGTTTCGTGAAGTGGTATGGCTCATCTAGTGTTAGAATCTTTAGGTCACCCTAAGGACTCTAACTTGACCCAATGATTACTATTGCTTAACTGCTGCTTAAGAGGAGTATCAACGCCAACGACCTTCAAACTGAAAATCCCTGTCGGGCTCATCGAAAATTGTTGATTATTTCATGACGGAATGTCGTAGAACTTTTTTTTGTGCACAGATTGTAGGTGACATTGTTTCCTACATTTTGGTGTAGTTTTAAGACAAGAACCTCCTATTGGTGCAAAGCCTATCCAAATTTTAGACAAAAAATGTCTGATTTGGCTAAAATGTCGAAATGCTTCAATACGTTTCGACATATTTGTATGGAAACTGCACTAAAATATCGGAAACAATGTCGCCTACAATCTGTACACAAAAAAAAGTTCTACGACATTCCGTCATGAAATAATCAACAATTTTCGATGCGCCCGACATGGATTTTCAATTTTTCAGTATAGGGCCCTTAACGTGATAATGTTTTTGCCACACGTTAACGATCACTCATTCAAGTCAGACCGCGCCAGGCGTTGCTTAACTAGCACGACTTTTATAAATCGGTCACCGCTAGGCGACGAGCTCCTAATCTACATCTACACGAATATTATAAAGAGGAAGGATTTGAATTTTAGTGTGTACGTTTGTAATGAATAAACTCAAAAACTACTTTGTCGATTTCGAAAATTCTTTCACCAATAGAAAGCTACATTATCGAGAAATAACATACTTTTGATCCCGATATTCTCACGGGATCGGGACTTACGCAGGTGAAATAGGCGTGTATCAAAAATAGGCGGTAGGTAGGAAAGATATTATTTGTATTGTAATAATTGATATTTTTATGACAACTTGATCGAGACTTACACTACTGCAACTGCTAGGCGTTGCTAGTCAAAGGCTTCAACATACTCTTCGGCTCACAGAACAGTAGATATCTGTGCTCCAGGCCGATAATCTCAGTAAACCGCTGTCATTTTAGAAAGCCGGACTGCTGTGCCGGCAACTTTGTGTATAATAGTCCAGATATACGAAAACGATTATCCAAAAATTACCTAAAGAGTAAATATCCTTTAAACATCGAATTAACAGTTTTTCATTATGATGTTGACATTCCACCCTCATCCGAAACCAAACAGCTAAAGGCTAAGTACTCATTAGTGTCCTGGCACACTACAGACTTTCTGATCGCACCAGATCCAACATGGATTTTTTGACCTTCTCTATTTTCTTGGCTTTCTTTCATTTAGCTGTTAAAGATCAGTATGAGGTCATTGGGCACAGTGATCATAATATGTAAGTATTCACAAATTGTAGACATCATTGACGGCAGTGATGTGTTCCAATACTCGACTAATTGACCGACCGGGCGTAGCGAGCGAAGCGTCTCTGCTTCAAGTCTAGCAAAATTTGCTTTCGTCTGTCAGTATGTTTGTATGTACGTTCTCCTCTACAGATCCTATTGCTCAACCGAACTTGATGGAACTTGGTATACAATACAGGTTCTATGAATACGTTTTTTTTTTTTGTCGTGGGGGTTTTTGTTTCCCCCACAAAGGAGGTTAATCGATATTTCTGCCATATACGAACCGATTTTGATGATTCTTGGGAGTGGTGAAGAGAAATGCTCATTAAAATCAAGTAAATTGCTGACTTTAGAATTCTCCCAATAGAGTTAGCAGCCCATGGCTCATGGCCACCTGTCCCAAATTATTTAATAATTACTATACTTAAGAACGTGGCGACTGTTACCAATTCCATACAAACTTAATACCAAAATAAATTATGAAAAATGTAGTTTTCTACCTAAATATCGATATTATTCGGATTAAGATTTTACTTTTAAAGGCTCCCCACCGCAAGATTTTCCAAAATATTCATTCACATTCAAATAAAGCGGAGAAACATTTTTCAATTTTGGTATTCAGTTTGTATGGAAATGGTAACAGTCGCCACGTTCTTAACAATAAAGCTTGTGTTCGCGGGGTCTACTGTATACAAAACTACTAACTTGTATAGTTTTATTACTTACGTACTCAAATCACGAAAATATAAGAAAACTAGCTGCGTCCCGCGGTTTCACCCACGTAAGTCCCGATGCCGTGAGAATATCGGAATTAAAAGTAGCCTATGTTACTCATTCACTTTCTAATAATGGTGAAATAATTTTTGAAATCGGCTTAGTAAGTCGTTTTTGAATTTATTCATTACAATCATACAGACATACACAAAAATACAAATCTTTTCTCTTTGTAATATTAGTGTAGCTATTTCATAATTTCGATTCCCACTGATTGGTAATCCGAAAATCTTCAGTCTGAGAGGTGCCAAAGGATAAGTATACTCATTAGTGAAGGGCCGGTGAAAATGCAACGGTGACTAATCTAAATTAGGGTAACTTCGGGTCGAAATCGCCTTTTAAAGATGTCAAAACTGCCGATTAGGTAAATTTTTAACTTTTACAATGTTTTACAAACTGCCTTAATTGTGACCTTTTGTCCTTGTGACCTTTCCTTTTAGAAATATATTTTTTTGTGGAAATTGCCTACGGAAAACGTTAACACATTTTACTATGCAATTAATACTGGAAATCAAAATGCTTTATTGTAGTTGATTAATTTATTTTACGTTTCAGGACCTACCTACGGTGGAGCGGAAAGAGATCCAGGGTTACTTCGGTTCGTTTCGATATGACAACGATACGATAATACGATGGTTCTACTGTCACCCTACTATCACAATGTGACAGTAGAATCATCGTATTATCGTATCGATGTCGTATCGAAACGAACCGCAGTAACCCTCCAGAGCGTGAACCTGGGTGACAGACAAGCCAGAACAGAGCTCTCTGGACAAATGTACAAGTAGACCCGACCCCAGCTAAACTGGGAAGAGGGATGAAGAAAGAAGAAGAGGAGTATCTACCTACTATATTACTTTTTTAAGTTACAAATTGTAAGGTCAAGCGCAAGTCGACTTCGCATAACATGGTTGTCATACACACCTAATTGCACCTACAAATACAATTTCCATATATGGTTAAAATTGGTATTTCACAAAAGAAATGTCTCATCGAAAATCCTTTTGTGAGGGGTTCGAACTTATGCCCCTCGCTTGCCGTGTATTAGTGCTCTAACCATTACGCCACACGGAAACTTACATGACATGGTGAATCGATGTATATGTATCTCCTCTAATACAAATATACAAATATTTCTATAGTAAAATGCCTTAAGCTTATACTTTAAAATCTGTTCATGGTTGCATAGACAAACTTGAACTCTGAACACGACCGAACTACCTACAATTGAGAGATCAAGCTTCATTAGACTAGTAGTACTACTTCCCTAATATAACTAAAATTTAGTTAAACATAAACAAACAAGTTAAATTGTTTTGTCAATCAGTGTGTAGCGTACACGAACCTCTACTCGCTGAACTAGCGCGTTAATCGGATTCCACTGTTAAGTTTTAATTAATAGGTGATGTTAATTATAGGACAATGGAACGGGGGTAGGTTAATCTATTTAGCGATAACACCCCGTGGTGCCCTCGCGTTTGTCGAGGCGAATCATTTGAGGTTATTGTTTACGTGGCCCCCGTGAGGTGGTAAAGATGCAATACGCTCCTCACCTTTAATCATTCGTGTGATCCTGATCCTGGTAGACCAAGCAACCTCGGTTTGGACAGTGCCGTACCGCTCTCAATGATAAGGCCACTCCTATTGTGCCACTCTATATTAAGATGACTGTTTAAAACTACAGAACCAATAGCGATGAAACTTTGTTTTGAAAAATTGCAATTGGGATGCAGATAGCTGGAGACCCGAATTAACATTATAGGCTACTTTTTTGCTCGATATTCCCATAAAACCATGTCCTCGAAACGTTAGACGTTCAAAAATGCTAAAATAATAAAAGCAATGGGATTAAATCCTAAAAATTAGTTTGATTTGATATATCTAGTTTTTAGGTAATTCCTGTAAAGTTTTGACATGAAATTTTGAACAGTGTTTCCACATCCTCAACACGGTACACCGTTCATAAAACAATAGAAGAGTTAAAGAAAACAGAAGTTTATGACGGGTTCTTTGTAGGGTGGCCAATGATCATTGACTTCATTGGAAAATGTGTTTATGCCATCTTATTGTGGAGAAATAGTCTAATCTCAGAAAGGAAGCAAAATATCAAGGGAGACCAAACAAAAAAATAAATAAATCATTTTATTAAAAAATGTATTTTCAACGAGTTAATTACCTTCCACATAAAGATGCATCGGCTGAACCATTTTAGAGTGATTGGTGAATAATGGACATACACTAAAAATATTATATTAAATATACACTAAAAATATTGTATTTGTGTTACATCATTTGTAAAAATTTCACCTGTCTAGCTATCACAGTAACTGTTGAGATACAGCCTGGTGACAGACAGACGGACAGTGGAGTCATAAAAAGGATCGATATTTTACACGATGTTTATTTACTAGGTCATTGGAATATCTTGGAAAACAGCATCATACGAATGGTCCAAGTCTCGGAGAAACCAAACACATGGTAACCACACTGTCCACTGTCCAAGATAAAGTTTGGTTTAACTTATCTTTCTCAATCAATACTTGAGAAGTTTTCCTGAAGCGTCCCCGGTGCATCCATCGAATCGAGACATACCGCAGGGATCTTTAAAGCCGTTTCAGACTAGCGTTTTGTGCGGGCTTGTAAGCTCGTTTTTCAAGCGTGTGTCTGCGCGTATTTTGTCACACACGCAACTTGTGCGAGCGTTGACGTGCATCATAAACTTTACTACGCGTATACCCTATTTCAGAAACTAGATCAATAATATAAACAATAATCCCATACATTTATTTGAAAAACAGCTCTTTATTTGCTTTTTACTCCTATAAAATTGACAGTTCTTTGTTTACATTTTTGATCTAATTTTCTGAATTAGGGTATAGAGTTTGGTAAGGTTACAATTATTGAAATATGAAAACAAAACATGGTCCAGCTATAATAGCTGGACCATGTTTTATTTTCTGTCCGTGAATTTTACAATTTTTGTCACAGTCAAAAACATTTAATACACGCGATAGATGATACACACTTTAGATGAGCGTTTGATCACTATCTCACCTGATGGTAAGTGGTGATACGGTCTATTATATAGCACATTCATCTATAAGAAGGAAGACACTGGGCACACTGGTTTGAGCGTAGGTATATACCGTATTATTGACTAGCAGCGCCCCTCGGTTTTATTTTTACCGCATAAGCCCCGATCCCCATGTGTCAATACAGATCTTCAACTATCTGCATACCAAATTTGATCGCAATCGGTTCAGTATTTTTTGCAAGAAGGAGTAACAAACACACTTACACACAAACTTTCACATTTTTAACATTAGAGTAAGGGATGACCAAACGCGCGTTCGCCTTTTTGAATGAAATAAAGCGCACTAAATAAGCGCTTACCTATGCCGCCGAATACCGCTAGTGTGAAACCACCCCTATAGTCGAATAAAAGTTATTTATTTGAAGCAGACAACGTCCGAAACGTCTTTCGGAGTATTTTATTTTATTTGTTGTAAGAGGTCGCTTGAAAATGTTCAAGATTTTGTAAGTTATATACCTACTTATTGTGTTCGCGTGTCGGAAATGGCGTTTTGTACTTATCTTGTACAGAAAATGTACCTTCACCTGTATATTAGTCTATTTATTCTAATTATGAGCATGTACAACTTATATCTTATCGTCATCAAGGGCCAACCTATCGATTATTACAGGACCGAATACTTTGTTAGGATGGTAATAAAAATAATGATAATAAAATTAATTAATTAATTATGTCAAAATCACACACCCCCCATGGTTAGCTAAGCTTGTGGTACGGTGATAACTAGTGATTAGACAACGGATATAATACTAAAAAAAAAATTTCGTGTGTAGGTAATACCGAGGTACATATTATAAAATACTAGCTGACCCGGCAAACGTTGTTTTGCCTTATAAATTATAGATAGTAGCCGATTCTCAGACCTACTCAATACGCAGATAAAATTTGGTAAAAATCGGTCGCGCTGTTTCGGAGGAGTACGGTAACTAACATTGTGACACGGAAATTTTATATATTAGATAATAATAATGATAATAAGCCCGCAGGGCACCTTGAGGCGAGGTGTCGGGGAGTAGCGACCCCGCGGCTACCCGAGTGCTCCAGGGGGAAACCACCGTTCCTCACCTCCGGCTTGCCTTAGTTGGCTGGTCGGAGTGCACACTGACGAGGAAGCTGTCCCCCGCCTCTGGCTTGCCTTCACCTTCCCTTCTGCCTTGCAATGGTCAGAGTGGAGTCGCGAGAGCAGAAATGCTCGGAGGATGGACACCTCACGTCAGTGATGAGTTGGCCCGCTCCACAGGATTACCTAGGATGGTTTAAAATCCGGTGAGGTTGCTCCATCCTTCAGCCACTCACGCCCCTGTTGCCCCCTGGCTGTAATTTGCTCGGCTTAATTAGGGTGGCCCAGTTTGTGAGTTGGCGAGTCTCCGCCTGCCATTTTACATGTTTATTGAACATTGTTACGGCAGGCGCCATAGTCCCCATAGTTCCCCCCAGTATCCAATCCACTACCAACCCATTTCCATAGCCCAAGTAGTTTTTCACCCGTAGTTTACACAATAGTTCTATCCAAACCGGGGGTTGTCCTTGGTTGCATTTTATAGTGTAGACAGGGATAACCGCCGGTTTGGTGTCCATCACAAAATTTAAATTAAAATGTTACTAAAACAGGCCTCTACGTGTTGGCTTCGGCCCCACGCACGCCTTCCAAAGGTCCGGGTGCTCCATAGCCCCGAGTATCCGTAATGGTAACAACAAATGATAATAAAATTAATTAATTAATTATGTCAAAATCACACACCCCCCATGGTTAGCTAAGCTTGTGGTTCGGTGATAACTAGTGATTAGACAACGGATATAATACTAAAAAAATATTTTCGTGTGTAGGTAATACCGAGGTACATATTATAAAATACTAGCTGACCCGGCAAACGTTGTTTTGCCTTATAAATTATAGATAGTAGCCGATTCTTAGACCTACTGAATGCGTATGTGAAGTTTGGTGGAGATCGGTGAAGCCGTTTCGGAGGAGTACGGTAACTAACATTGTGACATGGAAATTTTATATATAAGATAGAAGAAGATAATACCGGTCGATCAGTCGGGTATTCGCCTAATGCTCCACAAAGGTCATCATTTAAAAAAAATCTCGTTGACCATTCGCCCTATACTGTCTTCCGACCGGGCTTCATAAAACGGATGATTTTCACCTGACAATGAGTTACTGAAGAAATTATACACACGAGGAGCGAAAAATGGTCTACTCTTTTTACGTAGTAGTTGGGGCCTCTCTGTCCTGCCCGCATGTAAAACTCTTTTTTATTCTTGCTTCGATTACTTCGGAACCGACTCTTCTTTATTTTCACGCTTTCCAACAGGTATAAAAAATCAGAAGGTGCTATTCGATCAATCAGGTGACATTTCTTTCAGAATAGGTAGCTTCCTGATTGGTAGTGAAAAAAAAACAATTGACTATACGTTCTCTTCTACAATAATAGTTCCTTACAGCCGGGTAATAACCACCACAGGATTTTGCGCAGTGCATTGTGCTTTAATAATAATAATAATAAGCCCGCAGGGCACCTTGAGGCGAGGTGTCGGGGAGTAGCGACCCCGCGGCTTCCCGAGTGCTCCAGGGGGAAACCACCGTTCCTCACCTCCGGCTTGCCTTAGTTGGCTGGTCGGAGTGAACACTGACGAGGAAGCGGTCCCCCGCCTCTGGCTTGCCTTCACCGGCTGGTCAGAGTGGAGTCGCAAGAGCAGAAATGCTCGGAGGATGGACACCTCACGTCAGTGATGAGTTGGCCCGCTCCACAGGATTACCTAGGATGGTTTAAAATCCGGTGAGGTTGCTCCATCCTTCAGCCACTCACGCCCCTGTTGCCCCCTGGCTGTAATTTGCTCGGCTTAATTAGGGTGGCCCAGTTTGTGAGTTGGCGAGTCTCCGCCTGCCATTTTTGTACGTGTATTTTTACATTGTTACGGCAGGCGCCATAGTCCCCATAGTTCCCCCCAGTATCCAATCCACTACCAACCCATTTTCATAGCCCAAGTAGTTTTCATCCGTAGTTTACACAATAGTACTATCCAAACCGGGGGTTGTCCTTGGCTGCATTTTATAGTGTAGACAGGGATAACCGCCGGTTTGGTGTCCATTCCATACTTTGCGATTAAAATTGTGACTGAAACGGGCCTCTACGTGTTGGCTTCGGCCCCACGCACGCCTTCCAAATGTCCGGGGCTCCATAGCCCCGTGAAACGGAGACGTTACAAACAATAATAATAATAATAATAAGCCTTTTTATTTCTTGTTTTCAACTTAATAGGTAATTACAATATTTACTACTTTGATTTGTATTAGTAAGTTAGCTTAGGTTATGTTAGTAATATAATATTATGTAAGTAAATGCTTAAAAAATACTTTATAAATGAACAGGAACCCCGATTTGGGTAAAGGCCTCCTCCAAAGATGCCCATTTTTGTCGGTCTTGTGCTATGGAGTACCAGTTTACGCCAGCTGATCCTTTCAGATCATCTTCCCAGCGGGTTAAGGGTCATTGTGCTTTATTGTGTACATAAAAAAAATGAAACTAGATCGGTGGTGGCACATAGACGGACAGACGGACAAGAAATTATCTTATAAAGGTGATCGCACATTTATCAGCACCCTACGCGGCGCACGCACCGTACCTACTCACCGCATTGTATGTAATGATGTCAAACCATTACATACAATGTAAATGTGCGATCACCTTAAAGGTTACCTTTTGAGGTACCTAGGAAACAATAAATATTTTTTCTGTTTATTTATGTAAAATCGACGTTATGCAGACTCAAATGCACTGCCCCCAAGTACGTTAACACATTAAACTCTCGAAATTTGTACCCAGAATGCATAAATAATGAAGGTAATGGAGAGTAAAATCTTGGTGCAGTTTTCATGATCAATTTGGATTCTTCAACATGGTCACAATTACTGCACTGCAATATAATAGTTTTAGTTTAGTGAATAAAACTATGCTATTTCTAGATATAGATAGGCAATGATGTAATTGACTTGTTTTTAACTATCATTAGCGTTTGACCATCTCAAGTCTTCTTCTTCGTCGTGTCAATGGCACGTGTAGCTCTCTTGAATTCAAAGTTTTGAGGACCAGACATCACCACCATCCACCGCACCATCAGTGGCCTCCATAAGTTAGCTCCTAGTGCAGATAGCAAGGCTCAGTGAGCAAGACAGTAAGTTTGCATGTCCTGCACAGGAGCACCACAGTCACAGCCCTGTCTTGTGGAGTAGCCCCATCGAACCAAATTCGATCTACAGCGGCCCACCCTAGAACGGAGCCTGTTGAGCGTCCGCCAGGTAGGCCACTGCAAATCAGAACCCGGGGGCAGATGTCAAGTGATGGTAAGTGATGTTTGTGGCAAAAATATTTTCTCGATCTCGAACTGTGCTTCGGAGGGCATGTACCTAAATTCAAATTTAAGAAGTCTTCCAGTCAAAGTTCATAGTGTAGGTAACAATTTAACTTAAGGGGACAGTTTTCTTCATACAAACTTTACAAACGTAGTCGACTGTTTCCTCCCTGGATAAAGATATTGGAAAAAAAAGGTTTATGCCATAAGTCCTATAACAGCCATGACCATGCCCCTACGTTTTGATTTTTTTTCATATTTTAATGTCCAGTATAGAGCTTCACCCAGTACCCCGTGTCCCGTTTTTACTCTTTGAGTACGAAACCCTAAAAGAGAAAAAAAGTCACAATTTCCATTCTCTCCCTTCATTTTGTAGCGACGATTGTTCCGAAATTGAAAATCGCAAAGGTAAGTTTGCTGAAATCACTCAACTTGGTCAAAATGTCGAGGACGACTCGTAAAACTTTCTCGATTAGGGAGGCATGCTTCGTAGGTATAGATAGGTAATCAACAGTCCGATGCAGATTACCTACTGACTTCGATCCGTTGATTTGGAGGAAAAAAATGCTATTGAGAACTGTTCGCCAGAAAGCTGACGTCAGTGAGCTGTTTTTTTTTGTTTGAGGTATTGAAATGTCTTTCTCTATGTTTTTTAGGGTTTCGGACACAAAGAGTTAAAACGGAACCCTTTTACTGAAACTCGATTGTCTGTCTGTCACTAGGTTGTATCTCATGATATCTAGACAGTTGAAACTTTTACATGAAAAAATTTCTGTTGCCCCCTATTACAATAAACAACTAACAGGCGAATACTGAAACCCCACTTAAAATTTGAGCCGTACATAATTGAGCAGCTTCTAAATTTTAAAATAGAATGATTTTTTTTAATTTAAGAGGTGCTTAGTTGTTTAAGTAGAACTCCAATTTTGAGTTGCATTTCTGTATTCTGTAACATAACATGAAGACCCCTTGGACATTTTAACACTTGGGCCAATACACCCCGGAGGCATTTTTTTGTGATAATGGTACAGAACCCTTCATGCGTGATTACGATTTGTACTGAGGCGGTTTTTTTCTATGCTTCTAGTGAAATTTGAACCCATGAACTGCATATACTCACTGCATGGCCTACGCCTGAAGTCTTCTTCTTCTTCATCTTGTTGATGGCCCATTTGTTGGACCATGTTAGATCCGCCCGCACCAGCATATAGTGAGGCTCCAGGCTTTGCTGTTTGCTGTCAACAATTCAGCAAGCGCGCGTACCTTCGGTTATTAGGGCTGATGATCTTGGGACCGGCCAGGTCTCAAGATTATCAGTATCTATAAATACGAAAACTGAATTACCTACATGGAAAAGCCAACTAAAAATTGTTAGGAAACGTCACTGAACAAAACGCTCCTCGTACCTATTTACATTTCTACCATAAAAATAATTTATAGCTTTCAAAACCTAGGTAATTTTCGATGAAAAAATATCGCCAACGATCGTTCCACGCATCTGTGCCGTTTACGTACGGTTTTAGAATAGATACGTTTGTACATACATCACTTTCTGTTTTGAGTTTTTTATTTTAATAAAATCGTAGGTTAAAAATAAAAATAATAAAATAAATATTGCATGACGTTACACACAGCGCAATCTAGTCCCAAACTAAGCACTAAGCTTGTACTATGGACAAGCGAATTTCTGCATATTATACTTTTTTTTGTAAATACATTAAATGTGATACACAAAAAACACAGACCACAGACCACAGAAAAAATATTTTTGAGCATAAATCCTTGAACTCAGCGGGAATCGAACCCGCAACTTTCTGCATTGCAGTCGGGCCTTCCCCCGACGCACCACAGAGGTCGTCAAAGTTAGTTAGTTAGTGAATCCTTTCACCTGACCCACCTAGTAGTTAAGGCATTGGCTTGGTTTTAAGGCCGCGGGATCACGGTGGATGCAAGCTGCTAATAACTGAAGCATCTGGAAATCTATGAGCGGGGCTTATGTCCAGCAGTGGACTTCTTATGGCTGAAATGATGATGATGATGATTAAAAGGAGTTCTGCGAACAGTAGACCTCGCCAGCATTTAGCCCCTGTAGTATGCGAAATATCCTACATCAAAAATCTCCCACGACAAAAACAAAACAATAAACTTTGACTACCTCTGTGGTGCGTCGTGCGAATGCCCGACTGCAATGAAGAAGATCGCGTTTTCGATTCCCTGCAGGTGCAAGTATTCATGCTTAAAAATAAATATTGGTTTCTGGTCAGGGTATCTCTTTATGTATAATACTATGTATCTATTTACAAAAGATAATTCAATTCAATTCAAAATTCATTTATTCATTTAGAACGTATATTATACACACATACGTACGTTTTGAAACGTCGAGATTTTATTTTACTGTGGTTTTAAACAAAAATAAGTAATATATTCGTTGTCTAGTCACCGTAACACAAGCTTAGGAGCTTACCAAAGGGCTAGATGGCGCTGTATGCTGTTAAAAAAATAAGTTTCGTGAAGATCGGTCGAAAATACGACTTATTATAAGGGATGCAACATACTGACAGACAAAACAAAATTTAGCCAAACTTAAAAACTTCGCTCGCTCGGTCAATAACTATAGGTACACATACTATATAGATAGATAGATTAATGGTATATTGAGATATCTATTTCTATTCTATTATTGAAATAACCTAACAATTGTAATTCCTATAGTTAGATTCTGCTTTTCGGACTCAAAAAGCCACTAAATCACTTGATCTCGCTTCGTCAATTTATATGCGAAGAATAAATCTGACGTTGGAAATGGTTCGGTATACTCGATAAATTTGGGCACAGTGTAAATAATTGGCTTTCTGCCGTATGTAAACTCATTTGTTGTTACTTTACTACATACTATTTTTTACTGTGTGTTTCCTCAACTAGCCCTATAACTGGACCTTTTTGCGTGACTTAAAGACGTAGGTTTTCTCACGATGTTTTCCTTCACCGTAACAGCGATGTCAATAGTGCACTTATTTTTTTCTTAAAGAAAAAGACATTGGTGCGCGGTCGGCCAGGTTTCGAAACCACGACCTTCGGAATGAAAGTCGCGGTATCTACCATTAGACCAACACCGTTAATTTGTAGTTCCAACGCAAAATATTTTACTTAAGCCTCCATAGTACCCCAGAACTTGTTTTTGCTCTGATGAATTTCTATAAAAGTTATTTGAAACAACAGTTGAGAAACAATACTTATTTAAACTCAAGTGGCCTTAATAATAAACGTGGATTAAGGTCGGAGTAATTTTACCACTTTTTGTTCCTGTCTGTCAACTTTGAAGACAAAAACATGTTATCACTACTCCAACCTTACTCCACGTTTATTAATAAGGCTAAATGATATTTATTAAGTCATGTAGGTATGATGTAAAAATAAAATTAAGTAATATATCAGTCATGTGACATATCTTACGTCCTTCTTTTTTACATCTGAAATTCGTTAGAAAATCTCTGTCACATTATCGGGGGTACCTACCATTCTGGAAATTTTGTTACTTAATAGTCTCACAGTTTACCTACTGCATTGTACTGTTCAAAACTGTGTCACACAATCAGATGTAGGTGGATTTCGTCGTTTCATTAGGGTACGAGCGAATCTTTCGGTAGAACGCTCCGTGTGAATTCGGGATTTGATTTCGTGGTTGGTTATCTCTAGTCGCTACACCCATGGCCGCACATTGTTTTATATGTACGGTTACCTACGTGTATTCTATACGGTCGTAAGTTAAACGTCAAATTGAATAATTCAAAGGTTATCACAAGAGATCGCTTTTAACGATAAAGCGATAAGGCGACGAGTCTCTGTCAGAATTATTTAAGTAGATTTAAATGAATTAATAGAATTAAGTTACTTAATTCTATTCTCTGTATTTCTTAGCAATTTCTGATGTAAACAAATTTGATAAACTTGACATGGATTTTGAGTTAAGCTCAAATACCTCTTGAGAAATCGAGAGTTAAACCGCGTTGTCCCGCTTGTTTCAAATATTATTATCATGCATAGCGTAAACAAAGCTATAATTTCCACCACGAAAAAGCCCAATAAAAATTAATCAAAGATTAAAATTCCCATGTTGAACCTACGTTAAACACGACGTTGGCAAACGCCGAGCACTTCGGACCATTATGAATGAGACAGTTAATCGTGAAACTGGCGTTTTTTTAACGACCATTGTAGAGATAAAATAGAGTTTCAGTGAGAACTATCGATTCACGCCGAGAAGTAAGTGAGTGTGAGAGAGAACGAGATACTCTCTACATAGATCCCACGTTTAATGACCCGGTTTATGCAACGAGTAAAAAACTGTATTTAATAGTTTTGTCTTTATATCGGAAGACACGAACCACAAACGTCTAAAGTAAGAAGCAAAAGCTCGCAGAACCGATTTGTAGCAATGGACGTCGGGCGTCAACCATGTGCTGTGAATCCATATAAAATGTATAAAAACTACAGCAAATGCGGGTCACATGGAAAAAATATTGATATCCATTGATATCCATAGAAATCGAGCTATTGAAATTCACTCGAAGTGTCAGAAGCTATTCAAAAATAGAGCCCCAGGTGCCTTATTTTTGAATCGCTCGTGCCATTTCGGGCTTAAATTAATAGCTCGATTTCTGCTGATTTTCGTTCGATATCGGACTCCTGCGGCGAGTGGTTGAGACCACTCGTTGCGTGCGTGCGATTTACATAGAAAAATTACCGATACCGAACGAAAATCAGAAGGAATTGACCTATTTAAATCGCTCGAAGTGGCACAAACGATTCAAAAATAAAGCCTCAGTGCAGTGCGAGAGATCATTTTTGAAGATGTAATTTGCCTTGAAAATATAATCCAGTGGTGTTTTATCTCTATCCGGACGTCACATGTGAACCGCAGTGATTAATTTTTATTGGACCCTGTATCAGTTTAAAAACCTTTTCTCTACGGTGTTGGTTGGAATATATTTTAATGACGTATCATTTTACAGGGGTCACGAGGAAGTCGTATTATTAATTTATTGTTAGTAATTTCTGTAAGCATTGCATTTTATAGTGTAACGTCCTAAAGGCGGACAACGGAATCATTTTATCAAGAGTACGTTTGTTGGTCTGTCTGTCACCAGACTGTGAACACCATGAACTTTGAACCAATTTTACCACAGATAAAATTATGTTACTGCTATTACAACAAATACTAAAAACAGATTTTTTTTTAGGCGGCTCCCATGGCAGAAACAGGAGTTTTTGTGTGTTAACGGTACATAATCCTTCGTGCGTCAGTCCGACTCACACTGGACCAATTCAATTTAATTTACAATTCATTATTCATTAAGAACAATGTAAGAAAAATACAATGATATTTTTGAAATGTGATGATGACTGTGATTTTAATGTGGTTTCGGAACGCGCCCTCCGATGAGAAGAAAGTCATGGAACCGAGTTTTAATATCCCCTTTCAAAACAATTATTGCGAACATACCTAGATAGATCGTACAAGTTTTACAAATTTATTTAGAAAAATCAAAATACACAATAATAATAAATTTAACTAAACTTAAAATAGAAAACAAATTACCCAAAAAAAACAAACAGAAAAGTCTAATACCAATCTAAAATCTATCTATCCAATGTGCTAATTAATGTTGCAATATTATAATGGACAAAATAAATAATTGTTCAATAGATGCCTATCTTATTAAGACTACATCGTCCAATTCAGAAACGCGCAATCCCAGAAAAAAATTAACATAAAAAAAATCTCTTTCTCAACATAAAAAGGCAACCTTTTACCTAAATAGAAGACATTTAAACCTCCCAGGTACCACTCCGATGTTGAGTAATGTTGTCAATTTATGAATTTTTCTCCTCTCTGTATTCCTTCGTTATTTCACGAAAGACGTCTATCTGTCCGTCACAATTTGTAAATATTTCTTTGCCGACCCAAAGGTAGTACACACAACTTGAATACAAATCACTTTCATATTTTTTTTCTTCTCCCTTTTTTGGCACTCATCAGAATTCTAGGCTGTATTATTTTTCATTAGTTGCACTCGTTCGTGATGTATTTTGATGTTTTTAGAAGTTATTTCACTTTACTTAGGTAAGTTGGTGTTTTGTAAGACGTGTTTTTATTTTTAGTCTTGGGTACGTATCGTTAGTTAGTACGTTATGTGAAGTATATTTCGATTTAGATAAAACTAGCTGTGTCCCGCGGTCCCCGTGGCAATATCAAGATCCAAAGTAGCCTATGTTGAACCTTGATAATAGCTATAGGTGAAAGAATTTTTAAAAATCGTTTCTGTAGTTTCGGCTCCTCTTCGTCACAAACAATCGAATAAATATTTCCTCGTTAGAGTATTAGTGCAGAGTATATGCTTATTAGGTACCGAAAAAAGAGCTTAAAATAAATAGATCAGAACCTCACGAAATTTTAATGAGACCAACTAAGAAGCTTCACATATCATTTAAAAATAATCACCTGAAACGGTCCTGCCATATTCGTGGTCAACACTCAACATCCCTAAAAATAGAGCCCTCCTGAAGTTGGTTGAAAAGAAGAGGTGAGTATGTGAAGAAAATGAATCAAGTAGATAATCTACCTACTATGAAATCATGCTCATAGATTTAAACGTTATTAACGACCCACTTCTCTCTCCCGAGGTGCATTGTGTCCAAACGATGACTTAGTATTGGATATGCTTTCACGTTATGCCTCAAGATTTATGGTGATTGATTGTAGTACGGATTGTGATTTAATGTAATTCGGTTTGAAGCTTTGAATGCTTGTTGTTTCAATAATTATTATAATGCCAATGAGTTTGCGTAGTCGAGGACAAGTAAAAAAACATTTTGGTACTAAAATTATCCAGTATTATCGCGCTTTTTTTATGAGGAAGAGATCTGTAAGTATCTTAAAACGTAGCGCATGATTAAAAAAGGAAAATGAGTTAAATATCAATCTAACATCGCGAAAACAGAGAAAGAATCTATATGGGAACTTACAAGTTTTTGTGAAAATCCCAATTTGGCCATAACTTTTTATCGTGTTAACTCAGATCCTTAATTTTTAAAGACCTAATAGATATAGACACATGCTGATATACATACAGAAAGGCGGACAAGAGAGTGATCTTATGAGAGTTCCTTTTTTGCCTTTGTGATACGAAACTCCAAAAACAGAAAAAAAATAAAAAAACGTGAGAAATCCTCAAAAGTCGATAATGCAAAATGTTGAATTCCTATAAAATGTCGAACATTTTTTCATCTTTTTGCATTTTTAAATTCTGTGAAATCCAATATTTTAAGAGTTCAACATTTTTATTAAAAAATACGTGAAGAATTTGTAGAATAAATATCAATAAATCTCAGTAATTACAAAATATACGGAAACCATATTTTAGTATTTCATTTACCCTTTTGTTTGCCTTCATTTTGGTAGTTTCATTTACACGATTACCTACTTAACTTTGACAACCCAAAAAAAAAATAAAAAAACTAGATTTAAATTTTACAATTAGACGAGATATATTTGACCATTGGTGTTCCTGTATTTATTAGTAGTAATCTGCACTTAATATTGGTAATACCTGCAGTTACCTAATTACAATATAATTTTACGATAAATACCGTTTTCGCGCTTACGAGACCCAGCGACCGCGACGTCGCAATTCGAGCTGGCTGCAGCGCGACAATGACTTTTTAGTTTTTCAATGCTCCTCCAATTCAATCTTAATAATAAATTATCTATGACTTAAATGAAATAATGAAATTGAACCTATTGTGACTTTTACAACTATTACTCAGCGTTATTCATCTAATTAATCTACTATGAATAAAATACAAACCAACTTAGAAATATACAGGCCGAAAACTTTTTGACCATCCGATATTTGGATGGGAAGTGTATAAATATAAACCAACTGAGAATTAACATTAGGGTTTCGCGGGTATGGGTAATTTTTCAGGCCTAAGCTGTAGCACCAAAAGGACTCATCTATGTTAGATAACATTATATAATTGGCGATTCAAAGAGATATATTGTAATATCCGAATGAATAAACGTATTTTCATTACATTTCATTTCATTTCTGATTCATAAACCGCTGCAGCCACTGAGGAAGTAGGGTCAGATCTTGTTTCACTGCCGTCTTCTTTCTTATAAGTCCCAATCACGACATTTCAAAACAAAAGCCAGTGATGTTTCCAGTCGCACTCGTTTTGTTCGAAGAATTCCTAGATGACGCACTTTTTTGCAACTTCCGGTCCGTATCGGTAATGCTACACACTTTTTAAACTTACACGATTTCCGTCCATTATTATTATTAGACACGGTTCTAGATCGCGTTATAAATAATCATTGTTTTTAATTACCTCGACGTTTCGGCAAACGGGTTATACGAAACGAAGCTCGCCGTTCCAGTCTTCTCGGCCCGTAAAAGTGTGTATACCTACTAATATTATAATGAGGAAAAATTTACTTGTTTGTTTGTTAGTAACGAATAGGTTTCGAAACTACTGGACCAATTTTAAAATTCTTTTACTAATTAAAAGTTACCGATCTTCCCACGAAATCGGGACTTACGCTTGTGAAACCCCGGACGCCGCTAATCATTCATGAAAAAAATATAAACGTCTGCCTTATAAATGTAACGGGCTACAAAATATCGCCCGATCGAATAGTTGTAGTCTGTGATCGCTTTTTGAACTTGACTGGCAATAGAAGCAATTTAATTTTGTTGTAATTAATTTAAATGATAGTTCAGTCCATTTGATACAAATATTTAGCAATCAAATAAAGAAAAAAGGTATTCACTTATTCAGTGAAATTGATAGCTTTGATTGTAGCAAACTTGATTAGCCTTTTGTATTGCAATTATTTGGAGTGAACTAGAATAAGTTGAAATTAAATTATTTTGAAAATTACATTACTTTCATTAGTTGAATTTCAATTCAATAAAGTGTTTTTTTTATTAATTTGATTTTTATTTAGCATATTATTTTTTTGCATTGTTTAAAAGCTAATTAATTATAAGTATAATTAATTGAAATAAATGAAATTTCTTCTAAGAAGAGTCCCTTTTAAAATTATGGTTATCTTTAAATATAAATAGTCATGCAAAAAAGATAACGTTTATACCTACCTATACCTCATTTCACAAACTTAGACAAAAAATGTAAACAAAGATTCCATAAATTTATTTGAAAGTTCTTTATTTACTTTATCCTTTAAAATTGAAAGTTCTTTGTTTACATTATTGATCTAATTTTCTGAAACCCTTACTATGTTTTATTTACAACCGCAAAGTCTATGTAATCGTTGCCTTATTTAATTATATTCAAAGTACATATACAAAGACTTTACATAAATAAAATAAATAAATAAAATCTTTATTGGCCACACTGAAGTAACTACTTACAAGTTAACTTAGTTGCTACTTACAATAGATGTAGTTTCCCAAACTAGCGTATCTAATTTCTAATCAGTAGGTAATTAATTATAAGTAAAAAGAAGGATCACCATCAGACCCCGAACTAGGATCGAATCCTATATCTCGGGAGTCTACACAATAAAATACCCAGAGGATTAATACTGATGCCTGATACCAGTTCTTTAAAAAGTACTTTACGTGATAACAATATTGTATTATACAATGAAAATAATATTATACTTAATAACTAGGGATCGAAATTAAGTGAGCTAAAATGGCTAAAGTTGGAAAAATAACAGAGACAAAATAGAGACGAATTAGCTCACCTAATTCCGAACACTGATAATAACATACCTATGTATCTACATCTATAAAATGCTTTGTCCAAACTGACTGGCTGTCTAGGCATCCGATATGAAAAGATTTTTGAAATTTCCCAAGGGATCTGAACGTATGCCGGTGAAACCGCAGGACGCAGCTAGTTATCTTTACTTTACGTCTTACTTTGGAGGAGAGCGAAGACCTTACTAAAGCGTAACAGATATCAACGACGTCATACGTCGAGAACATAATAGGATAAAATTCATTAAAAGTTCGAAAAAGAAATAGAGAGATAATAAGACAATAAATAATTTTACTGTCTCATACTTTTTGTTCGAAACAAAGGCGTATTCTATTTTCAAACGAACAATAACCCGGTACAAATAAGTTATTTTTATCCGACTACGGCTGAGCCAAAAAAAGGGTAATGTTTTTCTTCAGTATGTACTTAATTACCGGGGGCCTCGTCGTTATTTTTTCGATATGGCGATACGAAGTGTCCCGTGTCAGCTAATAACTGATAAATAAATATGAATATAAAATTAGTAACAGGGTTCCGTTTTACTCTTTAGATACGGAACCCTAACTAGATTGATTGGCAGAGCCAAAACACAACCTATGACACCAAGAAAACCATTTTTTTAAAGTAAAAGATAGACAGATAGTAAAAGCGCTTGACCACTATCTCACCGGTTGCTAAATATTGATATTCTATAAGATGTAGGACGTTCATCTACAAGATAGGAAGATGGCAGAGGAATAAGATCCGACTCGTCTTCCTTAGTGGCTGCACCGGTCTACGTATCGGAACACAAAGCTAATAACACTGCTCAATAAGTTATCAGGTAAATCTTTGAAATTAATGACATATTCCGGTTTTAATCTCGTGGTGTTTATTACTTTTAGAATTGTTTCAATTGGACCGGATGCTGGGCGCTGAGAAGGGACCTGTAAAGGTCTCGAAACGTTAAGCGTTGAAACAATGCTAAAAGTAATAACCACCACGCGATTAAAACTAATAAAAAATGTCTTTAATTTCAATATAACATCGCGAAAACAGAAGAAAAATCTAGGTAAATCTTTATTAAAAGTTCTTCCTTGTTAATTATAACAGACACTCCATTTAACTACCTTATTTTATAAAATAAAAATAAACAACATTCAGCGACCTTCTCTGAACACTTAACATAAAATTTAATAATTCCGCTTTATAAGAATACTAGCTTCTGCCCGTGGCTTTACTCGGGTACAGGAAACAGTATCAGGGTATGAATAAGATAGGATTGGGATATGATTAGGATTATCCCGCCCCTTTCTGTATGTGTACCATGTGTTCCCATTTTCATGTCTATCGATTAAGAGAATAAAAACTTTCATACGAAATAGGACCCTCCCTTTCCCCCTTAAGGAGTGGAAATTCGAGAAACCCTTTCTTAGTGGGTATCTCCAAGCTACAAAGAACACACTCTCTAAATTTCAGGTCTTTAGAACCAGCAGTTTAGGCTCTGCGTTGATGTAAAAGTCAGTCAGAACATTAAATTTTATATGTATGGAAAGATTCTTTAATAAGGATAAATATCTCTCGCGAATCAACTTTGAAGATGTACCACTACGTATTATTTAATAACTTCGTAAAATTGTTAAGATGTTTTTTAACTTATTTAAAATACTTTGGGCTCTCTCCAGAATTTAGTCAGATTTGAGTTTGGTAAGGTGGATTAAAAACACCCAATGGATTTTCGTAGCCTTTCGTAGCAAGCGCTACGAGTAGAACTTTTTTTGAATAGCTGTGAATAACTAATAATAATAATAAATAATGCACGACGTTACACACAGCGCAATCTAGCCCCAAACTAAGCACTAGGCTTGTACTATGGGTACTAGACAACGGATATACTACATATTATACCTTTTTTTTTTTTTTTTTTTTGTAAATACATACATATGATACATAGAAAACACTGAATATCCCATGTCTTCGGACCGTGGTGAGTCCTAGGACATGTTGGTTTCCTCACGATGTTTTTCCTTTACCGTAAGAGCGATGTTATTAGCGCACATACCTTTTTTCTTAAAGAAAAAGACATTGGTGCGCGGTCGGCCTGGATTCGAACCCACGACTCTCGGAATGCAAGCCGAGGTATCTACCACTAGACCAACACCGCTCTAACTCTCAACTCTCAACTCTTCGTACGGTTTTATCTACGAATTAAATATAAGAGAGAGTAGCCTACAATTCTTTGTTTTTGCATTATTATGTTTGCGGTTTTGTGTAGTTGAATGACTTTTATTTAAATTATGGTTTGAGCATTATTTTATCGTAATGGACAACAAAGTAAACGTATTCTTAAGGCTGGGTTCTCACGACGCGAGATATCTCAAGCAGGGACTGAATAACCGAAAAAATATGCTTTGAAACGGTTAGTGGTACGACGTCATACCTTTAAATTTCGAAACTTTACAATAAAGGTACCAATAAATATCGGTGGAAACAGATATGATGACATATCGTTATATGTCGATCTTACCTTTAAAATTTAAATAAAGGTACCAGAAACATGTCGGTAGACACGGATATTGGTAAGACGTCACGAAGTTCGCTGAGTCAGCTAGTGTCACAATAGACCATAACTGGTTAGTGCGGCATCTTAAATAGACCACTTAAATAATCATAATCATCAGAGGTTGGTCGCCTCGCGACCAAGACCATTGTAACATGATTGAAACGTTGAACCCGGTAAAATGTAACTTTATTCACAAATCGAGTGAATTCAAAAAAAATGTGTTGATAATAGTACTACCACCTTTTCGAGCTGTCGGCTAAAAGCAACGAAATTCTTCCCAATCGTTAATTCCGACATTATGTAAAACGTTGTACCATTTGTACGTTTCATCTCACTAAGTGAATTTCGATAGAACATGTGGCGCGACCCTTCGAAGGTTTTAACATTTTTTCTAATAAAAATTCAGTTTCTTGTAAATGGTGATGTGGGTGGACCTTGTTTGGGTAAATTGTGTAGGTTCGGTAGATTATGGGCCAGTGAAGTTATTTTATTTGGTCGGATTTAACTGTTGTAAGGTCTTATCGTAATATTTGATGGGTTTATACTGGGTGTTGGAGTTTGTGACACAGCTGCAGAGAGATAAATACTTTATTTGATCAAAACTACATTACTAACATTTTTTATAGCTAAATAAATATAGTACAAAAAAGCTGCCTTATCGCTCAAAGCGATTAGTTAAGCTGTTCTACACGAAAAGCGTGTAGAACAACACGTCGAAGCGAACACCTTTTACCTTTTTTTTAATTCGAATGTTTTTTTTTTCAGAAATGGTGAGTTTTTTTTATACTAAAAATAGCTGTTGTTGATAATAAAGACAACACAATAACAATAATAATGTTTAGATTGTAATTCCAAACTAAGTAATCAACTTTAACTCTCAGAAACAGCTGATTTCCAAGTAAACTCTAAATTTTCGGAAAAAAACATCAAATTTTCAAAAGTCGTAGTACAAAAAGTTGTTCGTCTGGACGTGTTGAACAACGTGTATAAGAAACTGCTCCTTTAACTCCTGCATAAATTCATGTCCAGCTGAAATCATGATCATAACTAATCAAAAAAATAATAAACCGATTGCAATGAAACTTGGAATGTAGATAGCTGTAGTCATATAAAACGTAAGCTGCATTTTCATGCCACGGTTTCGGGACGACCGCGGCTGATATTTCCCGAATTAAAAAGTAGAACAAAATCCAATACAAATGACTTCTTATATTTTACCTTCAGTCCACGGCACCGCTGTCATCCAATCCCCCAAAGTATTTCCCAATCGTAAAATCATAATTGGAGCAAAAAAATATATCACAGTGTTATAAAAGCCATGCACGGTCAAGCAGTTTGGCAGAAAGTTTGAACAAGATTACTGAATGAAACAGGAGTGCTATTTTTCAATCGTCAGGTAACCAACTCGTATGCTATTGAATGGAAACGCGGTCTCGCTCAAGCACATACACAACGAGCGAGAGCAAGCAAAATATGGCTCCAGATGAGCTATATATTGATTCAGACCAACAAAATGTAAATACGGACGGACGGACAGACGGACAGACATGACGAATCTATAAGGGTTCCGTTTTTGCCATTTGGCTACGGAACCCTAAAAAACGCATTAGGGCGCTAACAAGTTTGATGATGATTATTTTGGTTTGAAACATGACCGTATTAGAAGCCACTTAAGAAGTACAAGTTCCGCCGTAAAAGAATATACTATGATTAAATAGATAACCGTAAAACACAAATGTCGTCAAAGTCAATAAAAATTTAATTGGACCTGAAGTCAGTTCGGTTCGTTTCACGGACGATCGGTTTGTTTGAATCGTCTTAATTTTATAGCCGAGGTGATTTGCTAAGGGTAACTTTAGACTACGCAACACGGGGCGGATTTTGGATGATTTTTGTCTACTTAAGAACGTGGCGACTGTTACCATTTCCATACAAACTTAATACCAAAATAAATTATGAAAAATTTAGTTTTCTACCTTAATATCGATATTATTTGGATTAAGGTTTAATTTTTATAGGGCCCCCACCACAAGGTTTTCCAAAATATTTATTTGAAATGAAATAAAACGGAGTAACATTTTTTTTCATTTTTACAGCGTAAATTACTTTTTATTGGGAATAATATAAAACAAATGTGATGTAAATGAGATGTAAACTAGTAATTTACTCTGGAAAAATGAAAAAAAATGATTCTCCGTTTTATTTCATTTCGAATGAAAATTTTAGAAAACCTTGTGGTGGGGACCCTTTAAAAATAAAATCTTAATCCGAATAATAATATCGATATTAAGGTAGAAAACTAAATTTTTCATAATTTATTTTGGTAATAAGTTTGTATGGAAATGGTAACAGTCGCCGCGTTCTTAATTATCGAAACCGTTTTTGTCTGCTTAGGTTTTAGGTATGTATTCCACTATCCTTATTAGTAAACGTGAAGTAAGGTTTGTCACGCTTTGTCTTTTTCCGTGACAACAAAGTCAAAGTCAAGTATGTTTATTCATTAAGGACGATGTATAAGTTACATGAACGTTTAGGAATGTCGAGATTTTAGTGTGGTTTCGGAACGCGCTCTCCGATGAGAAGACACCACAAGAAACTCATGGGATTTTTAACAAATTTTAAAGTTGACAGGCGGGAACAAAAAATGCCAAAATTAGTACAACCTTACTCCACGTTTATTAATAAGGCTATGAAAGTTCTTATCACGGAAAAAGACAAAGCATGTTCCCACTACTCTGGCCTTACGCCACGTTTATTATTATGACTACATGAGTTTCTTGTGTCTTCTCATTGGAGGTAGCGTTCCGAAGACACACTAGATTAGGTACTGTTGATTCAAAAAGATCATGTGAATATCTTATTTAATAACATATTTTTGAGTTTGAGTTTAAGTTCGAGTTTTATCTGTCTATATCTGTATACCACGACTACGAGTCCAGAAATTAGTCTTAAACCATTTGCCTCTTCTTATTGTATTATTTTAAGCCGCAAGACATCGCGGGGCAACCGTTGCGATTCGTCACGCTTGCATGAACCTGAGTCATGTGTGATTATATTTATGCATTTGTCCCACACGACAAATGCTCAAGCTAAGCACGCAAACAACCACGCACTGGGTTCGTCAGTAGAACAATAGAAAAATACCCGTCCGTCCACACGGAGCGCACGGCTCGCACTGAGGCATCGTTCGCAACGATCGTATGACGCAAATGCTCACTGTGAGCACACACGTCCACACAGCCCGAGGCATGCGAGGCGAAGCTTTTGCAACGCTCAGGCTACAGGGCCTAAATTTTAATCTGCCGATGAAAGATTCTTAGTCTATTTTCGGCATAAGGAAAATTCTTTCAAATTACACAGGTACCTTCGAATACAAGATCTTTAAAGTCAGCATTAAACTTTTTTCTTTGTAGTGCTGTGATTGGGTGGATTAGAGAATATTTAAAAGAAAAAAAAGAAAGTAATATTTTAATGAGAACCAGAGAGAAAGGGTAGTGTAGAATCTTCGATATTAGGGTAAGTATATTGTAAATAGACGTAGGAAGATCGGTCACCCATTTGAGTAATGACTGCGCTAGACGTTGCTTAACCCGCACGGCTATACACTAATGGGGGATGCAGCTATGGCACCTAAGTCTATGTAAGTACCTACGAATGACATTTCTGTCAATTTCTTAAAGTAAACAAGTATCCTAACGGTCGGTTTCTGTTTTGATCGTCTTCTGTTTCTGTTTCGATCGTCTTTTGTTTTTATTTCAATCATCTTTTGTTTCCGTTTCGATCGTCTTTTGTTTTCATTTCGATCCTATTTTGTTTCTGTTTCGATCGTCTTTTGCTTCTGTCTCGATCGTCTTTTGCTTCTGTCTCGATCGTCTTTTGTTTTAATTTCGATCGTCTTTTGTTTTTATTTCGATCGTCTTTTGTTTTAGAAAAAATGCTACATGTGACTCTCTACGAAGTTAATATTTTGCGAAAGTGACATTCTGCGAAAGTGCTCGGTGTCATTTTTGCGAAAGTGACTTTCTGCGTCAAGACTAAATTAACTACTTACGCACTGGAGGTATTCAAGTTGTCAAGTCAATAAATTCAATAGCTCCAATAAGCTTTTATGATCTGAAAATAGTACAAACATAAGTTATTTTTCTACTTCAAAAGTTTTCTCAAAGATTTCAAAAGTCACAGGATATTTTATTTATTACAGCGTTTATTACCTGGAACTTTGTTTCTTTCTATGGATACTGGCAATAAGTAATTTCTGTGAAATTTGAGTACTTTCTGAACAAAGTTTTGCAAATAAATCGTAGGTACCTACATACAAGTATGTACGACAAGTCGTATAACATATAAATATTTATACAATGTAAATGTATAAAAGACTAGCTGCGTCCCGCGGTTTCAACCGCGTAAGTCCCGATCCCTTAGGAATATCGGGATCAAAAGTAGCATATGTTACTCAAGGTAAATGTAGCTGTCTAATAGTGAAATAATTTTTGAAAACGGTCCAGTACTTTTTGAGTTTATTATTAACAAACATACATACACACACAAAAATACAAATTTTTCCTCTTACATTAGTATTGATAAGGTTTCGCTCGGCGTTTTCCGCACATAGCCTATTAATTGGGCCATTGTACGTTATTTTAAGGGGAAAGTCTCCCTAATATTTTCTTCATACATACTTTATAAACGTAGTCGACTGTTTCCTCCCTGGATAAAGAAGTTAGAGGAAATATGCCTGTGTCATAAAACCTATATTAGCCATGACCATGCTCCTACGTTTTGATTTGTTTCATATTCAAAATTTTCTACAATAATTTCTATACTAATTAGATAATAAAAAAGAAAAACAAAACGTAGTGACATGGTCATAGCAGATACAGGTTTTGTGGCATAAAATATTTGCTTTAATGTCTTCTTCCAGGGAGGAAACAGTTATCTACGTTTGCATGGAGAAAGAGTAGGTAGACTTGCCTCTTAAGACGCGGTTTATTTTGTGAAGTTTTCTTTACCGTAAAAGGGACGCCAACACAGCGAAAACGTTTCCATTACTCTTATTAGTGTATTTTTGGTCGTAATCTAGGTCTTTACTAGTCTTGTCTTTAGTAGTCTTTATCTAATCTAGATAATTAATATAGAGCCAGTAACTTCAATCCACGTCGGTACAGTGCTTGAGACATAAGATTACCAGGTCCCTATCTAAATAACATCAAAATTGCACATTCGCTAACAAACCATGAAACAAGAATCCCTAGGTACGGCCGTTAGTACCTAACACAGCGAGTAATAAGCCCTGTAACACTATCTCAAGCTGCTAAAACGCCCAAGAATTATGCACAGAACACTTCAAGAGCATATTAGTAGAATGAGCTGTAACGTTCTTTACATAAGACTTAAGATTATTTCGTCGCGTTCACACTTTGAAGCTGATCATAAAAATATCAATAAACATAACGGAAAGCACCTGGTTAATTGTGCCTAAGGCTTAAGTCGGGATTTCGGAAAGTTTCTGTTACACTCGCGTTCAGTTTCTTAGGTTTGGTATCTTTTTTTCTCTAAGATTAAGAAAGAAATGACTTGTTACAAGAAATAAAAAAAATATATTTAATCTATTTAATCCTGATAAATTCTTCTTCGGGTTTCGCGATGCTGAACAAAATTAAACTTAGATTTTTCTTCTGTTTTCGCAATGTTTGTATTGAAATTAAAGACAATCCTGAAGAAGGGACCTGTAAAGGTCTCAAAACGTTGAGCGTTGTATCAATGCTTAAAGTAATAAACACCACGCGATTCAAACCGAAAAATGTTATAATTTCAAATTTTTTTTCACGTTTCACGCTGACGTTTCCAGGTATTTCTAGACTTTCTTAGGCACCGGTAGATAACAAAATAAAAACAACGCAATTGAAATCGAAAAATTTGTGACTGGTTATTTTGAAGATGTGCTTTTCAAAAATTTGCACCCGACGGGACATGAACCTGCAACCCTGACATTCCGTGTCACGTGCTTACCAATTGCGCCACAGGTGCTTGTTCTGTCGTGACGAAATTATGAATTGCAACTCTTCATTTAAAAATGCTAAAACTGTGGAAGTCAATATTATTGTGACGATTTAGTTATACTGGCCCGAAACCCTAAAAACTTTCTCGAATACTCATAGATCTATTTTATTCGGGGACCGTCGTCGTCGAATAGCCAAAGCGAAAATATGTTACTCGCAAGTAAATAGAAGTTCAAGTACCTACCTATCTTGTGACCCAAATTCATTGTCTTCAAATATAATTTGCGGTAAACGCATCGTAAAGTCGCACTTTTACGATTTTACCGAAAAGATTTAGTACAAGGAAGCAGGTTTATTAGGCCCCGGGGGTAAAACTGGCTTTACCGCACCGTGATGGTGAGTGCCCAATCTTGTTAGTGTAATTGAGACTTTATATTAGTCAGTTTGAAATAGTCTCACCTAAGCGGTGGGTCCATCGCTCGACAATGCTGTTTGGACATGTTATAGGCCGACGGACGCAGCATCAGACCGAACATTTACCTACTCTCTTATTAACAAACGGAATAAGGCCATATAAGTGAGAGCATGTTTTGTCTATTTCTGTGTCAAGAACATTCAGAACAGAAGTTGACAGACAGAGACATAAAGTGGTAAACAATTATTTATTAAACATTTATTAATAGGAGAGCATAATGTTTATTCAATATGGCATCTAGATGGCATCTTAAATATGGCAGGGGCAGCGGTGGATGATGCCTAATAGAAAACGGAGCAAATATTGGTATTTGAGCCACAATACATATTTGTACCCTTTTCAGTACAAATATGTATTGTGGAACCTTGAGACCTTGGGCAGTCGGGGTAAATACGTATAAAAAAAACAACTATTTGGATGCCCCTTTTAAGAGAAAACGAAGGTGACTCCCTCACCGAATTGTTCCTGATGCAGAGATTTGCCATCGCTTTTCAGCGTGGTAATTCAAGAGTTTGAGCATCTTTGGAACGATTTGGGACGCGTTATTTGAATAATGAAATTTTCTCATAGTAGTGTGGCTCACTTGGTTTAGGAGTTTTCAGGTCACCCTAAGACCTCTAACTTGACCTAACGACTGTTATCAGAGATAACAAACGGAATCTCAGTAGAGCCATAAGATAAGTAAGTACCTATCCCACTTAAGGAGCCAATTCTACGAAAATCACACAGGATCTAGTACCTCAGGATCCCAGTTCACCATAGTACCCAGTTTGAAATAGCAGTAAACCTTTGGACAGAGTTATAAATGGTATAATTAAAGTTTACAGCGTTCTGTCGCGCCCGTGTGTAACCGGGCAGAACTTCAGGTAATTACTTTGATTCTCATTCTGTAGCTATTAGTTTATGTCGTATCCATTTGAGGGGAATTAGTTTTGTTTAATGAGTGTTTTATTTTGTAAAAGCAGTCCGAAGCTATCTACTACTTTTTTTTAGAAAATGGTTTGGATTACTGGCATGTATTTGCACATCCTTTTTAGTGCTACGGTAGAAATCTGGCCACCTAGAGACATTTTTATTTCATTTCTAATAGATTTACTTACCTTACTGATTAGTTGAAGCAAATGCCTAAGACTAGTTATCTTGATTTAAATATTAAGAAAATTAAAAACCGACTTCAACAAAGCATAAAATAACCTCGCCTATATACAGTGACATCGACTTATCTGTTATGTAATCTGAAGACATATGAAGATAAACGGTCGAATTGAGAACCATCCTTTTTTTTTTAAGTCGGTTAAAAAGACCTTGTCTTGACTAACTGCCTGGCTGATGTATCAAGGCACATCCTAAACTAACTGACAGTAGACGTTGAAGTTTAGAAATTGTTTTCTTTATAAATTATCATTACCCTACCCTTTGTGATCCGAAGCGTACCTACATCATATTAGGTATGTTTTTCGTAATTTCCGCGGGATTCCGAGAAAATCGTTGGTGACAGACAGACGTCCTTCTGTATCCGAAGTGTTCAGAAGACACTTCGGAGACAGAAGGACAAAGAAGTGATCTTATAATGGTTCCCTTTTACCCTTTGAGATATGGAACCCTAAGAAGCAAAACAAACAAATCAAAATACATCGGTAGGTCAACTTTTCATTTAAAAACACTGATTTTTTAAATAAATAAAATCTTAATCTGTGTATTGTATCTTAATGTAGAGGCATTTTGTTTGAGGCCAAGGAGAAATTAAGCTAAGAGGGGGAAATTAGGAGAAAATTGTCATCAATCACTTAGCGGGCCGGTTTTTTGTTCACAAATTATTTGCCTCTAGATAAATTCTGCTGTCGAATTTAAAAATTGTATTTCATATTATAAAAAAAGTATATGATTAAAAATATAAATTATAAAATTTGAAATGTTTAAATGATTAAACATACACACACATATACCTACTCGTATTGAAATCTAAAAGATAATATATTGAATTGTCTTCTGCTTTCGCGATGTTGTATTGAAATTAAAGTCTTTTTTCGGTTTTGATCGCGTGGTGTTATAACTTTTAGGATTGTTTTAACGCTCAACGTTTTGAGACCTTTACAGGTCCCTTTTTAGGGTTCCGTAGCCAAATGGCAAAAAACGGAACCCTTATAGATTCGTCATGTCTGTCTGTCTGCCTGTCTGTCCGTCCGTCTGTCTGTCCGTCCGTATGTCACAGCCACTTTTCTCCGAAACTATAAGAGCTATACTGTTGAAACTTGGTAAGTAGATGTATTCCGTGAACCGCATTAAGATTTTTACATAAAAATTAAAAAAAATAATGAATTTTTGGAGTTCCCCATACTAAGAACTGAAACTCAAAAAAATTTTTTTCATCAAACCTATACTGTGGGGTATCTATGGATAGGTCTTCAAAAATGATATTGAAGTTTCTAAAATCATTTTTTTCTAAACTGAATAGTTTGCGCGAGAGACACTTCCAAAGTGGTAAAATGTTGGTCTCTAAAATAATGGAATGATAAAACTAAAAAAAGTATATGATGTACATTACTATGCAAACTTCCAACGACAATTATTGGTTTGAACGAGATCTAGTTAGTAGTTTTTATTTAAAACGTCATAAATCGTAAACCGCAATTTACCTTTCAAAATAAAATCTGTTGTATAGATAATGGTACGGAACCCTTCGTGCGCGAGTCCGACTTGCACTTGACCGGTTTTTAGGATTGACTGAATCCAATCTGAAATACAAGCAACTGAACGGATCTTCAGTCAATTCTGAAAAACGGACCTGTATAGGTCTGGAAACGTTGAGCGTTGAAACAATGCTAAAAGTAATAATACCACGCGATTTAAACCGAAAAATGTCTTTAATTTCTAATAATAAGTTATGTTCTCAGAATTTCAAACCACACCCTCCCCCCCAACTAACTAAACTACTTGAATTATAACTATCAATGAAATTATTATTACTATAATAAGGATGTGCTAATAAATGTCAGTAAATTTGTTATAAGTCCCGTAGTTTGGTTAGGAGAAGGGTTTTTTTCTGCTAAATGAACGAACAAGTCAAAACTTATTGCCTAAAAATAGCAGTATAGGTACCACGATCGACCAATGTATACGTGGGGAACCTTATCTAATTCACACTCCATCCCGGAAAGCACTTTGTTCTTTGAGAAGAGATAGGGATCGCGGTCGGAATACTAAAATCGTGATATTGTATAGATGTTATTATGAAAGAAATGGCGGGTTTTTGGACAAAATGTGAGCTTGTTATTTCAAGATAAGTAAAGCTGTACATGTGTAGGTAGGTATACATTTAATGTTACATTTGGAAACTAAGAATTAATAAGAAATGATTCTATTCTATAAAAAATAATTATAAACGTTATGTATGTGTTATTAAGCGCAGCGTTGGACGTCCACCAACGAGATGGACGGACGACTTAGTTAAGGCCGCGGGTTCACGATGGATGCAGGCCACTTATGACCGAAGCATCTGGAAATCTATGAGGGAGGCTTATGTCCAGCAGTGGACTTCTTACAGCTGAAATGATGATGTGTTATCTTTGGTTTTCGCGATGCTGATATGAAATTGATAATAGGTATGTTATGCAATAAGTAAATAAAGGACGGATTTAAAGCGTGGTCCATAGAGGAATCACGAGCAAGTGAGGGATTCTAACGTGTTATAATCCTGAGCGACGCGAGTGATGGCCCTCAATGTAAATTCGTTCTTTATTCAAGAGTTGCACACTATACTTTAGACCATGACTAAGAGAAAACGGGATGAGTTTTTATGTAAGGTATTCTTTGTGCAAAAATGCTTGTATGTAAATTAAAAAAAAAACACAATAGTGATCAAAAGGCATGTTCGTTTTGAGGTATTTCGACCTCCAGTTTACGGAAAGACTGAGATGTAATACATCTGAGCGATACTTATATCGTTTTTACGATAGATGTAACAATATTGTCAGCGCTACAGCAGTTTTTTTTATTTATTTTGCATAAAAGGAGCATTGAATATAATTTGAGACATCATCACTAGTAGGTACTTACTTAACAATTTCAATGTTAAACCCACCAAAATTACGAAATTTAACTCAAGATAACCAACAAAACATAACAATACCTAAACAAAACAGAAGAAATACGTAATTTTCTCCACAAAAAAATCTACCCAATCCATATTAATCAATCATACCAAACCTCTATAGGTAAGGTAGCCCTACAAATTAATTAATATCATTCACCCAAATCACCAAATTCTGTCAACAAACCGTGCCTTTTAACAAAACATTAATATTTAGAGCGCGATTACCTAAACAAAACATACCCTAACAGATAGTATTAGCAGCAATTAACCAAACAAGGGTTTAAATCAAAATTTCAAATTATTTCTCGGCAGCGCCCGGGTGGGTATCTTCCCGGGTATACGTAAAATCGCATTCATCAAAACTTGGAATTAGCTCAGTGCTCTAATTAAACCTGAAGGTTGTTAACTTCCATCCCTTGGGTTCGCCGAATCTTACGTAAATATTGGATCGGAATGGAACTTTTATTATTATAAGTTTATTGGTGCTTCACGTGGTCTCGAACGGTAATTTCAATTGTTTTGCGGTTTGATTAATGTTGAGGCTGTGACTATTCCCCTTACTTACAAAAGATTATTAACAGATGACTAAGTTATGTAATGTTTGTCATTTACTGTGACATGAAGTTTCAGAGTTGAGAGACAAAGACAAACATTACATAACTTAGTCATCTTTTAATCATCCTTTGTAAGTAAGGGGGTATATTTATAACTAGCTGCGTACCGCAGTTTCATCCGCGTAACTCCCGATCCCGTGAGAATATCGGGATTAAAAGTAGCCTATGTTACTCAAGGTGAATGTAGCTTTCTATTAATGATGAAAGAATTTTTGAAATCGGCACAGTAGTTTTTGAGTTTATTCATTATGAACATGGACACACAACAAACACACACAAATACAAATCTTTCCTCTTTATAATATTAGTATAAATATAGATATGTCTGTCCTGGTTTGACACCCAAAAATTATGATTATAATAGCGGTTTAGAAAATCTGTTTGTGGTCATCGATTTTTGATGCTGACTGTATAAAAAACATACACGAACAAAGCCAGTTATTTAAAGAAAATATGATATTTTTCATTAAGAAACTCGCATAGACTAAACAATTTCGGAATACAAATAAAAAAGTGTAACCTTTTTCAGGCCGTCAGTTTGCACAGCCACAATTACACCGAAAGTTAAAAAAGTTAAATTAAATTCGATGGAAAATACTCCGCTTTATCGTAAAACAACTACTTCATTTATTTTAAATAGAAATTTAATAAAGTGTCTCAGTAAAGACTGAAAGCTGTGTGAAAAATGTTAAAATTGTGTGAAAAATGCGAAGCGTTTCAATGTTGAGTGAGCTTCGAGGTTTTAATCAACGGTATAGAATATTGTTTTTTAAAGTTCATGTTCGGCTTTATTTCAAAATAGCGAGTGTTTTTCCAAGTGAAATGAAATTTTATAAATAAAACTGTTTTTTTATTAACATTTTTGTATTGTTAATTTAATTTACTTCAAAAGTAACAAATTTCATTTACTTATTAAGTTTGTTATTGATTGAAATTATTCGTTACTTTTCGTAACTCTATAACAACTATTTTAAAGAATTATGATTTAGATTTTTTTAAAGGAAAAGTGATGGGCTTTATACAAAAGTAAAGAAATATTTAGACAGAAATTGTTTTTTAAAAGGAAAATAAAGGAGGAAATATTTAGATACTTATAGTTTGCTACTTTAAAGACTGTTTTTAAGTTTACTTTTAATTTGTGACTTAGTTTACTGTACGCCACTCGCGACTTGTACGTTTGTAAGTTTGGACGACCTCTGCGGCGCGTCGGACAAAAGGCCGGCAGCAATGCAAAAGGTGGCGGGTTCGATACAAAAAAAGTATTGTAGGTAAATATGTAGTATATAATGTATTGTCCAGTACCTATAATACAAGCTTAGTTACTCAGTTCGGTACTAGATTGCGATGTGTGCAATGTCTCCCAATATTTTATTTATTTAAACTCAATTCAAAAATGTTTATTCATTTGGTTATTATTAACATAACACTTTGAACTCTAATGTGTCTTCGGAACGCGAACTCCAATGAGAAGAAGACACAATAAACTCATGGCTTTTTTTTGCAATGTCATTTGATTCAAATTGACGCATATTTACTATTGAACAATAGTGCAACAGGAGAAATAATCTATACTATAATAATCCTTAGTAGCATTACAAGCGCAAAAGTAACTCTGTCTGTCTGTCTGTTCAAATAAATTGGTAAGCTTATTAAAAAAAAACGTTAGTTAGTTAGTTAGTTAGTTATGTATAGTTATATAGTAATAACGGTGTAACATCCGGCCAAGTTTTTCACAAGCAGTTCCGTTCTTGCCTTGATCACGTAAAACTTAAACAAACTCGATAACTTCAACGGTGCACTATTTCGAACTTTGATACTCGTTTATATTTATTTTTACTACACTAAAGCGAAAATACCAATAGTTCATGCAGAGATACTTAAAACTGCTTCAGACGCAGACAGTAGGAATTTCTTTAAAAATAGATGTGTGAGCATAATATCGAAAGTTACTACATCTATGGTCGCTATATCGAAAACGTCCTATAGAAAAGTTACTGTGGCGAAAACCTTGGAGCTTCAGTAACCTTGGTCGCTCTTTCGAAAACGATGTTGTGACCATCAGTGTAGTGACTTTCGATATTATGCTCAACACACGGTTTAAAATCACTTATGTTCTCCATTTAGTTGTAAACTGATTTTTTGGGAAATAGGTAGGTAGGTACTTATTCTTCATATAGAAACGCCTAAAATATCTGTAGCTCACACCTTTTTGGATTTTGTGGCGGCAATAGAACAATTACACGTAAAAGCATTACCGGAATTGGATAATGTTAAGGGGTAGAACAGAGCTTTTTTTTTACCCTCGTTGTATACAGAAATCGCATCGACTTGTCAATCGAGTATTTCTCTTAACTCAAACACTTACAGTAGGTACTAAATACAAGGGACGTGTCTGTCAGATGAACCTGTGTACTCTGCTAGCAGATAATGAGGTACAGGGTTTTTTTTAATTATTTTAATACCTAGTGCACTTGAGTGATCCATGTTGTCCACCCTAGATTATTTCAAACTGTATGAGTTTGAGTAGTTGGTATTTATAGTCAATTCTAAGTAATTACTTGTCTAAGTAATGTATCTGTCCCCATACTTAGAACTGACTATCATTCTTTCTAAACTGAATAGTTTGCGCGAGAGTCCCTTCCAAAGTGGTAAAATGTGTCCCCCCCTGTAATTTTTAAAATAAGGGAATGATAAAACTAAAAACTATATATTATGTACACTTCCATGTAAACTTCCACCGAAAATTGATTTGAGCGAGATCTAGTAAGTTATTTTTAATACGTCATAAATCGTATACCGCAATTTAGCTTCTAAAACAAAACCTGTTGTATAGATAATGGTACGGAACCCTTCGTGCGCGAGTCCGACTCGCACTTTACCGGTTTTCTTTCTGTCTGTCAACTTTGAAAGTTCTTGTCACGGAAAAAGACAAAGCATGTTCTCGCAACTCCGAACTTACTCCACGTTTTTTAATAAGGCTGTGCAAGTAGGTATATCAATCTAATCAAGAACTCAACAGTAACCAAAACAACGAAATCATAACGTACATTAATAACAAAATATTCCCATGAACAATTCAGTAAACCCTTTCAGTTAGTTTGACAAAGTGGACCGCAGTCCGAAGGTTTTTGGTGAACTGTTGTAAATCATCGTGAGCTAATCCCAATCACTGGCTGTCAGTTATTAATCACTGGGCCTTAGGGACTACGTCCTATCTATGCTCTGTGAGCCTACCGTGTGTTGATTCGTAAATACTAGAGATGGACCGACTAGGGGTTCTGCCGACTAGCAGACTAGCCGACTAGTCGGTTCCATAATTGCCGTCTAGTCGGCAATGCATTATCGTTATAATTCCGAGATATTTGGGTTGACCCACCCAACTATTTAATTAATATTTACCTATAACCTACTTTAATTAAGAAAATATATAAATAGTTACCATGTATCAAATGGCAAAAAGTGGTATTGAGTAACTTAGTGACAAAAAACTAGTCCTAAGTAACAATATTTCGTTTTCGAATTTGTCTCAAATTATCGAGTAGTTTCATAGCAAATTATCCTTATTTCATCCTTATAGACCTTTACGTTTCAATAAATTAAATAGCATGTTTATCAATTTCCTAGTTTAGGTATCCATTGGCTAAACAGTTCGGTCTGTCGTTGACTGAGCGGGCGATTGTGAGATTACGAAGCCAACTGATTGAAATTTAAATGCTCTATTCAGCTTTACCTTTCATTGAATGAAACGATTTTGGCTAATTACTTAGGGGCAATGCGCAGTGATAAGTCGTGGCGGCGTGGAGGCGAGGGGCAGCGCAACTTTCCTTTGACTCAATCGCAGATCCATTTTTATTCGTGTATTAGAATTATCCAAAATTTATCTTCAAAATTATTAGTCTTGGATTTCAAAGATGTTAGACAAATATAACATTTAGAAATTTTATAAAAAAAAATTTGGGGAATACCATTTTATGCATGTAGTTATTATGTAGTTCATTTGTAAGTTATAGTCAAGTTATAGTCTCCTTCACGCTAAAACTACTGGAGCGATTGCAATGAAAGTTGGTATGCAGATAGCTGAAGATCTGGATTAACACATAGGCTACTTTTATCCCGATGTTCCCGCGCGATTAGGCCTTACTCAGGTGAAACTACAGAACACAGCTAGTATAATATATAGATATGTACCACCGATCAATGTTGCACTTTATGTTTGTGGTACCGAATAACAAAGGACGATATATTTTATCAGTAGTTGATTTAAAATAAAAAATATTACAAACTTCATGTGGATTTTATGAGTCAAATGTACAGTCATTCAGAAAGTATAGAATATGATACATAAGTACATACGCGGGTGAAACCACGGGTATGTACTGAGGTTGCTACCGCTGCTAGTAAATAAATAAATGGCATTTGAATTGACCACGATAGACAGAGCCTCCCTACTTTTAGCAAAATTAAATTGAGTAATGTTTTTCCTTGTTCACCTACCTTAGTGAGTTTATTATTTAACCTATTATTACAACAACAAAGAACAAACAAGCATAATTAATAATAACAATTTCAACAGTACAATAAAAAAAATACTTTTAACTTTTCCATTACCGTTTTATGTCAACGTAATCAAATATCCGGGGATGCTGAACTGAATTCGATAAAATTCTAATGTAAACAATCGCTTGTTTGTCATCGCCAAAATCACGTCCAATTCGACAGAATGTATCGAAAATGATTTATGGTTCTTTGCTTTTGTTGTATAAATGTTTGTTTACAATTTTGAATCGTTATTTTGGATGAGCGTAGACTTTGGGCTAAAGAGTCGGCCGCGAGTTCGTCGTCACTCATTGTCATTATATGGTAGGTACCTCAGTGTCACTGACCTGAATTATATGGACAGGAGGTCGCACTGAATTTTGTGCCTATTTGATCTGCGCCATGTTGCGCTGTTCTAGCGCGTTTTCTTTTGAAAGTGACGGTGACCGTCTCCGGAACTGTTAGTTCCATGGACGGTCACCATCACTGTCAAAAGAAAACGCAATATGGCGTAAATCAAATCGGCACAAAGATCTAGGTGTGTGATGGATGCTGTGGTGGATATACTGTCATTGTATTCGTATGGTAGTTAAGAGTAAATTTTGAGTTTTCTTTTTAATTGTGTTGTATCTGCGTTGCGTCTGCACTGTGTCTGTCATCGAACTGGTATGTAATTATTTAGGAGAATCGAGCCACAGAGCAGCTAGCTTTGTCATTACATGGTATAATATGACGATGTTGGTCTACGACGTAGCATTTTTACTTAGAAACACTAATTTACTCATGACTGTTAGTCATTGACCAGTTTTTTGTCTGCGTTTTGAAATCACCCTTAAAGTTTATATTCGATTTATAACAGTTAGATACCTATCTAATCAATTCTGTTGATTTTCAATTTGTGGGGTAAATAAGATGAGTTTACAATTTTCATTTCGAATCTATGTTTGTGATTATTAAATCAGATTTCATTTCAAACAACATTGTGGTTATTTTAAGCTTTAGAAATCTATTATATTCTATACTAATTTATCTATACTGTACAAGATTTGTATTTTGTGTGTGTGTGTGTGTGTATGTTTGTAATAATATTATAAATGCGAAAGTAGCTCTGTCTGTCTGATATGATTTCACGCCTAAACCGCTTTACCGATTTTGATGAATTTTGGTAGGTATAGATAGATAGATAAAGATGGGACATTGGAGACGGACATATGCACTTTTGATCCCGATATTCCTCCTATCGAGACTTACACGTGTGAAATCGCGAGGCGCAGCTGATAGTGATTATATTACAGTTATCGCTTTCAGCAATAAGGTTGCCAATAGGCATCCTTATTAGGAAGACCATAGTTGCACAAATATGTGCAACTTATATTTGGAAGCTTTGTCTGTACTCTATGTATTTGTGTATTGTTTTCTAGTCATAACTATAAACCATTAAATTTACCTAATTTTGTACTGAGGGTCTAAATTTCGAACTATAAGTAGTTGTAACTGAAACTACAACTAGGTAACCTACTTATATTACAAAAAAAAAATTAAAGCAAGAACTAACTAAATTATTTTTTTGAAATAACTAGGTAGTTGCCGCACCAATGTGTTTCTGATCCTAACCGGTTTGGTCACTGAATACATAAATAGTGTTTAGTGTCAAAAAGATCCAATTGAGAGAATTCAGTCAGACCATTGAACGCATCAGCTGCTCTGGTGAAGAAATAATTAAGCCTAAATTTGTAAGATTTATTATATTCACCTTTAAAAAAAATTAAAGTAAAATTATATAGGGTAACTTAGTTTTCTGCTATCGCGATGTTGGATTAAAATTAAACTCATTTTTCGGTTTCATCGCGTGGTGTTTATTATTTTTATCATTGTTTCAACGCTCAACATTTCAAGATCTTTATAGGTCTTCTTCAGGGTTGAATGCCACGCGATTAAAACCAAAAAAATAGTTTAATTTTATTTAAAGTACTTACCTACTTAAAT
Organism: Idaea biselata; assembly: GCA_958496205.1. Lineage (NCBI taxonomy): Eukaryota > Metazoa > Arthropoda > Insecta > Lepidoptera > Geometridae > Idaea > Idaea biselata. Next base: position 14,121,466 of record OY292400.1, on the reverse strand, counting down.
CCCAATATCAATCAAAATGCCAATTATAACTCTACGACAATCTAAAACTTACTTTCTTTCCCAGCCCACTCACTAACCGCTTCGCTGATCAACCTAATAACTAATGAATAAAACAAACAACAAATTACCAATTATTCTATAACCAATGCGTTTCATGCTCACCCAGCGGAACAGGTCCGCCAATAAGAGCCAGCGTACTACATCGCGCAAACGATATTTTTTTCCGTCTAAGAACGTGTAGTAAGTATTTTAGCTTACTGTCGGGGAGTCCGTTGTTACTGAGAAGACCGGCAGTTGCGAGTGCCGGACTCAAATCTCGCTTACGCAGATCCAGATTTAGTTAATTAATGATTGGTAGAGGCGTTGTTTCTATAGAGTTTGGATTGTTTAGTTGACGTTTGAGCAAAATTAGAAATCCCTCTTCTTCGTCAAGTAGCAAGTTTGACTTCCTTTTTGGTTTTTTTTTAAATATTATATGTTTAATAAGCAATTTTTTTTGTTAAATCGGTACCATATAAAATTACTAGCAGTGCCCGCGACTTCGTCCGTCTAATTTTTTTGACTAAAAAAAAAGCTATATTTTATTTATAATAATAGGACTTCCTCAATAAAAGGATAGATAGATAGATTAACGCTTTATTTGCACAACAAACAATATACAAAACAACATACATATGTAAGACAAATACACATAAAGCTTAAAACTAAAACGGAAACTTAAGGGCCCTATTCTGAAAAACTGAAAATCCATGTCGGGCGCATCGAAAATTGTTGATTATTTCATGACGGAATGCCGTAGAACTTTTTTTTTGTGTACAGATTGTAGGCGACATTGTTTCCAATATTTTAGTGCAGTTTCCATACAAATATGTCTAAACGTATTGAAGCTTATCGACATTTTAGCCAAATCAGACATTTTTTGTCTAAAATTTCAATAGGAGGTTCTTGTCTTAAAATTACACCAAAATGTAGGAAACAATGTCACCTACAATCTGTGCACAAAAAAAAGTTCTACCACATTCCGTCATGAAATAATCAACAATTTTCGATGAGCCAAACAGGGATTTTCAGTTTCAAGGTCGTTGGCGTATATACTGCTCTTAAAAGGACTATTCAACACTGAAATATTTTTTCAAAATGGACCAGTGGTTCTTGAAATAAGCGCCTTCAAATAAACAAACAAACAAACTCTTCAGCTTCATAACATTCGACTCTCGGTAATTCAAACCTGCGATAATTCAAACCTCTCTATAATTCAAAGTTATCACGAGTTCCCTACAAAATCTTTATATAATTCGAACTAAACCAATACATTTTTATGTACTCGGTAATTCGAACGAAAAAATCTATTCCGTCTTAAAAACCAGCACCAGTCAGAAGAAGCACCAGCCAGTCAGAAAATAAAGTTTTCGGAAGGATGAATGACAGATTTTCTTCTGGAATTATCGTTCGTTTTATCGTTTGTAGAAATTAAAGTAGAGGCCCGTTTTGTTTTATCGCTCGTAGAATCCTAGTACCCCTCCTGGTACTAGGACAACAATTAGTACCTAGTTTAACGTATCTTAGCAACTGTGTATGTGAAGGCATTAATTTCCTGTTACATGATACAATTTATTACCTATTAAACACGTCTACTAACACCGACTGCGGAAACGTAACGAAGTAATTAATTAAATAGGTATCAAAGGAAAACAAATATTTTGATCACAAGAATAAATAAATAAATTCTGTGAACAACACACAGCGCCATCTAGCCCCGTGGTAAGCGACTATAATATAATAATAATATCTATGGGACTATGTGTCACGTTACTCTCAATATAAAAAAATCGGCCAAGTGCTAGTCGGACTCGTACACATAGGGTTCCGTACCATTATCACAATTGGGTACGGAACTCTACAACAAACACTAAACTATCCGTGTACGCAACGATGACGCCCGTTTGCATTGATCTTTACGCCGTCAGTTTATTTGTAGATGGCGCCAGTGGCAAAAATATTACGTTGCTTTTTGCCGTGAAAAACGTTATCCGTTAAACGTTACGTTTTATCACGTTTGTTGTATGGGAGCCCCCTTAAATGTTTGTTTTATTTTGTTTTTAATTTGTTGTTGTAGCGGCTACAGAAAAATTCAACTGTCTAACTATTACGTTTCATGAAACACAGCCTGGTGACAGACGGACAGACAGACAGCAAAGTCTCAGTAAGAGGATCCCGTTTTTCTCTTTGGGTACGGAACCCTAAAAAAGTAAAACGTCCTTTCCTTTACATTATCCGATTCCGTTGTCGTTAATTCGATGTGCAAACTATCATTTTTACTCATTCCATTGTCTGAGGACAATATCTGGTCACCCTAATAGCTACAAACAAAAATTAACTACATTATAAAAGGAGTTTTAAAGCGTGCTTAAATTTAACGGCTTGTAACATAAAAATGATAATTTGAGACTACGAACCGCCCAGGACATCGTGGAGCTTTCTACATTCAGTTAAAAGTTAGACAGAATGGAGTTAGGAATAGCGATCGCGACTTTTGTAACAGGTAATGGAATCGCTTGCTTCTAAAATCAAGAAGTTATATTGGCTCTTACAAACAGTTTTATTTTAAGGTACCCTTGTGTTCTTTGTGACTTCTACCACTTACATGGATGCACCCACTTACATAGGTTTTTGGAACCTGGAGAGGCGGGTACTTGTGTCGCTTTTTTTTAATAAAATAAGCTGTGTTTTGTGGTTTCACCAGCGTAGGTAAATCCCGATCCCTCGGAAATTTCCAGAAACCATTTTGCATCCTTTCACCTTTTCGGTTTATTTATCCATGTCAGGACTCGCACCATGATGGCTGAAAGCTGGTCAGTGCTTCGTGCAGTTGTTGAACTGAAAACATTGAATAAATAACATACCTACACCAAACACCACAACCAATTTTTGGTGTTAAAAGTAAGCCATGTATTTGTTCCATTAACTATTATAACATGGCAAATAACTGCATTGCCCGTTTCTTAATATCTTAAAAAGCTGATTGAGATATCATGGAACGAGACCAGGAACATTGGAATTTTTATGAATGATTAAAAACCTCATAATGAATGGTCATGTTTAGTCGCAGTAGCTTTCGTGTCGCTCCATTGTGAACTGCATCTGAGTGTCGATAGAACTTTTATCTGGTCTTTATGTACTCTAGAGATTGTTACACGGAATCATTTTGAGAAAAATGTAATTTCAAAATGATATTGAAAAGGTTAATGTTTGGATTAAGACGATAGAACAGTTTACTGAATTGAATTTCGATTTTTGAAACTCGAATTTCATTTTTCTGGCTCTGGATTCACTGTTCAATACTACTTAACTGGCCTGTTAACTTTTATAGTAACAAAAAGACTAGGTATCAACTGACTACTCAAAAAGATAAAATATACATAACATTAACAGATCAGCGGTTTAGGCTGTAACGTTGATCCATCAGTCAGTCAGGACAAGGCATTTCATAGATATATAGATAAGACCTATGAGTGGAAGATAGAGAGAAAGAGAAATACTCTCTGCCCCGCTCCTATATTTTCCATCCCCGTGTACTGCGAGTGAAAAACTTTACTAAAGCGCAAGCTGTCAACTGCCTCATTGAGTTCCCATATTCCTTTAAAAACTGATCCCTGGGGGTGGCCTGACGGTACAGCGGATCCCTTGCTGGTCATAGCTGGGGACGCTATAACATATATGCGTAGTTATTAGAGAACTGGGTTTGTATTCCTTTAAAAAACCTATAAAAATTAAGTACCTACACCTATAAATTAAAACTTTATTATAAATTAAACTAGAGTTGCCATAAAACTATTCAGCCACTACTCGAGAACTCGGATAAATCCAAATGAAATGAAGCTCTGTAATTACTCGGCGTTTTACTAAACTGCCACCGGACACGCGATATTAGCACGCTATTGCAGATAAATAGAATAGCTCTCCTGTTATGTTTAGATGGTACACTTTGCGCAGAATGACGCGCGTTAAAAATACAAAGATATAACATTCTCTTGTCACAATGTTAGTTACCTTACCATACTCCTCCGAAACGGCTTAACCGATTTTTATGTTTTTTTTTTTTCCAAAAGTTTTGACTAAATATGTACCTATAGATAATTTATTTACATTTTATTATTATTTATTTTATTTTATTGTATTGAAATTTTATTATGCATAATATTAAGTAGGTCTGCGAATAGACTACTATCTATTTTTTTTTATTTTTTTATTTTTTAGGCGGTGTTGGTCTAGTGGTAGATACCCCGGCTTTCATTCTGAGAGTCGTGGGTTCGAATCCAGACCGACCGCGCTCCAATGTCTTTTTCTTTAAAAGAAAAAGGTATGTGCGCTAATAACATCGCTCTTACGGTGAAGGAAAAACATCGTGAGGAAACCAACATGTCCTAGGACTCACCACGGTCCGAAGACATGGGATATTCAGTGTTTTCTATGTATCATATGTATGTATTTACAAAAAAAAGTATAATAAGTAGTATATCCGTTGTCTAGTACCCATAGTACAAGCCTAGTGCTTAGTTTGGGGCTAGATTGCGCTGTGTGTAACGTCGTGCAATATTTTTTTTTTTTTTTTTTCACTTAGGGCTACTAAGCGATAAGGGTTGTCCACCCCTAACATTTTCTTGGATAGTTGTAGGGTAGGATAGTAGTAGAGTAGGGTGCTTACCCTACCCTACTACTACACGTACACTATGTCTAGCTTTAGAAGTATGTACGGTTGTACACTACTTCTAAAGTTCGAGGTTGTTATTAGCAACGCTAATAACAACCTCGAATTTGACGTAAAGTTGCGGCGTTCTATATTACTTAAAAAGTAAATCTAGGTAGGTATGTCGTATGTAACAAACTAAATAACCAAAGCGATTTTTCTCCGATCATTTCTTAAAATTGTCGAATGGAAACTCAATTACAGAAGAAACAAGAAAGTGCTGAGTTTCGATTTTCTAAGAAAATTTTAGAAAGCGGAAAACTTTTGCTTCGTCATCAATTTCAATGTCAAACGTCAGATTATATAATACGTTTAGCTGTACGTTCCTACTTTAATATTTTATTACTTTAGTAAGAAGGTAAAGTTGGGTAGGTAAGACATTAATACCTACTTACCCTTAACTTCAAGTAATTTGGAGACCTCTGTGGCGTGGTGGAAAAACACTTGCCTACTACATAAAATATTACGTTTAATTATATTATTTTTTATAACCTTAAAAAAAAACATTTGGTAATTACTTTTGGTCCCCACACAAGGGCAACCCTGAGTCGCGGGAAACCAGGAAACCAGAATGACTTAAAGCTATGAAAATGAAACCTCATAGTTACCTCATAACTATGAGGCTGTATTTTCAGTTTTCATGTACATATGTTATCAAATATTTCAGCAGTTTGAGGTCCGATTGCGATGGTTACATTTAAACTTCTATCAATAGAATCAGCTCATAACGAACTAGGTATAGATTAATGGAGCACCTGGAACCACCTTCTCATCAGAAAGCTCCTTAAAGATAAAGGTTATGAATAAAATTTTAAAAATCCAGAAATAAATTACCTAAATAAAACCTATAGAGAAACCACTTAAAACTATCGCAACAGAAAATTATTGATGAATGAAAATTTGAACGTAAACTTCTCGATATTCGAAGCACTTCACGCTAAACCTCAAGGAAGTCACAAAAGTCAAAGAAAACAGAGGCAAACGTAGACTGTTTGACATGTTTTCCGATACCTACTTAGATGAAAACAAAAATTGTAGATACGGTATATTCTAACTAGAAACACCTACTTGCATTTTCATAAAATTAATTGTATTTAATAAAAACTTTTGTCTTTAAGAATGAAGGCATTTGTAAATAAGCAAAAAGATATCAAAAAGAGAATCGCAGTGTGACAGCACGTGCTCACGCGGCAACGGTTCGACATACGACTGAGGCTAGTGCGTCAGCTAGACGCAGTTTTATTGTCTCATTTTCCGGGACTAGGTAACGTATCTGCTGTTTTTTGTTTTCATCTAAGGATACCTACTGCAAACTTTTCCATCACTGGTCTTGTACTCACTTTAGCGGCGTTATTCTGTATCAACTATATAATACACTAGCTGCGTCCTGCGGTTTCACCCGCGTAAGTCCCGATCCCGTGGGAATATCGGGATCAAAAGTAGCCTATGTTACTCAGGGTGAATGTAGCTTTCTAAAGGTGAAAGAAATCCAGTAGTTTTTGAGTTTATTCATAACAAACATACAGACGCACACACACACAAAAATACAAATCTTTCCTCTTTATAATATAAGTATAGATGTAGAAAAAGGTGCCATCAATTTAGGTATTAGTTTTGGAGAAAAAAAGCCAATTGTTGCTAAAAGTATTAAACTACTTACTTTTAGCTTAGCTTAGCTTAGTTTTGCATCAACCCATTTTAGGCATTAGGTGTATTTATTCTGCATTTCCATATGTTTTGCTTTCTAATAAACTCCGGCTTCTGCCGTGGCTAGTCACATGTTTTGCGGTGAAAATGATGACGTTTACCCTAATTTTCAGGACTAAAGATCTAGATAAAAATTAATGTAAATTATATTTTTATAATGGTACCTAATGACCATGAATGTATTTATTCAATCCAAAGCCGGTTACTCATTAGCGAGCTGTAACCGAAACCGTTGCATACACTGTAACCAAAAAACATATACCTAACATGTGTTTTGTTAGCGAACCCGCTAACCTGCTGCGAGCCGACGCGACGTTTACAACGTACTCATTTCTGAACCTGTACCGTTGCACGTAACTGTAAAAGTTACTGTTACCAAAAACCTAGCCTGCAACCACTAGAACCTCGTAACTGTATCAGTTTGGTAACAGTTACAGCTAGCAAAATGAGTAAGCTCGGTGAAAGCGTTCCGGCGACGTCGTGAGCCGTATACACTAAGCGTATACACTAGAACCTCGTACTGTATCATGCATGTTACAGTTACAGCTCGCTAATGAGTACCCGGCTTTAGAGATTCTAGATGGTGGGTATTCTAACATCAACGCAACGTTCGAATTTTCATCCATCTTTTTAAAGGTGTTTGAATTCCCGAAAATTTTGACTTTGGAAAAGCTCGTCCATCAGAGACGAGTTTGATATGGATCAGGCGACCTCTCTCTTCTAGTCTCTAACAGAGTCCAGTCTTACGGGTGCAATATTATTAAAAACCAACATCGATCGCATTCCTCAGCAACAATAAATTGGTATGCCATGTCAATTAATTGACTTTACGTCATCCTTCAAAGCGGGCTTTAATGAACGGAACGGGCCAACAGTGTCCACTCATAAAGGCCATTCTGCGAACAATTCCGGCGACCACGAGAGTCAGTTTACACGGTCAATGTGTTGAATCAGAGTATACGGTGTGCGATGTGCAATGTACGGTACTTGGTAAATATGAGGCTTTTTGATGGTTTGGTATTCGGTTCTGAATCGCGCCTGATTCCAACCCAAACGATGCTCCTCAAGCGAATTTTCAAAACTGATTCAACTTACTATAGGTTTTTTATCTATGTAACTATAGGCATTAATCTCAACCTAAAGTAGATATGGCATCAGAAGGAAGACTGTTTAACCAAGCAACTGCAGCCACACTATCATCAAAACGTTCAGTGACAGCTCAACAGCGGGCGAGGTTACACATTATTATAAAAATAATTTATTTCCCAGGATATCTTATAAAAACCTGCAAAATTAGTTCAAAAACAACAAAACCAAGACCACAGGATCACTTTTTATCGGTATAGGCCAAGCTGCAGGGAAATCACATTACAAAAGGTGGTGTAACAAATTTTATGATTTTAAGTTATTTAGCTAAGTTAGCTTGATATAAATTCAATTTCTTGACCTTGGGGCACGACGGGGTATATCCGATATTTTGAGTTTAATATTCTTTTTGCACATAGTGTCTCGATAATAAGTCGTATGACAAAAGTGTCTAAGAACAGTATGTAGAAGTCAAAAACTTTTACATTCTGTCCATACATGTCAATTCTGTAAGTCTTACAGGTAAAAAGTTACAATCAAAAGAACAAAAATGTTAAATGCGCCATATAAGACACCGTGTCGTACTACTAGCGCCATCTTGTAGGCGGCCACCACAAATAATTTGTTGTTGCTTATTATGGAAACGATTAAAAAATAATTGTCGTAGAAATCTATACTGATAATGTTATAATGATATAATGTTGTTTTTTCTTTTTTTGGTTGTAACTGTTTACCTGTAAGACTTACAGAATTGACATGTATGGACAGAATGTAAGAGTTTTTGATTTCTACATACTGTGCTTAGACACTTTTGTCATATCACTTACTATCGAGGCACTATGTGCAAAAAACGAAAAATTAGCAAAATATCGGACATACCCCGTCGTGCCCCAAGGTCAAGAAATTGAATTTATGTCAAGCTAACTTAGCTAAGTAACATAAAATCATAAAATTTGTTACACCACCTTTTGCAAGGCTACGTAAGAGGTGATTTCCCTGCAGCTTGGCCTAGTAAGTAAGCAAAATAATTGTTAAACAATACCTTAAAGATCATTTGTATTGATGCAATGTTATCCAAAAAAACATCAATATAGTCACATTGCTCAACAATATGCAATGTCAATTAATTTACTTTACGTCATCCTTCAAAGCAGGCTTTAATGGACGGAACGGGCCAACAGTGTCCACTCATAAAAGCCATTCTGCGAACAATTCCGGCGACCACGAGAGGCAGTTTACACGGTCAATGTGTTGAATCAGGGTATACGGTGTGCGATGTGCAATGTACGGTATTTGGGAAATATGACGCTTTTTGATGGTTTTGTTTTCGGTTCGGGTATCTGAATCTCGCCTGACTCCTTAGATGAAAACAAAAACGGTAGATACGGTATATTCTAACATTGCGTATTCGATAAATAAGCTAGAAACACCTACATGCATTTTCATAAAATTATTGTATTTAAAATCATTTGTCTTTAAGACTCAGGCATTTATAAAATTAGTAAGAAAGCATTCTGATGGATTTCAAAAAGAGAATCACAGTGTGACAGCACGTGCTCACGCGGTAACGGTTCGACATACAACTGAGGCTAGTGCGTCAGCTAGTCGCGCAGTTTTACCGTCTCATTTGCCGAGACAAGGTAACGTATCTGCTGTTTTTTTGTTTTCATCTAAGCCTGACTCCAAATAAAACGACGCTCCTCAAGCGAATTTTCAAAACTGATTCAAACTTACTGTAAGTTTGTTATTTATGTATAGGTACCTAATTATTCCCTTGTTATGGAATCTCCTGCAACATATATTTGTTTTACGTAGTTGAAGATTCCTACAACAAATCTATAGGTTCTAACTCCTATCCGTCTGTCTGTTAAGCTTCCGCGCCCAAACCGCTAAACCGATTTTGTTCAGAGCGGTTTCACTCGCGTAAGTCTCGATCCGAGTCTATAATTGATACCGGGCAGTAGCTCCTTGGAGTGGCCTTATGGTACAGCGGACCCCGCCTCTAAGTCTAAATGTTTGCAGCCAAGTGAGGACGCTATAACATAAATATTGGTAGATCAGTTGTATCATGGGCTGTCCTTTTCCAAGGTCCCGTCTATCTATAGAGATGTGAAACCGTGGAGCGCAGCTAGTATTTGATAATTAACGAATGTGTTACATAATAGGTAGCTTCGAACTATGTTAAAAGCACTTTCATGACCCTACACTTTAGTCTTAGTGTGTTCTTGTGGTATGCAATAAAGTAGGTAGGTACTTGAATTTAAAACGGACGTCATCGGGCGAGATCTATATAATGTCCTCACAGACCAAAAGTACCTTTTACCTTATACTAGTATAATGTACATTGCCAAGTTATGAAACGGTTTTCTGAAATAATCGCATAAGAATACTTATCTTTATGTTTAAAAGCCTCAGACAAGTTGCAGATAGAGAACTTTTGCTAAAAACATATAAAGCCCTTGGTCAGTGTATCATCAATTACTGCATTAGCTCCTGGGGTGGGGCGGCAAAGACGCTCATGATTGAGGTTGAGCGTGCACAGAGGGCTCTACTAAAGACAATGTGGTTTTTGCCATTTAGATTACCGACAGTGTCACTCTACGCCCAAACTAAACAATTAAGTGTTCGAAAATTGTACATATATCAGTGTATCCAACGATATCATAGAGAAATCGTTCCCACTGAAGCTAAATTAAAAAAGAGAACGAATCGCTGTCCCAGTCCATTTCTTATTAGCTCTACAGCAAAAAGACACTACATTTATATTGCACCTAAATTATATAATGTACTGGACTCAAAATTATAGGTTTAAATAATCATAAGATTAAGATATTACTCATAGATTGGCTAAAAGGCTTCGATTATGATGATGTGGAAAAATTATTTAACTAGGCTATGGTACACTTTTGCATGCATCTTAGCAATTTAAGCAATATTTAATTGTAAATCTAAGGGGTGAACTGTATTTCCGGGCCACAGCTCACGCTATTCCGGGAAACAGGGCCACATGTAAATGTGGCCCTGTTTAATATGTGCTAATAAATCATTTTATTATTTATTATTATTTGTTGTTACCATTACGGATACTCGGGGCTATGGAGCACCCGGACCTTTGGAAGGCGTGCGTGGGGCCGAAGCCAACACGTACAGGCCTGTTTTAGTAACATTTAAATTTAAATTTTGTGATGGACACCAAACCGGCGGTTATCCCTGTCTACACTATAAAATGCAACCAAGGACAACCCCCGGTTTGGATAGAACTATTGTGTAAACTACAGGTGAAAAACTACTTGGGCTATGGAAAGGGGTTGGTAGTGGATTGGATACTGGGGGGAACTATGGGGAATATGGCGCCTGCCGTAACAATGTTCAATTTATTATTATTAATTCGTCAAATTATGGGCTATAATAAAATGGTGATTCTATTATCTTGATGCTGGTATATAGTGTTATGGAGGTAAGTATGGAAAAATAGTGACTGTTCAGCACTGATTTTCATTTTCGCAACACATACACTTCCTATGGAATCAGCCCCGTGATTTATATTGTAAAGTCAAAAAACAGGAATGCCGTCGAGAAGTTTATTAAACAACCAATAAAACAAAACCAACAAGGGAATTCATACCATTTTTTAATCTGGCAAGTCGAGGGCTCTTTGGTGTGCGAGCGAGTATATTGAATTCTGCCGGAGCACGACACACAAAGGTTCGTATGAGCCTGCCTTCTATACTATTAACATAATTAAGGCACATTTCAGATGCCTCAAACGAGTACTTCAGTACTGTTGGCGGATTATGCAGTTTGTGGTTTTATTAGCATCAGCGTGTTTATATTAGGCCTAATTATGAACACGTCTACAGACTCTCTGTTTGAAGAGAAAGAGTACGTTATCCGTCGGTAGTCGGGTCAAAACAAAAAGGGACTTCGTTATAAGATTTTTCAGTTTAGAAAGACATTGATTACTTATTTTGTTACCTAAAAATTACTGAATCGATTGCAATATAACTTAATAGCTTTTATGTTTGTTCATATTACCTCGAAAAAGGTTGAATCATGGGTATAGTCGAGTCGTTTGTTCAAATAGATACTTAACTTTGATAAATGTTCAGAGTTTATTAATTTTGTCCAAAATCAGGTCCTCAAAGTTCAAATATAGAGATAGCTGAAGACCGGGAATAAAGCATAGGCCCAATATCTCAATCCCAATATTTCTGCGGGATCGTGACTTACGCGGATGAAACCACCGGACGCAGCTAGTAGCCTATAATATGCTCTAACACTCGCAGTTCAAATCCGTTTTAGCATGAAGTATCAATTTATAACTACACAGAAATGCCGTACATCATCATTAACGGACTGACAGACTCATCAATTTAATCAAACTATCATCAGTTCAGTTTTCCAAATGACTGACCTTACTCTGACGTCCGCTGTGTTGAGGTGAGCGAACATTATTTGCCTGCGATGCACTAAAATAAGTTTGTTTAGCTTGCTCTACCATAGTCAAACCGGTATTACATAATACATGACCGTTTGAGCATCCACCAGAAATACGCATTTGCTTGCAAAACTGGCAAGCTAAGCTAAAGTCGGAAACTTAGTTTAGTAAACTTAGTTTAGACTTTAAGGTAGGAGGTATAGAATATTGTAGGGACCTGTACGACCTGTATGACCCTATTATATACCTTAATGTCTTAATGAACAGCTATTTTGTTCGTTAAGCACATTGATCTCAACCTAAAGTAGATATGGCATCTGAAGGAAAACTGTTGAACCAAGCAACTGCAGCCACACCAAATCATCAAAACGTTTAGTGACAGTTCAACAGCGGGCGAGGTCACACATTTTAGAAAAATAATTAAATTCCCTGGATATCGTATAAAAACCTGCAAAAATAGTTCAAAAACAACAAAACAAAGACCACGGGATCTCTTTTTATCGGTTAACTAGCTGACCCGGCAGACGTTGTCCTGCTCGTTAAATAAAAAACTACTTAGAACCCTTCACTGAATATTCTTTGCTATAAACCTCACGGAGCCCGAGACCTTTCCAACGAATGCAAAACCGTGGAAATCGGTTCGTGCGTTCTGGAGTTATAGCGTCAGGAAGGAAAACCCGACTTATTTTTATATAGTAGAATAAATAAACAAAATAATTGTTAAAAAAATGCGAAAAAACTGAAAAATAAAATTTATAATAAAATATAATGGCATTAGTTTTCTGGATCTACTGTGATGATTTTTCAATTTCTGCTTTAATCAGGCGGCCCTTTTCTTCTTAACATGTCAATTGCGTATTTTTTTATGTGGTGCAGATAGTTAAATATTTAAAATAGTCCTCCTCATCGATTTCGATGACGACGACCTTGGTTATAGTACTGTATCAAGCATAACCCAACATAGCTTTTTCCTCCTAAGGTAACCTGAGCAGCCCATCTTAGGAGGAAAGAACTATGTTGGGCTACGAATGTGACTGGCCATACCAATCTTGGTAGAACTGATTTACTTAAGTAAATATAAGTAGACCTTGTAACTAGCCTCGTCCGCTGCAGCCCCTGTGTCAATTAGGTATTTCCTAGTGCAGGTGGTCGGCCACGAAGAACTGGAAAAAAACTATGGCAAGCCTTAACTTAGGACCTACCATTCCGTTACTTACTCGAACTTTCAAAGCAAATTATGCCTCTAGGTAACAATAGTCTGGATATGTCCTGAAACTTTCCAAGTAATAGGTCGTTTGTATGGTTGTGAACCAATTAGACGGTTTCAATTTCAAAGCTACTGCCTTGAAGTCAAGTCAGTAACCCACAGCATAGTGTGAATGGTCATTTCATTTATTGACTTACTGAATTTTAGCCTGTCAGGTTTTCAACCATTTGGCAATTGTTTTACTAACTTGAAGACTTGACTTCAAGACAAAAACTCAACGCACAACCTTAACCGATAGTCTAATCATACAATGTGGGATTTTCGAAATTCCTACGGCATCGAGACTTAGACCGTATACAGAAAGAAAGCTGGAAACTTATAAGCGCTGAAAAGCGCTTACCAGCGCTTGTCAGCGCTGGTGATGTATGAACCCGCGCCGATAAGCACTGATCGGTGCCGACAAGCTCCAACACGCGCTGGTCAGCGCTGGGCGGCTGACGTTATAACATCGTCCGATGAGTCCGACATTCTGCCTCAACCTGCTTCCTTTGTGTAGAACGGACCAGCGCTGACAAGCGCTGGTAAGCGCTTATAAGTTTCCAGCTTTCTTTCTGTATACGCACTTACGCGGGTAAAACCGCATCACCCACTTAGAAATTCATTTTATAAAATGCCAACAACAAAGCGACTATTTAAAAATCAATTAGTTCGCCGCCACATAGTCGCTCACTTGTAAAAGAAGACTAAATAAAGCCTTTTGCATCAGAACCCAATAACGGGCACACTTTGCAGCAAACAAATGAACTTTTTAATTATACTTCCTACTCAATTTCGTATCGAGTTCTGTGTAGAAATCCTATTGAAACGTCACTGAGTTTTATGGGTTTAGAATTGGCTTTTCACGTCGTTTCATTTTGTGCTCGTTTGCTCTCCCTTTTTCTGTTTTGGGGAAGGTGATTGATAAATTTATAATTGCGTTCAATTTTCTCAAAATTTCAGCCTGTTTTTTTGTTAAGTTTATTGTTTTAGGGTGCGATTGTTTTAACACGCAATCTTATCGATTCAAATACCATCCGTATTTGAATCGATAAGATTGCGTGTTACAGTTACCAATTGTTAACTTTAACCGATTTAACTTACCTGCAGAATTTCCAAGGAAATGAGTATTATAAAGCTCCACCAGCTATTAAAATCACAAAGCTTTATTGGTTTATTATAGTACAAGCTCTCACTCTTGCACACACCGGGTTGCAAAACACGTCGGAGCAGTGCAGAGTGTATTTCGTTCTCTCTCATGGGTTGGAAAAGTGCTGCGCATTGTCTTGCATCATGCTCACCGCTCCAACCTTACTTATATGAGTTATGACCGGTGTGCAACAAGAGAAAAATTATACTATCACTATATTATAGTTTAGCTGTCTGTCCCTATGTATGCTTAGATCTTTATTACTATGCAACGGATTTTGATGCTGTTTTTTTTAAATAGATAGAGTGATACAATTGGAACGTTTGTATGTATAAAATATCTGTTTGCGAAGCCGGGGCCGGGGCGGTCGATAGTAGTCAATAAATAAAACCATATAATCCGACATATAATTTATATTAAATCAACAATTTTCCCTTAGTCTTACATTTTGGCATATTATTAGCTCTTGAGTTTACATTATTATAATTTATATTAAATTCACATATTCTTCCGTAACCTAGACGTCTACTTACAATAGTTTGTTATTTTACAATGTTACCCTATGTGTTGTTCGCCCAAACTATGATTAGAAGTATTGGGATTGTTTGGCACAGTTGCAGCTGAGTCGCTGATCCAGGTGATGTTACTGGAACAAGAGAAAATGTTATTAGAAATGCAGGTGGCAGCAGGGTGTCTACTGTGTTTATACTCGATGACCACACCACAGTAGACAGTAGACGAACGAAAATTATAGCTCATCAAAGAAATTAAAATGAAGTTTTTAGTGACTATAGGTACTATTTATTTTACGAATTGGACCACTAAATTCAAATCTAAATTTGAATTACTTGTGAAATTTTAGGTCATACAACTTTTGTTCGTCCGGAATTGCGGAAAGATGTAGAATCTAGGTAGGAAATACACGACCGAAAGAACAAATAATCATTTTTCGTCGAAACAAAGTAAGTCATTTCATGCAACTGATACCAATACCTCGAACACTACGAGGGATTGGAATGAGTTACTTACGCCTGATTGCATAGCGAAAAAAATTTGGAAATTAATTAAACAGGTCCAAACGAGCCTAAATCTAAAATAGTAGACAGGGAAATATACATATTCTTTAATTTATTGGCTCGGAGTGGAAACTCGAGTGGTATAAAAGGGTCAGCACGCTGCGGCGTAGACGCAGACGCGAATTCGGGCCTCGCTCGCCGCCAATTTTTGAAGATGTATTTTGAACATAATTATAATTTCTAGTAGGTACTTAAATTTATTCTTCTTCAGATTTTTTCATCATAACAATAAAAAAAACAGAGCCATTATTTTAAAAAGTATCTCCAGTCTCGCCATAGAGTTCTAAAATTGCAATAATTTGAATGCTTTCAACTCAAGTATGATTACCTACTTGGAGTAGTCTTGTTTCAGTCGCAGGACATTAAATTTCAAATCAAGGAGTACTTACTTTCTGAACAACGCAGAAATAAAAAAAGTTTTAAGTATACCTAGATTTCTTTCAATTTTGCAGAGAATTCTGTTCTATCGTTGAAAATTGTTAAAGGCTGCTTTGTGAAGTGGTGTATGCTTATTCTCATTGACCGAGCGAGCAAACTGTCTCTGCTTCAAGTCTGGCAAATTTTGCTTATAATCTCCAAGTATGTTTCTCCTGTACCTACCTTACTGATCCCAAGTAAGCTCTTACAATCGTGTCTCAGTTAGAGTATCGATAGAATAGTAGAAATTAATAAACTTTTTAAATTCACACGATTTGTTAACATACATTTACAGTTACATTTTCCCGGGTCTTAACCGCATATTATTATTTATTTTCATACCTCGACGTTTCAGCTATGTTACAATGGTCTTGGTCGCGAGGGGACAAACGACCAAGACTATATTGAAGGGGGGATAATACGCGATTAAGACCCGGGAAAATGTAACTAGAATAGTAATTATCATATTTGACGTGTATTTGATTTGACACCCGAAATACCTATTCATTTTTTTAACTATAAAAATAATATTACGCAACGCAAAAACAACCATCGACTTTCCATTACCATTCAGGAATGCTATAAAAGTATGTTTTATACGAGACCGTAAAAAATATAACCTTAATTAAAGTATCTGAGCTAGAACTATTTGCTGACAGTAGCTCTTCGTATGTCAGCTTTATGACTTACTGGCACAGAATTGTGCTATCAAAACTCGAAGTAGAGTTTTTAGAAGCTTCCAGTTGTTGTTATTACCGATTTAAAGTACCCACCACAAGGTTTTCCAAAATGTTCATTCGAAATGAAATAAAACGGGTATACATTTTTTTTGGATGGATTGATTTGAGAAATAAATAAAAAAACTATTTAAAAACTGAAATTAAAGACATTTTTCGGTTTTAATCGCGAGGTGTTTATTACTTTTTCACGCTCAACGTTTCGAGCGTTTACCTTTAACAGGTCCCTTCTTCAGGATTTCAATTACCAGCCAGCACTATTCGCAGTACCTCACGGTAGGACTAACTTAGTAAATAAGTCGCCTCACGCACGGGTTCTACAGATACTAAATTTAGTTGCCGAACAGATTGACGTTATTCCATGCGGAAATAATAAATTTTGTAAAGTAGCACAGTGGACAATCTGCTATAAAATGTAAAATACCTGTTAATGTTACTTTAACTCTTGTTACCTACTCTATTTTTGGAAATAAATAAATAAATTAATTAATTACAATATTGCGAAAACAGTCATTTATAAATATAGAAGACTAGCTGCGCCCCGGGGTTTTACCCACGTAAGTCCCAATCCAGGAGGAATATCGGGATCAAAAGTAGCCTATTTAGGATGAATGTAGATTTCTATAGGTGAAAGAATTTTTGAAATCGGTCCAGTAGTTTTTGAGTTTATTCATTACAAACATACATACACATACACACACACACAAATACAAATCATTCCTCTTTATTAACCCCCGACGGAAAAAGAGGGGTGTTATAATATGAGTGTAGATTAGTAACTCCACTACTCAAACTTCACTTACTAATTACCAAATTAACAACCCTCTAAACTTCCATTATCTATGAAACAAGAACGCTACAAAACCATCAAAACTGATACATCCGTTGCCCATCATATCCCCGTATTTAATACCTTTTAAAACGAGCATTTAACACCGTGTTTCGAAGATAAATTTATTACGGTAACAACGAACCTCTGTGGTCGGCGAAGCAATGAGTCTGCTATAACTCATTCAGTGGTACCCTTTCATTCATTAATACACTTCCTTTTGCTGATATTCTTTTTAACAGGAAATTGCGTATTTTTACATTTAGCTGGCTTGATCATTTTTGTTTTAAGAATTTTGGAGTTTTCAATGGAATTTTAAGCGGGGAAACAACGACTTTAGGGAAAGAGGTTAGTAGTTTTTTTTTCTTTATTCAGTTTAAACTTTTGTAATATTTTCTAATTGTATTTTCGTTTTATTTGATTTGAATATTTTGAAAAGAAAGGTGTAACTTGGACTTTAAGCAACTTTGAATTCATGCTTTTTATGGCGATGTAGTGCCCGGGACATTGTTAGGTGGAGTAGGTTTGTCCAGCACCCTTTTAGCCTAGTCACCCATTCCCAGAGAAAATCCGTATGTCGGATGTTACACTTGACAGGTCTTAATAATTGTTGGATCTTCTTGTGTGGCTTATAATATGTTTTAATTGAAGCTCGACTCAAGATTCCTCCAATTTTGTCGGTGACCCCCTTGATGAATGGTAGGATAGCCTGGACTCTCTCGACCGTAGGTGGTTTTGGGCGGCTTCTGTGAACGTGGCGCGGCACTTGGAGGTTGTTGCGACGTATCCCTGGAGGATGCTGGTATCTACAAAATCGATTGTGAGTGTGGCGCTAGTTACATAGGGCAAACCCTACGAAGTGTTGCCGTTCGGATTAAGGAACATATAGCTGATGTAAAGCACAGACGGTCTCTGAAGTCTGCAGTTTGTGAACACATGCTGGACAAGCCAAACCACTACCTCCGCTTCGATCAGGCACGGATACTGGCCACTGAGAAGCGGTATGTACCTAGAATGCTTCGGGAAGCCATTGAAATTCAGAAACACCCCAACAATTTCAATAGGGAGGATGGCTGGAAGGTGCCGCCTATCTGGGACCCAGTACTACATTTGATTAAGTCCTAGGCCCAGCCAACAACTGCTGCTAGACAACAGGACACTGTCAGCCACTTTTGCCGGTTGTAGAATGTAGTATTTTATATTAGCTTTTGATTAGAATAAATTTGATGTAAGCATGAGTCACCATAAAACAACCCCCAGGAGTTTCTTGTGACTTCTTCTCATGAAGGGGCGCGTTTGCGAAGTCACGTAGTGATAAATTAATCGTTGAAAGGTGATTTGTGCACAGTTGGTAATGATAGGCCAAATAAAATGTAAATAATAAAGTAAAATAATAATAAAGTAAATAAAAGTAATAGAGTTAAAATTAAATAATAAAGTTTAATAATAAAATTTAACAATAAAGCAAATAATAATCATTGCAATTTGGAACCTGCGTAGACAGGAACGTTTTTGATAACATTTTAATAGTTTTTAATAATAAGACGGTAGTCTCATTGTAACTTTTTAATACATTAGAATGACAAATCACATCTTAGTGTATCCTGAAGAAGAGACCTGGAAAGGTCTCGAAACGTTGAGCGTTGTAACAATGCTAAAAGTAATAAAAACCACGCGATTCAAACCGAAAAATGTCTTTAATTTCAATACAATATCGCGAAAACAGAAGAAGAATCAACGATGTATAAGTTACATGAACGTTTGGATATGTCGAGATTTTACTGTGGTTTCGAAACGCGCCCTAAGACCTTCGGGATGAAAGTCGAGGTATCTACCACTAGACCGCTACCGTTACTGGAATACACGGTCTTATATTAAACAACAATAAGAATACATAATAACAACATAGAAACTACGTTCAATTTATTCCCAAAAGTCGTAGTGTTCGCCTAGATGTGTAGAACAACGTTATTAGCTGATTTTCAAGCAAACATAACCTCAAAATAGTCTAGAAAGAAGTTGAACTTATAGTATAAACATATGTGCTCTAATGTCGTTATCCAAGGATGAAACAATCGACTACGTTTGTATGGGAGAAAGAGTGATTCCCTTTCCACTTAACGTACCATCTAGAGAATGATAATTACCTCTTTCAATTTTAGGGTCGCTGTTAGCAGAATACAGCGCCACTGTGGAGTCTTCTTTGTACAAGTCTCCAACCTTCGCCTCACATCGCAATATTGGCGCCCCTCTCTCGTAGTGAGCTGGCCATAACTGGATCTGGACGTTGAGTTCAGCCCGGAGAAGGCCCTCTGAAGATGGGTGCACGTTGTATTGGCCTGGTGTTACCTGGGGATAGTTTCGGTTATTAGATATAATATTTTGTTTCGCCTTTTAGGACTACAATGAGAAATGTTTACTTTTACAATGATTAGATCTTGGAATTACATAGAGCATTTCACTATGTCAGGCATAGCATAGGGAAACCCCCATATACCCATCCTGCAGGTGTTGTAAAAGACGACTAGGGGATCTGAGGGAGACTACAGAATCTGGAGTTCTCCTCTCCCGGTAACCAGTTGCAGGTTGGTGTCAGGCGGACGGCCGGCCGTTTTTTTCAGTAAGTTGTTTTGTACCCATAGTACAAGCCTAGTGATTAGGTTGGGGCAAGATTTCACTGTGTATAACGTCGAGCAATATTTACTCATAAAGGCCAGCACAGAGGCTGTCAAGCTGTGCAAAATAGCTACATATCTGATAGGCCATTAAGCCAGTTAAATAAGATCGACAGCCTTTTATTTCATTGTAGAGATTTCATGGTAGGGGTACTGAATTCAGCAGCAATCTACATACTACAGTACAAGGAAATACAGAACACAAAAATGTACTTTGAAATCGTCATAAGACCGACACGTTTCGCGTTAGTATAATTTTGAATCTCTTTCACTTTCTTATCTCCCTTATTGTTATCAAAGGCTTTTAAGGATCTCCCGGGATGTCCCATCAGATTATTTAGATAAATATCTCATTTGGAGTTCGTATAAAAAGACTGTTTTAAACCCTCGTTTAACGAACTTTCTAAGTACTTTCGCTTATCTGGTTGTAGATTTTTTTTCAAGGTAGTGTCTAGATTGGTTTGTCTAGATTGTTAGAAGATTTTTTTACATCATTTTCGGCGTACTTCGTCGTTTTCTTTAGAGTTCCGTAGTCTTCCAACAAACACTTATAATTTCGGCAATTATATTTATTAATATGTATAAGTATATTAGTTAAGGCCGTCTTGTAGTAACAGTTTTACATTCAGTCCTGTCTGCAATGTGAATTTTTCGGGGTCAAAAATATCGAACATATTTTATATTATGAATTTTCCTAAAAAATAGTCTATTCTTAAAATGAAATGCCTCTCTCGCTAACGTTTCCCTTATGTAGGTACGTATCTGAGTACGTTTTTAGTTATCAAATGTACAAAATCCGTAGTTCTGATGCAATTCATGCAATACGTCATATTTTGAGATTCAGTCCTATCGTCACGTAAACGTCAAAGCTAACAAATGGATTCCAACTGCGTTTCTGGATGCAACAATTTCAACACATCCATCAAACATTTTATTTTAGACCTTCAAGCCTAATGGACTATAGGGTCTAAAATAAAATATTTGATTAAGGGCTCTATTCTGAAAAACTGAAAATCCATGTCGGGCGCATCGAAAATTGTTGATTATTTCATGACGGAATGTCGTAGAACTTTTTTTTGTGTACAGATTATAGGCGACATTGTTTCCGATATTTTAGTGCAGTTTCCATACAAATATGTCTAAACGTATTAAAGCCTATCGACATTTTAGCCAAATCAGACATTTTTTGTCTAAAATTTGGATAGGCTTTGCACCAATAGGAGGTTCTTGTCTTAAAACTACACCAAAATGTAGGAAACAATGTCACCTACAATCTGTGCACAAAAAAAGTTCTACGACATTCCGCCATGAAATAATCAACAATTTTCGATGAGCCCGACAGGGATTTTCAGTTTCAAGGTCGTTGGCGTACATACTCCTCTTAAACTGAGTAGGCAAAACTGTTTAGGTCAATCTGATCAGGCACATCTGATTGAATTTCTTCATGACCTTAAGGTCGTTTCACTAACACACTTACAAATATTGTTATTGGACTAGCTGGGTCCCACGGTTTCACCTGTGTAAGTTCTTGTGTAAGATGCCTAGCGTATACCATATAAAGAACACACTCTCTTAATTTCCGCTCTCTACTATACTCAGTTTAGGCTGTGCCAAAACTCTGTGCCTCAGAAAAGTCTGGCCAGTTTATCCAACAGTCAGTCAGTCAGGCAGAAGAAAGCATTTCATAGATGTGTATACAATTTATGCGAGTTTAAAAAGTTTAGACTAGTTATTTCGTTTGGGACTAGGTGGTGCTGTGTATACACACAAACGTACATACATGTTACACAATAATTGTAAAAATAATTTGTAATCAATCAAGGATAATCGCCGGTTTGATGTCCATTTCAAATTTTGCGATTAAAAATGTAACTAAAATAGTCCGATCAAATTAGACCAAAAAATAAGAGTAAAGTTACCTAAATTCCCACCAAGCTGAAAATCGGTAAGATTGTTTAAAATATCATTAAAAACAAAATTTGAAAGTTCCCCATCTTTCCCCTGTAAGGAAAAATTTTTATTAAAGGTCAAAAAGTTTTTCGCGATTTTCAGCAAAACGGTAAGTTTTATCATAAAATAAAAATACCTCAGACAAAAGTTGTAGATCATAAAACTTACCGTTTTGCTGAAAATCGCGAAAAACTCTTTGACCTTTAATAAAAAATTTTCCTTACAGGGGAAAGATGGGGAACTTTCAAATTTTATTTTTAATGATATTTTAAACAATCTCACCGATTTTCAGCTTGGTGGGAATTTAGGTAACTTTGAATGTCTAATTTGACCGGACTAAAACGTGCCTCTACGCTTTGGCGCACGCACGCTTTCCAAAGGTCCGGGACTCCATAGCCCCGTGATGCTGGTCATGTCATACATACTTAGATACTTTTTGGACTTATTCCTGTTAGCTATAATATTTTGCCAGAATAGTCTGGCCAGTTGTTATCGTAGTTAAATATTCCATTGAAAACTCGACATTTTTGTTTCAATTAATGCAAATATTTTTAAACAGAAATAATCCGAATAATACTCAAATAATAGCTACTTAAATCAAGACAAGTGATATTTAAATATACAGCCACGGTTTTAATTAAAATGGTAGGCTTAAATTTTCATTTTATAATGCAATAATTGGCACCTACGAAATAATGTTTTATACTAGCTGTAACCCGCGGTTTTTCCCGCTTAAGTACCGATCCAGTGAGAATTTCGAAGAACCCTGTCATTTCGGATGCCATTCTCCAAATTTCAGCTCTCTAGTATCACCCTGTTCGTTAATCCATCAGCCAATCAGGACAAAAGATTTTAAAGACATTTAGCTTGAAAAAGCTGCTTATCTTAATTAAATTTTTATTTTTTCTTCTTATCTGAGTGATGGCAATTTTTAAAACTTATTAATTAGTGATATTAAGACACATCTTTCTATACTTCTATACTAATATTATAAAGAGATAACGTTGGTAACAATTATGTATGTATGTATGTATTTTCCGGGTAATCTCTGAAACTACTGAACCGATTTCAAAAATTCACCAATAGGAAGCTAAATTATCGAATATAGGCTACTTTTGGTCCCGATATTATAGTTTAACTCGGGACTCTGCTTGTTACGTATAATTATATGTAATACCTACCTACGCGCTCACTAATATTGTTTCGGGAACGGTAATACGAAAGGGGGTTGTTCTAGATGTATATTCAAACAACTTTTTTTCTACGACTTTTGAAAACTTGAAACTCAGCTGAATTATACAATGGTCCAGTATTTCGTAAATAATGCAAATTTATAATATCTTTTTTAACGAAATATTGTTCAGACCATATTTTAAATTTCAACTGTTGAGAATGCAGAAACATAATAGCACGTTTTCGCAACAAAAAATGTGGTAAGAACGTGCCTTTTTATTTTCTTATGAAGTGATTTTTAGTGAAATACGTTCTGCATTATTTTACTTGTATTTCTTCTTGTAAAACATTACATTTTACTGCAGTAGGAATTATCGTTTTTAAATAAGAGTAATGCAAGCGATAGACCACAATCTCACTAAGGGCCATATTCTGTCAATAACCTGCAGTACAATCGCCTCAGGCAAGTATCAGAAATGTTCAATCATTAAACCTAACTAGAAGTACCCGCGGTTTATCCCATGTTATTTATGATCCAGTGGAAAACTCAGAAAGATCCAAGAGCGGTTGGCTGGCTGAGTCTTTAGTTGATGACTCGGATTCTACTTGTTGAACTTCGATATAAAGGTAAACTTCGAGCTTCTCCGTGCCTCGGAAGTTACGTTAAGCAATTTTATTGGTATCTCTGATTTCAGTCGTTAGGTCAAGTTAGACGCCTTAGGGAGACCTGAAAACTTTAACACTAGGTGAGCCACACCACTGCACGAAAAGATGAATAAGATATAAAGTTTTCCAAAACCATAACTCCATGGCCGCTGGTATGTCTCCTCGCGACCAAGACTATTGTAACATAGTCGAAACGTCGAGGTAAGCGAATTTAGAAATAACAATAAGCTAAAAAGACCCGGGAAAAATATAAATGAGTTGTTTAAGTGTAAGTTTAAAAGGTATACCACAACCTTAGTGGTCCATGGTCTTTTTGCGACCAGGACTATTATAACAGAAAGAAAATTTTAAAATAACTATTCGTGAATAAGAAGCGGTAAAATGTAACTACCACAACATTGGGTGGAACTACCCATTAGTAATGAGGTAAAAGATATGGCTAGCACCACAGATATCTGAACATAATCTGCTCTGTGGCTAGCACCATTTTGTAATGCCTGTAATTGTGAAATTCCCAGTTAATATATTTTAGAGTCCGACCGAAACTGGTTTTCCGGCCGAAACCGAAACCGAATATTCGGCCGTGGCTTCAGTTTCGGCCAAAACTGAAACCGAAACCGAAACTCACGGGGTCAAATATAAAATTCCTTAAAATACTGGAATTTGGTGCATTTTACCCATCATTCTGCATTAATTAGTAAATGAATTGGAAACACAGTATATTAAGTTTGTTGTAATCATTGATTTAATATAATATAAAAAATATTAAATAATAATATTTTAATATAAAAAAAAAATATTAATATTTTAATTATTTTTAACCGAAGTTAAACAAAACATGCGAAACGAAGTTAGGCGAGCGTGCACGACAACTTCCGAAATCAGTTTCGGTTTCGGTAAAAATTTCGGCCAATTTTGGCCGAAACCGAAACTGCCGCCGAAACTTAATTTTTGGCCGAAATTCGGCCGAAACCGAAACCGAACTTTCGGTCGGACACTAATATATTTGCTTGCTTTTTCCTATCAAATAAAAATGATTTCCTTCAATAACTTACGTTCATATCATTTATGAAGAATGTAAGTTCGGACGGCGGACGACTTGGCCCTGACGAGCAGTTGGCCCTCAGGATGTCTCCTGGCGTGTAGTAGTGCTGACTGGTCTGCACATCGGGTGTTGATGGAGGTAGTACTGTTGAGATGCATAGAAAGTTGAACTTATTAACAATCTATACTAATATCACCGAGTATTAATCACACAGAGAAACAGCTTCATACAAGCCCGCGGCGGTAGGTACTCCACTACATGCTACGTACTCCACTACATGCTATGTGTGCGTGACCTCCTCACCGACAGTGTGCCAAAGGTTTTACGTACGTGAGCCGAGTAGGCTCTTCGGGCGGCCTCGGTAAACCCCAGCGGAAAGTGGTGAGAAGTCACGCACACATAGCTGCTCATGTAGTGGAGTACCTACCGCCGCGTGTTTGTATGAAGCTGTTGCTCTGTAGGGTTAATACTCGGTGCTAATATTATAAAGAGGTAACGTTGGTAACATGTATGTATGTATTTTCCAAGTAATCTCCGAAACCACTGATCCGATTTCAAAAATTCTTATACCATTAGAAAGCTACATTATCAAGGAGTAACATAGGCTACTTTTGATTCCGATATTTTCACGGGATCGGGACTTACGCGGGTGTAACCCCGGGAAACTGCTAATACTATATATTTTACTAGCAGCGCCTGGCGGTTTCACCTGCTTTTAAGTCTCGATCCCGGTTATGTTTCGAATAAAAATAATATTTGCGTAATTCTAGGTTTTCAGCTATCTTTATACCAAGTTTCATTGTAATCGGTTTAGTACTCTTTGCGTGCAAGAGTAACAAAGTCAC
The DNA here is from genome assembly GCA_958496205.1 of Idaea biselata. NCBI lineage: Eukaryota > Metazoa > Arthropoda > Insecta > Lepidoptera > Geometridae > Idaea > Idaea biselata. The sequence continues at coordinate 14,095,682 of OY292400.1, read as the reverse complement.
TTACATACTTTCGGGTTTATAATAATGTTTACTTACCAACAACTTCCATAGTATTAGAAACGATAGAAGTGGCGAAAGAGGGCGAGTCGGCCGTGACCTCGCAGCTGAAGTTCCCGGAGAGGCCGAAGCTCACCCTCGTCAGGACCACCTGGCTCTGGTTCGATCGAGCCAACTGGGGACAAATGTTGGCGATTATTTGCCTGTTTGAGACCAAAACTAAGTAATTATGGTACCTTACTAAGACGAAGTATAATACCTAACTATAATGAACTATAGTACCTCAGTTAGGTCAGTCAGGTCTCTGCATACGTAACGTGACTGGACGTGTCAATTTCTACATACAAAAATCCCGTCGGGGCGACGATGGAGGGGATGGCACGAGATTTTTGTAGGAAGATAGAAATATATATATATATATACTAGCTGACCCTGCAAACGTTGTTTTGCCTTATAAATTATAGATAGTAGCCGATTCTCAGACCTACAGAATACGTATACAAAATCTCATAAAAATCGGTCAAGCCGTTTCGGAGGAGTACGGTAACTAACACTGTGACATGGAAATTTTATATATTAGAAGAAGATAGAAATTGGCACGTCCCGTCCGAGAAACGTTACGTATGCAGAGATCCTTAATTATAAACACGGAATTAAGGCCGGGCGCACTTTGGAAACGTTTTCGTCCGATTTCATTCGGGTGCTAACATACGAAGACTATTACGTACGAGCAATCACATTGCAAGTATTATGGAAGCACGCAAACTGCATACGAATCAGCAAAGGTGGTTGATACCTATATAGTTGTAGGTGCTTTAAATAAAGTGCTCGCGAGATCAACTATTCGCAAAACAACTAGTTATTTAAGGTTTAAAACCGATAAACTAACTCGTAGTTTTTCGTCCTCATAATGCTATTGTGTCCCGAATCTCACGATTCCCCATTCGATCCCAACAATACACAATAGGAACAGATGTCGAGATCAAAAAGCGGGGATAAACGTCATCCATACAAGTACCTATAAGTAGGAATAAAGCCTGTTTAATAAAGAAAAAATGTGCCAATAAAAATACTGGGAATAAACGCTCGACAAAAATGAGACCACTCAAAAAACAATCACGGAACATCTATATATAAGAATAAACGATATTTCTCAGAAATACTGCGTGTCTGGAATAGCTGGGACATTTTTTTTCTAACAGACCGAGATTCTACGGAAGCTAGTAGTAGGTACTACTGTATTTTGAAATTTCCTTTTTGGAGTAAACTCAGATACCTAGCTTACACAGAACATGCCTTTGATAATTTTTTTCGGGTTGTTTTTCTTCCTTTGAATGATATGTGTGTACTGTGATTAAAAAAATTGAAATTTCAAAAAAACAGTATTTCGTAATTAAGGTAAACATAAAAAATAATGTTAAAAAGTAGTCTATGTGTTAATAAAGATCTCCAGCTATCTGCTAACCAAGTTTCATAGCAATCGGTTCTGAAAAAATAACAAACATATTTACTTACAAACTTTTATCTTTACCAATATTAGTAGGATGAGAATCAAAAAACAAAAATGTAAACAAAGAACTGCTAATATCAAAGAAAAAAGTGAATAAAAAACTAACACTTTCAAATAAATGTACGAGTTTTTTGTTTACGTTTTTGATCTAAGATTTTGAAATAGATTTATAGAAACCTATTACTCAGTACGTGATGCCCCATTACCACTGCTCAACGTAAGTCTAGTACTCGTTGGCTCTCTGCCTAGAAAAACGCCGCCATTCCTTCCTGTCTAAATCGCGGCAGCTGTTCATTACATTCAATCCTTTATCATGACCTACTATTTCAAGAGAAGCCTCTGTAGACTTGCGGTTGGTGAATTGTTTAATGCGACAAACTAAATACCTACTTACAAGTCATTCTCCTTTTTTATTCTTTTTTAACCGACTAGCGACTTCCAAAAGAGGAGGAGGTTATCAATTCAAATGTACCTAATTTTCTTTTTGTGTAAAAAATCATTGAATCATTGCGGTCGGACATCAGTAACATAAAATCTCCGCCGTGTGGTGTCCGATAGCGACGATTATTTTTTTTGTAGAAAGGTACCTATTAGCTTCTAAAACTAATAGGTAAGGTAATTAAAGTATCTCAGATTAAAAAAAAACATTTTCTTTTCGTTTTCTTTATAAATTCTTCCTTTTTCTAGTTTTAACTGGTCTTTAGACCAGGGCCTCTACTTTAATTCTACGAACGATAAAACGAACGATAATTTCAGCAAAAAATCCGTCCTTCAAAACCAATTTTCTTTCTTTCGTTCGCTCGTTGGTAGAACTAAAGTAGGCTTTCATACTTATTTATACAAGCAGAAATTTATCTGCCGATCAACTTCGTATCTTTTTCTTGAAACTTTTCCTATCACAATTAATATTTTTGCAGTCCTTCTCTAGAATTTTCTCGATCCTTATACTGCTCATTATTTATTTTGTCTTGTAGTTAAATCGTCTCAAACTGAAACTCAAAATGTTTATTCAATAAGATATTCAAATGACCGTTTTGAATCGTCATTAATCTATACCCTATTTCAGAAACTTAGATCAAAAATGTAAACAAAAATCCCATACATTTATTTGAAAGTGACAGCTCTTCATTTACTTTTTCCTTGCAAATTGATATTTCTTTTTTTACAAATCTAACAGCCGAATACAGAAACGCAACATAAAATTTGAGGGCTATTAAATAATTGAGCAGCTTTTTATTTTTTAAATTCGTTTGAGATGTTTCGAGTTTGAGAGCTGCTCAGTTGTTCAAGTAGATCTCAACTTTTGAGTAGCGTTTCTGTATTCGGCCGTAAGTCTCTGAAATAGAGTAGTGTGTGTTCGGATCGCGACCGCCAAATGAGAAGAAGACACAAGAAACTCATGAAGTTTTGTTTTAACTATGTCTATTGTCTGCGGCAAACAAGGACGATAATAACTAGCATTTTGTTTCTTTTATTTGTACACGGACGTGGAAATGGGTTCCCTAGATTTCTCAATCTGCGATGAGGTCGATCAATTTGATGTGTTCCGAACGTTTGCCTCGCTTCGACAGATACATACGGGGTTATACCTACCTACCTATTTCTGAATCAGAAAACTCGATGGAGCAAAAATGTTTTTGTGGACCTATCCTACGTACGTACGTAGATTTTACTATAATAGAACCTATTTTTATCGAATATCGAGCAAGCGGCTTTTTGTTGATTGGCTTTCGGTTTTGTAAGAGCAATATTGGCCTGGTTTCTAATGGATTTCTTTATTATATCTATTGGATTTTATACTAGCTGCATCTTTCGGTTTCTCCCATCTGATCCCGTAGGAATATGAGGTTAACAAGTATGTGTCCAGGTCCCAAGCTCTCCCAATCGTGTCTTAATAGACTGACGACAACGTGTATTTGACACAAGCCAAGTGCGAGTTAGACTCGCGCATGAAGAGTTCCGTACCACTATCACAATTGGGTCCTGAACCCTAAAATGAACACTGGACCAACACTGGACCAAACAATCCCTGAACGTAACGCAAGTCTCCATCACTAGATGGCGTTAGTGGTAAAAATATATCGCAGTATCGTTACGTTTTTATGTTAAAAATCACATTGGGTATTGTTCACCTTAAATATTTGTTTTATTTTATTTTTAAAATTTGTTGTTATAGCTTGAAAATTTCAACCATCTAGCTATTACAGTTCAATACAAGCCTGGTGACAGACGGACTCACGGACAGACAGCGTAGTCTCAGTAATAGGGTCCCATTTTACCCTTTGGGTACGGAAGCCTAAAAAGATCGAATCTGAATAATATATCTAGGTAATAACTAGTTGGTTGCAGAACAGCATACAAAACAAATCGGCTCCCTACACCGAATCCAAATAATTAGATTCTACTCTCCATTTATGCCTGATATAAACAATACCTACGTTTCCCTTTTGAATTAATTAAATTCCTAGTTTCGGGCTCCTTAATTCAGGAGTCTGGTACAAGTTACGAGGGGATAAATATTAGGCTGGCTTAATTGAGGTCTTGGAAGTTATGCCTGGTCAATAAGTTTGAGTTCGAACACGAATATTGTCTTTTATAGTTGCCTTTGGTACAATTAAATAGTTATGAGATGGTGTCTCCGTGATTGTGTATCATCATGTTTAGGTAGTAATAGGCTTTAAGGCTGGCAACCCTCGTAAATGTGGGGCAACCGTTGCATTTACGGGGAGAGGTTTATGGTCAATAGGTGAGCAGGTCTATTATGAGTGCACATGCCTTATATAAACACCAACAGAGTCTCGCGGTTTCACCCGCGTATTTCCCGATCCCGCGGGATTTTTTGAAAGCCCTTTTATATTGGATCTTTACAAAACGAAGATTATACCTACTCTCTAAATTTCATATATCTAGGACCAGCTGTTTGGGCTTTGCTTTGATATATAGGTCAGTCAGGACATTGAAATTTATATAATAAAGATGTTATAGTAGGTACAACGTATTAGCAGCTAGCTACCTACCTATGTAAGCATTCTGACATAAGTAGGTAGGTAGACATTTATATGTTAAAAAATGTTAATAAATGTTATTTAACATATTATATGAGTAGGCGTAACATAAGACACTATTCAGTTTATTTAGGCTCAGTTTGCTTAAGACGTAGATGTACGTAAAACTGGCAGAACTAAAATTGACTTAATTTATTTGCAGCAGAACAAAATGTCTGTCTATTCTAACTACTCATTTTCTTAGGTCACAATTCTACATTCATGCTCATCGCTCTTCCAGTCACATGCGTCTCCTCTCTCCTACCATCTTTCTACTAGATATAGATAACAAAATCAGATAGGTAAGTATCCAGATGCCAATCTCGAAACTCTCTCAAATTAAGACAAAAGTTTACTTCTCGGAGTATCTTTGGTTCGACACTCCGAGACAATGGCTCCTACTGTAACCGTTATCTCCCCTTTGTTATACGCTGAAATATTTCAATTACCTAATCTATTAATTCGATGTAGCTACCCGTTCTTCATTAAAGGAATTTTTGTGATTTTCCACGGTTCGAAGTTATAATGTAGCTTAAAGTTATATGATTTCTCTTTGTTTTTGTTTATTAAAAACCAGACTTTTAGACTTGAGTTATAAATAAATATTGCAAGACAGTGCACGTTTTAATGCACTTAGTGTAGTAACCTAGACCTAAACCACATACTATAAGCACTAGATCTATACTAATATTATAAAGAGGAAAGATTTGTATTTTGTGTATGTGTGTGTGTGCATGTTTATTATGAATAAACTCAAAAACTACTGGACCGATTTCAAAAATTCTTTTACCATTAGAAAGCTACATTCACTCCGAGTAACATAGGCTTTGTTCCCGATATTCCTACGGGACCAGGACTTACGCGGATGAAACCGCGGGACGCAGCTAGTACTATATAATAGTAAGCAACTTTTAATCTATGCTTTTTATAGCGATGTAGTGCCCGGGACATTGTAAGGTGTGGTGGGCGTATGTGTATAGTAGTAGTAGTTTGGACATGCTAGACATGGGATATAGATCTATACTAATATTATAAAGAGGTAACGTTGGTAACATGTATGTATGTATGTTGGGGGTAATCTCCGAAACTACTGGACCGATTTCAAAAACTCACCATTAGAAAGCTACATTCACCCTGAGTAACATAGGCTGCTTTTGATCCCGATATTCCAACAGGATCGGGACTTACGCGGGTGAAACCGCGGGAATCTGCTAGTACTATATATAATACTTTTTTTATTACCTACATAGATTTATAATTCTGAAGCTTTACTGCTAAAAATAGATAAAGATTGGATTAATCAATTTCAAAGGAATTCACTTCTGATAAAAAGAGTTGTTATTAACGAAAACATTGAAGAATTCCGATATTTTAGTTATTTTAAAATTATTTATTTAATTTACATCCGAGATGTCTCTGAGAGTAATAATAATAATATTAATTCAATTTAAATTAAACTTTTTAATCTATGTTATTTATGGCCCTGTAGTACACGGGACATTAATAAATTAATAATTTTAATGATTGTTTATTTATTTTATTATTAATAGGTGAAGTACGCTTGCCTAGTACCTATTATAGGTGCTAGGACTAGGCTGACTAGATTAGGAAAATATAGGAGACCTATACTTTCCTAATCTAGTCAACCAAGTCAGTTATGCCTAGAGAAAAAGAACAGGTCAATACGTCTAGACCTAAGCTCTGGCTTTCCTCACGACAACTTACCTACAGCAATTTTATAAATAAATCAAATAACTTGTTATTTTGTCGCTGCAGTCTACTGAGTTGCAAGCGATCACAATAGAGCAACCTATTGTATCCATTTGTGCTGTCGACATAAATTTCTCTTCAGTCAGTCATATTATTTCAGTCGTGTTTTTAGAGGTAAAACGATGGTAGTTTTATTTCAATAAAGTTGATTATTTTTATTGCTAGACACATGAAACATTTTTCGGGGTGCAGGCGTAGTTAGTAGCGCAACTCATCTGGCAAGCGAGGGGCATGGGTTCGAATGCTGTCACTAGAGGATTTTTGACGATGGACTTGGCTTTGAAAATATTTCTAGTATTGATCACACATCCAAGTAAGGTCCGCGCCAAGCGTTGCTTAATCCGCACGACCATTCAAGATTAACAGGTACAGCTAGGCCAATGAGCTCCTCATAGTTTAACCTTAGCTAGCTTTAGCTCCTCAAAAACCAAACACACAGTGACTAATATCGAGAAAAGTTAAACTAGTTAGTTTTTACTGTGTGTTTCTGCAACTAGCACTGTAACTGGGCCTTTTTTGCGTGACTTTAAGCCGTAGGTTTCCTCACGATGTTTTCCTTCACCGTAAGAGCGATGTGAATAGCGCACATAAGAAAAAGACATTGGTGCACGGTCGGCCAGGATTCGAAACCACGAACTTCGGAATGAAAGTCTCGATATCTACCACTAGACCAACACCGCTCTAAAAATATTAAAAAATTAAACTAAGCCCAACTTAAACTAAAAGCCGAGCTATTATTATTTTCCGCTTCAATCTTCACAGTCAACAATGTTGCTTCTAAAATAAAGTGTCTCTGAAGTTTATAATAAATATTTAGATTACGGTAACTGTATTCCTTTCCTCATGGATAAGCAACTTCACATTAACGTAAACATTATCAGCATAAAGCATTATTTAGCCCATTTACCTCAACATTAAGCCCGTAACAACCAAGTAATTTAGGGAAAATCTACCGTAAAACAGTTAAACATCTTTGTTGCTAATATTTTAAGGTACCCTAAGTAAAACAAGACCACATTTTCATTCCACTAAATTGAACCTACGGAATATTAAACGGAATTCCAAGCGATAAAGTAAGCCTTAGCTCAACAGGTAAAAATAATTGTAAGAAATCTTCGAGATAAGTTATGATTATTGCATTCTTTGAAGGCAGAGATTTTTTGCCCGTTTTAGGGACAGCATATTTTCCGTAACATTACATTGTGTAATGCATTTTTTAAAGCAAGAAAATAGTGTGCTGCTTTTTATTGGACTGCGAGAGGGTTATGTTTTTTGCATTTGTTGTTTATAGGGTTTCGTGGTCAACAAGAAACTCTTATAGTTCCGTTATGTTCGTCTGTCTGTCCGCCTGTCCGCGGCTTATTTGCTCTACGTCTGGTTTGTCTACGACAAATTGCGAGCCCCATTTGAAATGATTTTATAAAAATACTAGCCGCGTCTCTGGTTTCACCGGCATAATTCCGATCCCGTGACAATTTCGAAAAACCCTTTTTAAGTACCTATTCACCTGCACATCATATAGAACACACTCTCCAAATTCTACTCTAGGTTTAGTGGTTTAGGCTGTGTGTTGATATAAATAATTCAGTCAGTTATCCAGTCAGTCAATCACCTGATACTATGAACACTTTAATGTGAACCTAAAGCCGAACGTTCACCGCTGACTATACTAAGTAACACACTAATGCAGCTTAGCTTCGCATAGTCGAGTCAGTTTTTCACCACAACCTATGCAGCTATGCTCATTTGTTCAAAAACTGGCGAGCTAAGCTAAGCTAAGCTAAGCTAAGCTAACTTAGTAAGTTGGCGGTCAATGGTCGGCTTAATAGTAAGACTAATTATTTTTTACGTCTCCGAGCAATAATAGAGATGTCTAAAATTATATCCCAATTAAAGGTAATTTTCTTTGATATTTGCTTTAAGTGCTCATTGAATTTTAATCTTAATCCCTTTATTTTGAGATGTAAATAAATGCCATTGAGATTATAATATCTTAATATTATTTTGATTAAAGATATTAATACATAATACTTTGATTGACGCTTCCGTATAACATCGTTTGGATGAATATAGCGGCAACAGAAATACATCATTTGTGAATATTTACACTGTTTAACTATTACGATTATTGATATACGGCCTGGTGACAGACAGACAAACAGACAGACGGACAGTGGAGTCTTAGTAAAGGTGCCACGTTTTTACTTTTTAGGCGCGGAACCTTAAAAATGTAGGTGCGCGCATTACTTTCGAAAAACTGCACCAACGTTTGTATGACCAAAAATAAAAATAAAACGAAAAGAATTTGTCGCTGGCGCGGTCGTAGGTGGGTACACAACACGGTACAACACGTTCGACTCTTTATAACAGATTTTCTAAAATGAGGAGGTTTACAGGACCGGTATTACACTAAATGACACAAGATGACCATACTATTACGATTATATCGACACACTATTGCCATTATATCGAGACTGTGATTTTGAATAGGACTGAAATTTGGTAGACTTCAATAGTATCGTAATAGTGTCTCAGTGGAATTGCAATAGTAACCATGGTAACCAATCTTCTCTGTCTGTCTGTCTGTCAAGTCTGTTAAAAATCCATCCTGTCATTAGAGTTTTGACAACTATCGAGACTCCATCAGTGGCATCTCAGTGGTGTCGCAGTGGTGTTTCGATAGAATAGTTAACATAGGAAACCGCCAAATGTGTCAAATACACGTCAAATATGACGATTAATATTCTATCGACACACTATTGAAACCAAAGAGTAGTATAAATAGTTTGAAACACGATTGCGGTTCCGTTGTATGTTTTTTAGGGTTCGTCACACTGTTCTAATAATCAGACTTTTTATCTAATTTTAGATGATTTATATATTATGATGGTGATGATTTACAGCGCAAGCAACTTTTAATCCATGGTTTTTATGCCGCTGTAGTGCCCGGATCCATTATTAAGTGGAGTAGCCTTGCCCTGCAACTATACCACCCTCCCGGCCTCTCTACTGAGCCATGTTTAGAGGAAATAACAGGTCAATATAAATGGAGCTAACTAAGCCGTGGATTTCTTTACGATGTTTTTCTTCACCGTAAGAGTGATGTTACTAAATCGCACGTAACTTTGTCGCAAGGAAAGAGACATTGGTGCGATTGGTCGGGATTCGAAAGCATGACATTCCGAAAATTGGTAACGTGGATGGATATACATACTGTGGTATCTACCACTGGACCAACACCTTAAGCTGTAGAGATAATATAAATCTGATGAGATTTTATAGAAAAACTTTATTTTCAATTCAAATGAAGACAACAGAGATTTAGATTTAGATTCAATGTGTAAAAAATGTAAAGTTAGTGTTTTCATGTCAACTCTCAAAATGTTTTCAGACCCAAATTTTTTGGTCGGTCGATAAAGCAGCGACTGTTTTACCCTGAACTATTTTTGTATACCTATTAACTTTTGGGCCTGAAACTGATGGCCTCTGGCCGAACGTCGAAGTTTGTGAATTTGATTCCACACTTTAAGCACGTAAAATATGCTCCGTTGTCGCAGAGCTATTATTTGTTTCCGTGGCCGTGGAGACGTCGGGAGGTTGAGGACATGAAGGCTTAGCCTTTATTAGAGAGGTCGGTGGCCGGTTAAGGGAGAGGGGGCATGATGTCCGTTCCGGAGCGTTCCTGCTGCAAAGGTTGTCCATTGCGGTTCAACGCGGGAATGCTGCTAGCATTTTGGGCAGCTTTGCATCGGGAACGCTTGGGGATGGTTTGTTTTAGGTTAAGGGTATTTTTTTTTGTTTAGTTTGTTAAGTTATGATAATTTTGATTGTTTCATTTAATTGTATTTTCTTTTGGTAAATAAACATTTTTTTAGATTTGATTCCTACCGGGTAAATCTATTTCTATAAAAGGTTTTAAACTGACTGACAGACTGAAGGATCAACGCACAAACGAAACCGCTGACAGTAGAAAGCTGAAATTTGTAGTGTGTATGTAGGGATTTGAAAAAGATTTATGAAATTCTTACGAATCGAGAAGGTGTAACCATAGGACGCAGCTACCTAGTACAAATTTGTTGTGTGTAGTATAACCATTGCCTAACTGAGTTTGCCCGAGTAAGCCTGTAGAAGGAGAATGATGCCTCTCCCTCACATTTCCTGGACCATGCAGAATCTCTTCCGAATGGTCATGGCTTACCATGGCCTGTGTGGAAGTCACTCAGTAGACTCAGAACCCATGTTCAGGGCAAGGGCGCTGCAGGGCAAACCCAGAAAGATGGGGTATTATTGACCCGGGCCAAAGACTGCAGAGCTGTTGAACAAACAAAGCAAAAAAAATAAGCCTCCCAAGAAAACCCTTTATGGTTGCCTTTTACAACGGACATCGCCCGCAGCTAGAATACGGTTACAAGATACTGTAGCCATATTATTTTAGACCCGGTCTAAAAGGCCAAAAGGGCCAGCATCTGTCTGTGGTATCGGCCAATCAAACAGTCAGTAGATTGGGTTACTCTAAGTCGGGTATCGAGTAAAAAGACAATTTTATCCACGTTCAAGACTCAATCTTAAATTGAACTAAGAATTGAATATTCTATGAACGAGATTGAATAAACAGGCGAGAGAACGAAGTGTTTGACCGAAATAAAATCACTGAAATATATTTTATTAAAGCTACAGACTCTTTCTTGTTCTAATATTTTGGTCGGTGCAGCCACTAAGGAGGTGGGATCCATGAGTTGATATCAACCCATGAGTTTCATGTGGTTTTTTTTCTCATCGGAGGGCGCGTTCCGAAACAACACACACACAGTGCGTACACGCTCTAAGGTTTGAACGCACTGCGATTAAACACACGTAGCTTTCTATACAAGCCCACGCATTAGCGTTTTTTTTTCAACGACTGATTTTGAATGTTGATGCGCGGTTCTGCGTTTTCTGCTATTCGTGCGTATTTATTGTGCGTTTATTGTGTGTGTGTATATATCCTTTGTGTTGTTTTTCGTCCTTATTCCTATCTTTTATTTCTGTTTATTTTATTCAATATTAAGTTTTTTTGTTAGGAGGGCCGAGAAGAAGGGTAGGTGCAGTCGGAAGACCAGCGCTGCTGCTATGATATTTTACACTAGCAGCAGCATTATGCTGAGGCTGCGCCTATTCGGGCAGCGCACTACTCTCTACGTATATTTTGTTTTTTTTTTTTTTAATATCTTTATTGTGCCCATAATGTTATTTACTTTTACATTTTTTTTTCATGTTATGTACCTAATTGTGTGCTTGTTTGAATAAATCTATTTTCTTTCTTTCTTTCTTTACACGCTCTTAAATCATCTCTCTCTCTGTAGTTGGCCCCTCTTGTTTTGTAGGATTGTGGTCATCAATTAGTCTGCACCTGGAACGGATAATCTGTCTCCAGCAACTCCTGCTCATTGCCTCCATAACGATCTGATGAAACTTGTCGGCTGAATTTTTTTTAATCATAGTCATACTCATAAGTCGACGAGTCAAAATCATCATGTATTTGTAGCCAGTGCTGTCATTGAATAAATGAATTTGACTTTGATAAAACTAGGTCTAATGCTGTTAGTTAGCTTGTATCAGCGGCAAAGGTACTTCACCTAGACTGCTACGTCGCTTTCATTGTACTCGAGTACGGCGAAGCTAAACGAGGGTTATGTTTTTGACAGCCTAGCCCCCTTACTTACAAACGATGACTAACTTTCTGTAACGTTTGTTACTGTCTGTTAGTTTCACACGTGACACAGTAAAAGACAAACGTTATATAAAACTTATTCATCGTTTATAAGTAAGGGGGCATGTAGGTTCCATCGTAGCGACTAAAATACTAATGTCATAAAACGTTTGAACACAGTGGTATTTTCTTAGGGTATTTTAGAACATTTACATAGAGATCCCGAAAATATTTGACCTACCAACTCAAAGCAGTTTTCAAGCGCTTTATGTACCTATGTACCTTTATGTACATATGTATATGTACCTATCTCTCTACTCTACACACCATAAAAGGACACTTAAAACATGCACATCACAAAACGGGTTCCGGACTCTCTCAAACGTTGATGAATTGGAGCACTATGAAAATTCCCAGAATAATTTCCTTTCTACGAAGTACATGACGAACGAATAACACGCCTCTAGTGTGCATTTACAAGATCGACCGAGAGCTAATGGTAGTGAGACTTGCGTTTGGAAGAAGTGGTGTATGAAAACTCCTTAAGAGATATTATATGAGCTAAATTCGAAATCCATGTCGGGTTCATCAAAAATTGTTGATTATTTCATGTCGGAATAATATTATTAACAATGTCACCTACAATCCATACATTAAAAATAATCATACACATATGTGTATGATTGTGCACACTGCACATATGTGTATGATATTTTAATGTATGGATTGTAGGATTTGTAGGTGACATTGTTCCTTATATTGTTTTGAAATTTCCAGACAAACATGTCAAAGGGTATTGAAGCCTATATATAACGTAAACGAAAGGCTATAAAACAATAAGAAGTTTTTGGCTTGAAACTACACCAAATGCTGTAAACAATGTCACCTACAACCCATACACAAAAAAATAATGAAAAACATTCCGTCATGAAATAATCATAAATTTTTGATGAACCTGATAACAGGGATTTTAAGTTTGTGTACCCAACCCATTAAATCAGTAGGTAATTAATTTTTAAGTGTTTATCCACACTACCAAGATCGAAATAATTGGTAAGCATTTATATAAAATACTATAGCCACTTTTATACCTATTTACTTACTGTACACTGTATGCTATTCAATTTTTTTTTGTAATACAGCCGAATGCTCTTCAGCACTAATCCAGAAACCGACTTTCATGAAAGCCTTTTTTGTCATATTTTTTAAACGTAAGTGTAAATATCATGCGCTCATGGTCTATGATAGCCCCAGTAGGTTGTGACAGTCTTCGCAAAGACAAATCGTCGTTTATATGTTCCACTTGGTATCGCGAAGGGAATTCATTGCATATCATATTTACATGTATATTTAATGTCCCGAAAGATTCTGTACGACGAGAACAGTAAATGCCGTTTCAAAGTGTATTTTAAAGTGGGTCCTGTCATTTCTGATGTAAGATTTAAGTTATATTACTATCGGATTTCTTTTTACTTTTCAGAATGTTATGTAGTTGTTTTTTCAGTCTTTTTGTAATTAAAAACAAACGACCTAAAAAAAAATATTTAATGATAAAGTGGGTCCTGTCATTTCTGATGTAAGATTTAAGTTACATTACTATTGGATTTCTTTTTATTATTTAGAACGTTTTTAGTTGTTTTTTCAGTTCATTTTGCAATTAAAAACAATCGACATAAAACAAAATTTAATGAAAACGAGTTATTTTAGAAACAAGTCTTACTATTTAATAAAGCCTGTTTACTTTCAATTAAGAATTAGCTACAATGTAAGAAAATGAAAGAAAATTTTCTTAGTAAACCGACTTTTGAGACGCACCCCATCTTCCGTTTTTAGTTAAAAGCTTGGAGAATGTTCTTTTACGAGTTGAGGTTTGAATAATTTTTGTAACGCAAAATGTGGGACATGAATATTTTGTTGGTTTGCGAGATAAAAAATAAGATAAGAGGTAACTAAATAAAGAGAACGACATTTAATATCTTGATTTAGAACTGTTTTCAGGTACCGTACTTACCTTTACCGTAAAAAGTAACGTCTTATAAAATGAGGATTTTTACGAGGTATCTGGGCTGATGAAATACCGCTTAAATCTAAATTCTTACGTGATAATAAAACAAAACTATAGTTATTTGGGAACATTTTTGAGAAGGTACGTCCGGAGTTTTTTGGGATTTGAAGAAACTTTCTTGATAAACGTGATACAATTGAACTATTTCGTCACTTCTATACTAATATTATAAAGAGGTAACGTTGGTAACATGTATGTATGTATAATCAATATATCGATGACGTTCAAATCATGAGCTTAAGGCGAAAAAAAACAGGAGAGATGGATAATCATTAATTCACCGTCGCACGTAGGTTCCCGTGTGGCGTAATAGTTAGCGCACTAGCCCGGCAATCGAGGGCTACAAATTCGAACCCCGCCCCGTCACAAGAGAATTTTATTGTATTTCTTCTTGAAATTCCTTTAGGTTTAGGTTGCCGGGAAGATTTTGCTTTTAGCGATAAGGCAGCCCATTGTACCTATTCTCAAATTAGCTGTAAGTTTTTGTTTTTGTAATGTTATTTGTAACTTTTGGTGCAATAAAGGTTTATCTACCTATCTAGTAATAAAATAAGAAATATCGAAAAAAACATTTCAAAGAACTTACATTGGTCTGGCTTGCCCTCTGTCAGAGGAAGCTTTGGCGCTTTACCAACTTGTTTTTTTGGGGTTACGTAGACGCTGAGGTGCGGTGATGGCCTAACAGCTCGACATTACCGTTCTTCAGGTAAAGCTCTTTAAATAATAGATTAAAAAAAACAACTTACATCGACATTTATCCCAGCAAACGGGAAGATCTTCGTAGCAGGCGTCTCAGTAGGCGAGTATCTGTAGAACTCATGCCGGCCCCTGTACCACTTGACGGAATAGAGCGGCGCCTCGGTCAGCTCGTAGTTGCAGGCTAGGATCGCGTCGCTGCCCCTCTGTACCACGGGCGGCGATATCCTGAGCTCTATCGCTCGAAGGCCGCCGGCAGCTGGAATGAAATGTGAGTGTTATTACAGTGGACAGAGGGTTACTGCTTTTCGTTTCGACACGACAACGATACGATAATTCTAGCCGATACGATGATTCTACTGTCACCCTACTATCACAGTGTGACAGTAGAATCATCGTATTGGCTGGAATTATCGTATCGTTTTCGTATCGAAATGAACCGAAGTAACCCTCCAGGTTTTAGGTAGTATGCGGGGCGGTGAGCAGTCGTGAATGGTCTGTATGGAATAGAATAGTTTAATCACAACAAGGAACAGTAATACATAATCTATGATTAGAAACAAAAAATACCATAGCATATAACTTGTTGCGATACGGTCCTCAACTTAGCGTAATGTAATAACTAGCGCTAGCACTGTGTTATGTGTATTATTATGTGTTTATTTATTAATAGCTGCGTCCGCGGTTTTACCCGTAGGAATATCGGGATCAAAAGTAGCCTATGTTACTCAAGATGAATGTAGCTTTCTAATGGTGAAAGAATTTTTGAAATCGACACAGTAGTTATTGAGTTTATTCATAACAAGAATATAGACACAGACAGTAGACACACACACACACAGATACAAATCTTACCTCTTTATAGTATTAGTATAGAAGTATAGATATAGATGTGTGACATAATAGTGTGTGTGACTTTGCCAATTATGTGTGACATGATCATAAAAACGTTTAAAATATAAATGACTATAGCTGCGCCCAGCGGTTACATCTGCGTTAGACTCAATTAAATCCCGCGAGAATATTACGATCAAAAGTAGCCTTTGTCCTTCTCCAAGATCTCATCTACCTCTAAGCGGTTATAGACGTGAAAACGGAACAGACACAGTTACTTTCGCATTTATAATATTAGTAGGATTAGTAGGCAGTAGGGATTCCTGTAAATACCGTTTAAATACACACACAATTAAGATTCAAATAAATGATACCCACTATGTTCTAGATTTTAGAATACCTAATCTTTCGTATAAAAGGAAAAGAAAGCCAAGAAATATTTTAGACTTTCGCCCAACACTGCCTCGAGCACGTTTTGATAAATGATATAAAAAAGTACTAGGTCACCTGAACCCATTTTCGATCCGACACACACTTCTAGGCTTATTCGGATAAATTGGTTTTGGTACTCATTTTATTTTAAAGTACCAGGCTCACAGAATTAGGTAGTTGATATATACGAGCATATCACAAATTTACACTTTAGGGTTTACCTACCCTTTTCTCCATAAAAACGTAGTCGACTGTTTCCTCCCTGGGTTAGACATTAGAGCAAAATATGTTTATGCCATATAATCTATATCAGCCATGCCTCTACATTAGCTAGCTCCGTCTCGTGATTTCACCCGCATAACTTCCGATCCGGGAAAGAAAATTATTTCTCCAATAGAAAACTACATTATCGAGGTACAGCATGTTAGGCTACTTTTGATCCCGACATCGACATTCCCACGGCATCGGGCATTACAAGGGGGAAACCGCAGGATGCAGATATCTCTTATATTGGTATTAGAATAGTGTAGATAACTGAAAAATGTCTGTACCAACCAAATTGAATCTGAAACGTCTTTCCTAAACAAACAACAACACGTTTTTCCTTCGAGACCATAAAATCTTCTTGAAACCAAGTAATTCTATATTTCATTTCGAGGGAATCACGAAACTCGAATTGTGGTTGGCTCTGCAGACGTTGAACTTCATATTATTGCTCGATGACCGCTTGACCATAGTGATCATAGAATCAAGTTATATTTAAACTGTAATTGTAAGAGGACAGTCTACCTACTCTTTCTCCATACAAACGTAGTCGACTGTTTCCTCCCTGGGTAAAAACATTAGAGCAAATATTTTTATGCCATAAATCCTATATTTGCCATGACTATGCCCCTACGTTTTAGTTATTTTTCATTTTCTAATTAGAATAGAAATAAAATTCAGAAAAATAGAACATGTAAAAAACAAAACGTAGAGGCATGGTCAGGTAATGACTGATATAAGATTTGTGGCATAAACATATTTTTCTAATATCTTTATCCAGGGAGGAAACAGTCGACTACTTTTGTAAAGTTTGTATGGAGAAAATAGGAGGTAGATTGTCCCCTTAAAACTGTATTACAGGCACAGGAAGGCGGCGCACGCACGATGCGTGTGCATCTGACATCTGAGTGTGAGACGATAGTTAGCTATTTTTGTGCAAATGTTAAAATAACTTCTAAAGTATGATTGTGGGTGATAAGTTCTTTTTATTTTGAACACTTTGAGTTGTTAGTGATAATGATACCTAAAGCTGTGAATTTGGGTGCCAAGACAAACCCATTTAGGTTTATTAACACTTTCTTAACTCTACCTACATTAAGACTTTTGTACTAACTTTTAGTAAACAAAATAAATAGTTAACTCCGTCATAGTCGTAGCCACATACGTAGTTATGTCAGAAAGGCTATTTGCTTTGCATCTTTATTTAGACCTTTTTTTATTTTAACTTTTTGATGTTAGGTAGGTATATATTACAATACCTATAGGTATTCGAAATTATGCTGTTTTCCAAATATTATGGTTAAACTGGTTCGTTAAGGCTCATTTAATAAATTCTGAATATTACTTCGTCTCTTTCCATAATCTAGTGAGTGCGACTAAAATATTTCAATCGCATCAGCATCGCAATTCAATCGCAAGTCTGCAGTGTGCAGCACCTGAATTGTTAAGTAAAAATTTTCGTCACGTATCCGAGCGAAGGTGAGGAAAGCGAGAGAAAGGTCAGGCAAGCGGTACGTACTTATTAAAAATTCAAAGTTGTCTTTATTCGAGAAACCCTGACGTTGTTGTTTCATACAATCCCTGAAGCGAGGAAGTAACCGAGGTTTAGCGGTTTGAATAATATGAATTATGACTTCATACATTCATTATTTTTACTAGATTACTACACCCCAAGGCCACGGTCTTTCTGGGGATGGGCTGAGGTAGAGAGCTTCAGTTGGTCCGTCTTATGTCAACACCCTTTATTATCGACCACGACTTCGGCTACAATCTATAACATAGACTACCTACTTTTAAACATTATTCCTTAGTGTTTACTACTCTAAGGAAATACTGCGTTTTGAAAAACTGCTTTCAAAATTTTAGTACCCGGCAGGATTTGAACCCGAGACTACTGGTTTTCCGTTCCAGAACGGAATCTTCCATTCCGTTAACTGAACAGTTTGACTGTAGACACAGATAAAATTGAACACTTAAAACTGATAGTCTGTAACCTGCTTAAGATATCATAACCTGCAATACCTTACATCTAGTTGACACGTGAAACCATACGCAACTGCTAGTTTACACTTCTATACTAATATTATAAAGAGGAAAGATTTGTATTTTTGTGTGTGTGTATACCTATGTGTGTTTGTCATGAATAAACTCAAAAACTACTTTCTTTTAAATTATATCACCAATAGAAAGCTACATTATCGAGGAGTACCATAGGCTACTTTTAATTCCGATATTTCCACGGGATCGGGACTTATGCGGATAAAACCGCGGGACGCTGCTAGTCAACACTAAGCCGGAATATATCTACAAAGCTCTGTGTTCCTCACATTCGGATTTTTACACTTGACCAACTTAATTCTACTTGGGTACTTTCCCTTTGCCGGGCGGGGTTCACAAAGTGAGGTCGCAGGTGGCACCACTGCGCCAAAAGAAATAACACGATGAGGAATTACTTGGTTTTATTGTTAATAGTTTCATGAGGTCACTTTTGTTTTGCGGATGTTGTTGTAGAGATATAAAAATTGTTAACATTTTATCAGGAGAGAGAAATTTAGCAGGAGAGAGATTAAAAAAAAAGTGGCTATGACATACGGACGGACAGACAAACAGACATGACGAATCCAAAATGCAGTAACAAATTAATAGCATAACATAAAATTAGTTAATATAGGGCAGAAGACGCGGTTGTGACCACTGACCCCTCTGTGGTCAATTGAGATTTGAACGGACGGACGGATCCGGATAGGTCAATCCTGAAGAAGGGACCTGGAGGGTTACTGCGGTTCGTTTCGATATGACAACGATACTGTCATAACGATGGTTCTACTGTCACCCTACTATCAGAATGTGACAGTAGAATCATCGTATGACAGTATCGATGTCGTATCGAAACGAACCGCAGTAACCCTCCTGTAAAGATGAGTTTCTTGTGGTTTCTATGAGTTTCTTGTGGTTTCTATGAGTTTCTTGTGGTTTCTTCTCATCGGAGGGTGCGTTCCGAAACCACAGTAAAATAAAATCTCGACGTTTCAAAACGTACGTATGTGTGTATAATATACGTACTAAATGAATAAATGATTTTTTTTGAAATTTGAATTTGTCTTGAAACGTTGAGCGTTAAAACAATGCTAAAAGTAATAAACACCACGCGATTAAAGCCGAAAAATGTCTTTAATTTTGTTACACTTTAACAATGTGACAACAACAAGACACCAATGAATTTACAGTATTTGTCTTCCCTTTTTAGTTTAGTAGGTATAAATAATCATGGTGGTCGTAGTCATCGCAACCAAAAATAGGGCAAGTTTATTTATCTACGTCAGATTTTTTACGGTTTTCCTCGTTTTTGTCCCTGAAAAAGTGGTGACGCAGGTGATTACGTGAGAAATTGTTTTACTTACAACACATAAAGACGGGTACAGACCAAATTGAGCGAAAGTAAGCAAAAACTAATAATAATAGGCGAAAATAAAAAAATAACTTTTTTTTTCTGTTTTCGCGATGTTGTATTGAATTTAAAAACATTTTTCGGTTTTAATCGCGTTGTGTTTATTTTTTTTAAGCATTGTAACGTTGAGCGTTGAAACAATGTTAAAATAATTAGAGTTTAATTTAATACCGAAAAATGTATTTAATTTAAAATTCATAATTTCTTAATGTAACCTACTAAAGATGTATTCTTTATATGTAGGCATTCGATAAGAAAGGGTTTATGAAAATTCCTACTGGATCGGAACTTACGTGGGTGAAACCGCGGGTTTTATGCTGCCAGTGTTTTTGAGAGTTGGTGTCAGGCAGTGCTCTGCCTGCCTGACACCAACTCTCCTAGGAATAAAGCAGTTTATCCGCCACCGCGCGGGGAGAACTTAAGGTTTGCTAGTCTAACTTAGATCCCTTAGTCGCGTTTTACGACACTCACGGGAAGAGATGGGGTAATCCCTATGCCGAGGCTACACGGCCTCTGACAAACTGACAGGTCGTCATAAAGGAACGATTGCAGTGTGGACGTCCCATCTAAAGCAAGCAAACGCACGATTCGTTTGAATTCGCTCACTGCTCAGTTCGCTCTGGTTTGGTCTATACACAGCCTAATGCCAAGAACTCGACAACCCTCAAAAATAATTTACGAGCTCCGATAATGTTTGTCATTAGGGTTTCATACCTCGAAAAGTAAAAAAAGGAAAACGCCTATAAGATCACTCGCTTGTCCGCTTGTCTGTCTGATCGTCATGCCTGTGTGCCACTAGCCACCACTGATTTTTTTAAACCGTTTTTCTTCACTAGAATTCACTAGTAGATAGAATACCAATCTGAATCTCGCTGTGATCCACTATCAAAGAATTTTCTAGTGAAAATTATTGTAAAAATATTATATTTTTAGGATTCCGTACCTCAAAAGGTAAAAATGGGTTCCATTTTTACCTTTATAGGATTACGTTGTTTTTTTGCTTGGATATCTAATACCTACCTACTAGGTACCTTATTCTTATTACCTATTAGGTAATCTAGACTGAGTGTGGCTGTATGAACAGAAATTATCGGTTGAAGTTACTAATTATATTGGCAAAGTTTCTTGCTTACTTAGCTAAGACATCGGCTTTAGCCGTAAACAACTTTACGATAGCTTGTAGATAGGTACCTACCTGCTATGTATTCTGTGATGAAAGATACTTAGGTAAGTATATCTACTTATCGTCTTTTGTTTTCTTTTCGATCGTCTTTTGTTTTTGTTGAAGAAAAATAGTTGATCCATTTAGTGGATAGTCGGTATTCATTGGTTATTTATTCTAATTGTGGTTATTTCTTTTTTAATATTAGTATTATGAAATGTTACCCCTTTGTAATACTAAAATTATAAAGAGGTAACGTTGGTAACGTGTATGTTTGTATGTAAATGTAAATTGGCAATCTCGGAAACCATTGGACCGATTTCAAAAACTCTTTTACCAATAGAAAGCTACATTATTAGGGAGTTAATAGGCTACTTTTGATCCTAATATTCTTATGGCATCGGGACTTACGCGGGTGACACCGTGGAACGCACCGTAAAATTCTATGAACAGCATACAGCGCTATCTAGCCCCATGATAAGCTACTATGCTTGTGTTAAGGTGACTAGACTAGAGATGCAACGGATATCCGGTTGCTATCCGGTATCCGGCCTATCCGCCAATTATTTTACTATCCGGCCGAATACCGGATAGTTGCGCACTATCCGGCCGGATACCGAATAGTGATTCTGTTTGGTATTTAACTTTGAATAATGGTTAGTTAGTATACAAGAAAACAACAACAAATTATCATTATTCTTTTATTAGTAAGTATTACCTTTAACGTACAATTTAAACTTATCAAAAAGCCTCAATTGAAGTAGTTAAGAAATCCTATGATCAGCATTAGGTATCCATTAAACCAATCGTAGCGTATCGTATGTTAATTTTTAATCAAATTAAATAAGTGTTACCAAATAAATAAAAAGAGAGTTTATTATTCATAATTAACTAACGGCAAATTGTAAAAATGTAGGTATCGTTTGGCCGGCCGAATATTCGGCGGCCGGATACCGGATATTCGGCCGGTGCTGAGGCCGAATATCCGGTATCCGGTATCCGGCCAAACAACTATCCATTGCATCACTAGACTAGACAAAAGATATACGTAGGTAACTAATTATATCTGTTGTTATAATTTAAGTCAAAAGTCTACAATTTTGTAACAACCCTTTACGAGATTAGGACAAACGAACTCCTTATTTGACATTACCATATAAAAATCATGTTTTATCCCCTTGCCATAAGATTCTGATAGACCTATACCTATATATATAACTAGCAGCTCCCCGCGGTTTCACCCGCATAAGTCCCGATTCCGTGGGAATATCGGGATCAAAAGTAGCCTATAGCCTTCCTCAATAAATGGACTATCCAACACCGAAATAATTTTTCAAATCGGACCAGTGGTTACTGAGATTAGCGCGTTCAAACAAACAAACAAACAAACAAACTCTTCCGCTCTATAATAGTAATAGATGGACGGAAACTTAAAAAAACTTACACGATTTCGGTCAATCATCATTATAAGACACGGGTCTAGATCGCTCTATAACGCGATCAAGACAAGACCCGTGTCTAATAATAATAACCTTAAAAAAAACTAGACTTACCAACAACATCAAGTCTTGCTCTAGCCACGTACTGAGGGTACGAAGGTGCATTCTGTATCACTTCGCAACTATAGTTCCCGCTGAGGTTCGATGTAACCTTCATCAGGAACACATGAGTCTCGTTTGACCTTAACCTCTGCAATTAAGAAATAAATAATGATCATAAGCGTGTTTACCCCTTGACATATGATCAGAATGTCAGTAATGAAAAATACCGCGAAGAAGCGTCTTAAAATCGTGAACAATGGCTCAATGGCTTAGTAGGGAAAACATCCTCAAAATTTCAGACAGATTATGTATTTGTTTTCACAGCTGTTGAATGTCATAAAGTGTGTGATTATTTGCAATCACTGATCCATATTGTTCTTTCTCCAGGATTGCAAATGCAATTCGGGGAGTAGTGGGGGGAAGAATATACTCTCCAAATTGTATGTCTCTAGGACCAGCGACTTTGGTCCTGCGTTGATAATGGCCAGTTAGGACTTTGAATTTTATAAGTAGTAGATTTAAACGTCTCAAGTCAAGTCTCAAAATCTTAAGTTACTAACGCAGCGTCCCACGTGGACGATTGGATGCGAACGCGATTGCGAATCGATCCGATCCGGTGCGGTGCGGAAACAAGGAACTTTACGTGCATTTGGTCACGTAGGACACTTCAATAGCTATCGACTGTTTGTTGTTTCCGCACCGCACCGGATCGGATCGCTTCGCAATCGCGTTCGCATACAATGGTCCACGTAGTACGCTGCGTTAGTTAGATTAAAAAAAAACGGTTCATTTTAATTGATATTTTTTGCAAAAATCGAACACAGACCAGGCATATCTGAGTCAATTTATACGTAGCATAAGCCTCTAACACAGTAACGACGCAATAAAAAAGCTACACAAAAAACTTTACCACCATAATATCCCAAATTACATATTAAATACGGTACGGTCTAGTTATTTCCCAGCTAGCCGGTTCATTTGTTACATAAAGCGCACTAAATATCTCTATGTTTAGACTTAAGAAGCTATTCCACCCTACGCTGTATGTGCACAGAATAACTTGCCAATAAATAAGCGTTTGAGTGCCAGCCAAACACGGACCTAGCTTCCAAACATATTGCCGATACTGCTGGCTCGCTGGCTTTACTTGATATTTTTGGCATGAAAATGCATTGGGGTTTAACCTTAATAGTTGTAGATGAAAAGATTATTATGTGTTATAGAAACATTAGGTTTGAAATTATAGTTTGTACTGCTTATTTAGAAGGTGGGTTTTTTGTTTTTCAGGTGGAATCGGTTTAGTTAATAATTCCTGGACCATCCCACGCATCCCATGCAGAGACTTAATCTACTGGACATGATCTGCACTGGCCAGTGTGGAAGTCACTTAACAGAATACGAACTGAGGTTGGTCGGAGCAAGGGAAACCTAGGAAGATTGGGTATGATTGATCCCAGCCGGACTCAGTGTGACTGTGGAGCTCCAGACATCCGAATTAATAACTTACTCCGTTTTAGAAGTCCATTAACTTGGCTCATTTTTCGCTGATTTGAGTTCAAGTAGAGAATTTTTGCCCTATCTTCCTTCATTATAAGTATAATACATAAAGATAACAAGATATAGAAAACCGATTCAAACAATTTGCTCAAACATCAAAATAAATAATGTCAAGAATCGAACTTACATCAACTTTAATACCGCCCGTTGGTGTGACCCTCATGGTAGGGTTCTCCAAAGGAGAGTATCTGTAGAACTCCTGCGTGCCCTTGTACCACTTGACGGAGTAGACCCCGTAGTCGTGTAGGTCGTAAAGGCACGCCATTGTGACGTTCCGACCTCTTTGGACGACTCGGGGCGTGATGTGCAGTTCCGTGGTACGGAGGCCGCCCGCACCTGGAAAGAAGGAGAAAAGGTGTTACTTAAGCCACAGCTTACATAGCAGTTAGTGCATCGGTGCTTCTTACAGTTGCCCAGCCATCATGAAAATTGTTTCCCGGAATCTATGTGACCAGTCACATCAGCTGTACCGGATAAATCCCAATCTATGTTACTTTTTCTATTATATTTATACTCTCTGCAATCATGGTGTGTTGGATATCTGGATAACCAATAATGTATGGGATAAGAATGAGCCTCTATCAATCTAACAAGCTTTTGTCCTACAGTGTCAGCCATGTTACAGGAGCTCATTGGCCTAGTTGCGCCTGCCGATCTTGTAAAGTCGTGTGGGTTCAGCAACGCCTGGCGCGGTCATTACTTGGATGGGTGACCAATATGTGGGGTAAAAAAACATCTCGAGCTCCTCCGTGCTTCGGAAGGCATGTTAACCAGGTGGTCCCAGTTGTTATCTCTGATAGCAGTAAGTAGACTAGAACTTTGAATTTTATTTTATGAAGCAAAAGAAAACTGGCGTGGTTGTGGAATCTAGTCCGTAACGATTTTACGAGCTAAGCCAGAAAATGGTTCGCTCGGCTTAGAACGGGATAAACACAATACAATTTTGTTATATTTATCAATCAATCATTTATTGATGACATTTTATCAGATTTATCTATACTAATATTATAAAGAGGTAACGTTAGTAACATTTATGTAGGTATGTATGTTTCCGGGTAATCTCAAAAACTAATATTTCAAAATTCTTTGACCAATAGAAAGCTACATTATCGAGGAATAACTTAAGCTACTTTGGATCCCGATATTCTCACGGGATCAGGATTATAACGTGGATGTCAGAAATAAAAATAGAAAAGCTAGTGTCGCCAAACTATTTAACCTCGCGAGAGATCGAAGTAAATATCGGAGAGCCACCTTGAGAACTTCTTGTAAGGATGCCTCTCTAAAGGATATCTAAAATAATTGTCCAGTTAATGTTTACTTACCTAAAAAACAAATAAAATTAAAAAGTGTTATTTTGACATTACTAACAAGCCGTAAACATGTCCCCGGGTCGTCAGAATACAAATACAATCCTCGAAACAAAATCTAAAACGAGATATTTTTTTGTCATCAAACGAATAATTCCTAGCAAAACTACCCCATAAATAAGGGAGTTACATGTTTACCAAATATTCACAAATCTGTTTAAAGGGCTGCAAAGAAGGAAAGCAAAAGCACAGTATGATTTACGAACCACAGAATGACTATAAAAACGTCGCGCTAAAAGTATGGGATGGTTATTAATCCCAATAGAGAAATTACTGAAACGGGAACATACCAAAAACTGGGAGCAATGGGGATTCTGCTAATGACGGCTTCGGTTCTAAGTGGCTTTGTTTGTTGGCTTTTTGGTGGCGTTATTTATTAGGTACCATTGAAATGTACAGATAAATAGCTACAGAGCGTATTATTGTTCCGATGCCAACCGAGGCGAGTTTCTATATTTAAAATACGGCTCGTTTTAGTTACGGGTCTTAAAGCCGCCAACTTTTGAAACAAATTATCATAGTTAGCATAGGCCCCCATGTGTGAAAAATTTGGATCAACTAACTAAGCTAATTTTGGTTTAGTCGGCTGTAGATGTCTGCATTAGGAAAAACGTTTTAAACCTTTACAAACGTTCCACAGTGTATTGGGGTTCCTTACTTTCAAAGGTAAAAAAAGAACCCTCATAAGATCATTCGCTGGGCCATCTCTCCGCCGTCTGCTTCACAAGCTTTTACAATGTTTGGGACCATTTTGAGATTAGTCTTATAGAAAATGCTATGCCCTACCTACTTCTTTGTCCATCGTATCAAAAAATACATAAGTGTGGTTTCTCTAGAAATTGTCAAAGAAAACGGAATTTTCCATGGCTCTATTCAGGACCTTCCCTGAACAGCTACAGAACTACATACTATACGTAAATAAAACGAATGGTATTTTGAATATTATAGAAACCCAGCTTAAGCCGAGCCGCGCCGCCATGGCAATTAATAGTTTGTCTTGTTACCATGTTTCAACTTATCTAGGTCGGTTTGACTTGCTTTTATACCTTATTTGATGTCTGTTACAATTAGTTGTCAAATATCTTGCTTGATGTTGATATAATTGGATGTCTATTGAAGACGCTGGTTTGATAAATTGATGTTTCTTGTCGTCTCTTGTGAATGATATGGATTCTCAAGGTTAGACTGTTATACCTCAGACTTATGATTACTTGTCCTTATTACGACTGTTATTACATATTACAAATGTTTATTACTTTAAGAAAAGGGTATGTGGGCTAATAACATCGCTCATATGGCGAAAGAACCGACATGTCCTAGGACTCATCACAGTCCGGAGTAGGCTCCCGTGGCTTCTACAGTCTAATCAATATTTGATTCCGGTCTGGATGTTTTCTATATATTACTAGCTGACCCGGCAAACGTTGTTTTGCCTTATAAATTTTAGATAGTAGCCGATTCTCAGACCTACTGAATACGTATACAAAATCTCATAAAAATCGGTCAAGCCGTTTCGGAGGAGTACGGTAACTAACACTGTGACATGGAAATTTTATATATTAGAAGATTAGTATGTATTTACAAAAAAAGGTATAATATGTAGTATATCCGTTGTCTAGTACCCATAGTACAAGCCTAGTGCTTAGTTTGGAGCTAGATTGCGCTGTGTGTAACGTCGTTCAATATTTATTTATTTATATTTATTTAATCCCTTTCAAAAAAAGGTTTGACGACGTCTGTGGCTCAGATGGTGGCGTTTAACTAGTATTTATGCTTAAAAATAAATATTTGTCTATGGTCTACGCATCTCTCTATGCATAATATATTTTATTTGCCTCTAAGGCGGAACAAAGTTCGCCGGGTCAGCTAGTTTATTTTAATTATAACAGTCTAACTTCACATAATATTTCACTATCGACACTTCAATGCTGTACAGTACAAGTCTCCAAGTTGTGAATAGGTCTCAAGTTAGTTTTGAATAGGTCTCAAGGTAGTTTTGAACCGTTTTAGTCGTCCGTTCCATAATTAGCACAATATTCCAGTGCATTAACATCTACGGGAGTCAACCGCAAATTGCCGAGGGACTCTGAGGGATTGAGACTCTGGGGACGTAGTTATAGATGGTTTTCAAATTAACACTAGCTATATTTGTTGACTAAGATTTGACATGTCTCATTCATGTCTGTTTCGTGACTCTTCTGTTCTATAGTGTTGTTTTTCTTTTGTGTGCCGTGTTTTTTGCTGTCAATAAATGTTGTCTATTTTATTCTACGTGTTTTTTTTATATGATAAGCTTATTGTCTAATTTAAGAACAAATAGATTAAGTTTAAGGAAAAATACATCTAAACATTATTTCTTAGTGTTTACCACACTTAGGAAATGCTGTTTTGAATCCCGCCGGGTACTAAAAAAATTTAAATAGAGCACAAAAAAATTAAATTACGAAACACAACTTGAAGGTAAAATTAGATAAGTTAGAGCGGTGTTGGTCTAGTGGTAGATACCCCGACTTTCATTCTGAGAGTCGTGGGTTCGAATCCAGACCGACCGCGCACCAATGTCTTTTTCTTTAAGAAAAAGGTATGTGCGCTAATAACATCGCTCTTACGGTGAAGGAAAAACATCGTGAGGAAACCAACATGTCCTAGGACTCACCACGGTCCGAAGACATCGGATATTCAGTGTTTTCTATGTATCATATGTATGTATTTACAAAAAAAAAAGTATAATATGTAGTATATCCGTTGTCTAGTATCCATAGTACAAGCCTAGTGCTTAGTTTGGGGCTAGATTGCGCTGCGTGTAACGTCGTGCAATATTTATTTTATTTTATTTAAAATCTACAGCATTTTGAAATGACTAACTAATTTGATAAAATATTTAAAATTATAAATCCAAAAATCAGTGTTCACTATCTTTAAGCTCAAAATACACGATGACACACACTTACACTTTATCTAAAACGCACTACACCTACAGCACACATGCATGATTTTTTTTTTTTATTTTTTTTATTTACCGAATAAAACTTAAATAACATTGATTACTTAAAATTAGCATAAAAAAAACCACAGAGGTTTATATACTAATGCTAATAATCTACGTCTATCTAATAAATAGGTATATGGAGAATACAAATAGAGAAAAATAAATAAATATAAAAAGTATAAATAAATACGTCGGGAAAAAAGAAAGATAAGTTATTTCGTAAATATTAATTTTGTGGGTATAATGCAAGGTAGGTAGTTGGAATTTCTTTATGTGTGTGCCGTGGGTGTGATCTGTTTTAGGTAAAGTGTCAGTTTAAGTGTCATCGTGTATTTTAAGCTTTAGATTTCTTGTGCAACCTTCAAATTGAGCATAGTTCGTGCTTCACGTCTAGCTGGATTAATTCTCATTTAGATTTAACTCGTAGAATGCTACTAAAATTTTGTGAGGTATCTATAGCTACGGACCGTAGTGGCTTTCACATCAATCTATGTTCCTTCATAATAGTTGCTGTTAGCGCAAATTTGACAATGTTAAATGCTGTTTCAGTGTAGTTGGGTATTGTGGATGGGTTCATAGTACCTAACTATCTAGAACTTACTATACATATATTATACGGACGGAATAAAATTAGAAGGATACTACTATTATAATAGTTATTGTACCCACCTACTATTGTAAGCTAAGATATAGGTACTCGGTATTTACTTAAAGAAAAACTTTCACCGCTACAATTTATTATTTTTTTAATAATGCTAACTGACCCGACAGACGTAGTCCTGCTAGTTAAATAAAAAAAATAGTACCCGTCCCTACTTCTACTACCCTACCCTACTACTAGGGTAGGTTATAAATAGAGTGTGAGTTATAAATAGGTGTTCTTTATATTATGGCGTTTTTCGAGGACGGTGATTTAAAGGGGGTTGTTCTACGGTGATTTAAAGGGGGGGCGTCTAGACGTACCACTTTTGTTCTACGACTTTACGAAATACAAAGTAGGTAGTTTCTGGAAGTCGTAGAACGATAAATTTATTTACTTTATATAAATAAATAAATAATAAATAAATTAGTAATGCAGGATATTGTGGGTAAAACGAAGTAACAAGATTCGAAACTCCAAAAAGAAACCGGAATCATTGATGGAAGCCATAAAACTGCAAGACAAAAAGTGAAAGTGGGCGGTTCATGTCTGGATGCCTGTAGATAAATGGACGAAAACATCCACATTCTGGACCCCGGATGCTCGTCGATGTCGAGGCAGAAACTCTGGCGGAACCATTTTAACCGCTTCGAGGCAAATTGGCCGGAGGTCGCAGAAGACCGCGATAGGTGGAAATAGATGGGGCAGGTCTTTGCCCAGTAGTGGGCACTTCAGGCTAAATAAAAAAAATATGTATTGGTAGGATACAATTTTCTTTCGAAACAAAATTTTCTTAATTAAAACGTTACAAAAAGAGAATTTGAAAGAAAAATACAGATCCTCATTTCCTAACCTCATTTGCTTCAATAATATGTAAAAAAAAAATATTCAATGCATTGCAATGAGTTTTAGCCAGCAAGCACAATAACGTAAACGCTCAATAGTGTAGCGAGGACATTGTAAAATGGGAGTTTTTCACGTCCGTTCAACGAGGTGGTATTTAATTTTATTCGAAACTCCTCTTGTTAGGAGAATATCATTATTTTCTTTCCCTTTTATTTTCTTCTAAATAGAATCCTATGCGATGTCTATAAAGTCGTTGTGATGGACTTCTCTAAATAATCATTCGTTATTTTCATCAGCCGCTCATCAATGATTTTCATTTTCTTCTGGCGTTTTTTTTCCATCTTAAGAGCTCAGCTTCAGGATCCAACAACATTGACATCAATGATAGGTATTCAAACCATTGTCATAATTTTGTTTTAAAATCTATCATAGAGAGCACTTGAGCTTAAGACAGCGTGTAAGAAGGTTGACAAGATATTAAAAAAAGTATAGAAATTGAAGTAAGTGACTGCACAATAGTAAATATTATCATACTAATATGCTAATAAATCGAAAATTGATTGTTAGGATTTTGAAACAGTCGGGCTTAAAAACTAACGTTTGAACCCAAAAGACAATAGAATTGGCCGATGTGTTAAATATATATTATACTTAATTAGAGCGTGAAATAGTGATGCGGTACTTTCAATTACTATTACTATAACGACGTACAGTCAGATTACCAATTACGTATACAGCACGCAAAATTATCATGCATGCTGTATACTCAATTGGTGATCTGACTGTACATAACTTAATAATTTAAGTAACCTATATTTACTCCCTTACATAAACGATGGCTAAGTTTAATAAGTTTAACAATTAACTATACAGCACCAATAATAATTTTGCGTGCTGTATACTGTCTACTTAATTGGTAATCTGACTGTACTATTTTCGTGAGGGGGGTAAACTCATGAGCGGTCAATTAGTTCTATTATCTTTGTTTGAAACCAACTATAATATATTTTACACAACCAATAACTCTTTGACCAACATTCCGAGAAAACCGGTTTCAGTTATTTGAAAATTCCAAAACAAAACACCGTAAAACATTCGCTTTAGTGTGAGAGAAGCCTTAATAAAAAATAACCCCTACGCCGGAAGCTGTTTATAAAAAAAACTGTACGAATAAATCCCCTACTAAACGTCCTCGACTCAATCTCACATAATTCGAGTGCTATAACCGTAAGTTTAAACGAATATAGACGCTTTATCCTTTATTGGCTACGCACCTGCTCGTTTCTCGAATGGCAATATTTTTCACTGTCTCGGGAGTTTTGTTTTCTTTTCAGTTTGACAGGTGGGGGCGAGTTACAGCGATGAGCGAGTTAGTTTAGAAATTTAGAATAGAAATATATTTTTGGATAGGTTATTAGATTTAAATTCACAAATCACTTGACTCAACCACTGATGCTTGTTAAATTTTGGATACAGATTAGGTATTAATATTTCGTATGCTTTTATTGCTCAAGGCATTTTTACTAGAAATATTTTACAAGGCGAAATACATCATCAAAAATGCCTGTGGCAGCGCACTCGCCCGGCAAGCGAGGGGCACAGTTTCGAATCCTGTCATGGAAAGACTTTCGATGATGTATTTCTCCTTGTAAAATATTTCAATAGATTATTGTTTTAAAATGGGTATTTTAAGCTTTATACGTTTTTTTTAATTGAAAGATTATTAATTTGAAGACGACTTTGGGTAAGACTAAACGAGCGTCCATTTTGGAGTTGTGATTTGCGTAATTTTCATAGAAAATAATTAAGTTATTTTCCGTCGCCCTGTGGTAAAATCAAAATGAATGTAGCCTAAATACGCAACTGTAAAAACGCGACTCGTAACTTAAATGTTATATAGATACGCTTATCGGGCCCGATTATTATATTATTACTAGCTGACCCGGCAAACGTTGTTTTGCCTTATAAATTTTAGATAGTAGCCGATTTTCAGACCTACTGAATGCGCATGTGGAGTTTGGTGGAGATCGGTTCGTCCGTTTTGGAGGAGTACGGTAACTAACATTGTGATTATGCTACGTAGTAAGTTACGGTTATAAGTTATTTATGGTAGGTTTTATGAATTAGACGGTCTAACACTCGTATTTATAGTCAATTCTAAGTAATTACTTGTCTAAGTAATGTGTCTGTCACATTCTTGTTGCCGTTAAAAAACAGTAATAAGAGCGAAACAGGGCATTACTTAGCCAAAGTAATCAATTAGAAGCGTCTATAGATACGGGTGTAAGAATAGCACGCTTATCTAGAAGACCAATAAGTAAGAGTCAAGGTAGGAAGTTAACTCAGGAAGGAATTCCGACCCGCCTTTATTCGATACCTTTGTTTAGGGGTGGTGACAATCGGCGGTTAAATAGTCCTACTAAGTGATAGCTTTTTAGCATCACTTACGTACCTAAATGCTATGGATGAGAGGAATATAAATTGCCTTTATAAGAGCGGTGTTGGTCTAGTGGTAGATTTCACGGCTTTTTTTCGAAGGTCGTGGTTTCGAATCCTGGCAGACACCACACTAATGTATTTTTCTTTGAAAAAAATATGTGCGCTTTTGACATCGCTCTGACGTTAAAGGAAAACATTGTCGTGAGGAAACCCACGGGTTAAAGTCACGCAGAAAGGCCCAGTTAGGACTAGTTGCGAAAATACACAGTAAAATGTTAACGTTTTATAAATCGCCTTAATTGTTATCATCATACGAGCGATGTTTCCCGTTGCATTACCCTCAGGTGCCCGGGGTTCGCATACTTTCCATTGGATGTGGCTTATTTCGACGTTTCCCGGGTGAGTGTCGTTTGGTTCCCAACCCGCAAGGAAAGTCTGCGCCAGAGAATCGTTTGTTTATCAGCATGTGCACCTTGCATGGAGGCCTGCAGGTTGGCTATCGGACTCGACGGTCTTAGTGGGTAGATAAACCTATATAAATAAACCCCTTTTGATAATTCGTGTCACCAATTTCAGAGTAAAATTACAGCATTATAATTAGACACGGGTCTAGATCGCGTTAAAGATAATCATTGTTTTAATTACCTCGACGTTTCGGCAAACGGGTTATACTGGCTGTGGTCCCGAGAAGACAGACCCGTGTTTAATTATAATGATGGAAGGAAATGAATGAATTAATTAATAAATTCTTTATTGTACACACCAAATAAATTACATTACAAAGAAAACATACACAACTTAAAACTAGGTGGCACAATGGGCGGCCTTATCGCTTATAGCGATCTCTTCCAGGCAACCTTTGGATGAACAAGAAGTTAAGACAGGTGAAAGGTAGGGTGTTTACAAAGGAAAAAGGTGAATAAAATATAAATACATACAAACATAGCTAAATACAATAAGTCATACATATATGATATACCTATACCTAAACTATATATACCAAAAATACAAAAAAAAAATATATATATATAAATATATACCTATTCATACATATATTATCTTAATATGTATGAAATCGTGTAGGTTTAAAAAGTGTGTGAAAATTACAGTTAAAAATAAACCATCTCTAACTAGAAAACAACACAACAAGTCTAGTGACACTTCGTTCAAACCTCAATGGTGAACCGAAAGGCTTGCGGGAAAACTTCGTCCAGGCTTACTTCGTAATTATAGGAAACAACCTTTGATGTCCCATTTTGCTAACCTTTCCGGTCCCAAGACACGTAAACGTGGAGTAAAACGTTCAGCGAAATGTTTTTAAAGGATAATAAATTATGGATAACAGGATCGATTTGCTCAATTTTTAAATAGCTGCGCTATAAAATTCGTTGAAGGAAAATATCGTCAAGAAACCGACGTCGTAACTTATTAAGTTTATAGGTCATTGGTTGATCTCGAGCAGAGACTTATTCCTTCAAGATAAGTATAAATAAAGTAAAAAAATACGTGTTTTGGGTAGAGATGTATGAGAGTTGCACAGTGACATGTTATGGCAGTCGGTGGATACTAATATCTACTGGATGCTTTCTAGGGCTACCCCTAGGGAGCTTGATCACAAATTACTCGTGGCGGAAGAGCGGCAATATATTTTTAAAATTCTTTATAGACACGACTAGCTGCGTCCCGCGGTATCACCCGCGTAAGTACTGATCCCGTGGGAATATATGGGATCAAAGGTAGTCTTAATATTAAGCTTACTATGGTGAAAGATTTTTTGAAATCGGTCCAATAGTTTCGGAGCTTATTCGTTACGAACAAACAAATAACTCTTTTTACTTTATAATATTATCAGTATAGATAGATGCACGTTTGACCACCATCTCATCTGATCACTAAAATGCATCTAGAATGAGAAGGACGCCATGCAATGGAACAACATTCGTCCCATCGTATTAAGTCGACTCTTTTTTGTGACTCTTATTTTTGGGTTCATGGTGCTACACAATATACCATGGTTAGAACTGTTTGAAGAGCCTAAATCGTAATGCCAAACGGAATCGTAGTCCGATGCATCTCAGTTGCGTTCTATTTAGGCCTTTGTTCCATTCTAACCAATGTATATTCTGTGGAAGTACCACAAACCCAATAAGAGCTTTACAAATAAGTCAATTTGGTTTACCGAAAGCATAACAAAATCTTGTTTTGAAACAATTCTCTAATTAGCTCACTCCGCACAAAATGCATCGAGGATATAGAAAGCTGTATCTGATTCGGAGAACTCTCGTTATTCAAACAGGCTTATTGTTTTACTAGTTTTATTCGGATTCTCAGTCTGGATTGTATTTTGATCAGTTTATTTATGCGGGCAAGGCGAGCTCGGATAATGCATTCGTAGTAATTTAGTGTAACTACGTGCTGAGGATTCTGCATGTGTGAATATTTTACGTAGCTTGGGTTCTTTAATTACTTTTTACTGTGTGTTTTCCCAACTAGCCCTATAACTAGGGTCTTTTTACGTGACTCTAAGCCGTAGGTTTCCTCAAGATGTTTTCCTTCACCGTAAGATCAAAGTTAATTAAATAGCGCACTTATTTTTTTCTTAAAGAAAAAAAAAATAGGTGCGCGGTAGGCCAGGATTCGAAACCACAACCTTTGGAATGAAAGTAGTGGTGTCTACCACTAGACCAACACCGCTCTATTACGATTTGGATTTGACCTTTTTGACACTTTTTAGACAATTACCTGAGTTAATTATTTAACAACCAAAACATTATTAAAATTAAAATTTTAACCGAATGTATCAGGAAGTTAGAAAGGAAGTGGAAGAGCGGTGTTGGTCTAGTTGTAGATACCGCGACTTTCTTTGCGACGGTCGTGGTTTCAAATCCTGGTCGACCAAAATCTTTTTTTTAAGAAAAATTTAAGTGCGCTATTAACTTCGCTCTTACGGTGAAGGAACACATCGTGAGGAAACCTACGGCTTTTAAAGTCACGCAAAAAGACCCAGCTATAGGGCTAGTTGCGGAAACACACAGTAAAAGTATAACAGGAAGTTGTCGACATGGCGCCCGTGGCATGGTGCCCAAAAGGCTGGCAGTTTTCCGCTGATACAGTTTTGGGTGGTTTCAGAATTATGTTTATTGAAACATAATGGAATGCCATAGGCCAACTTGCTTCTCAATAGATTTTTCTTATTTATTCACGACGTTAGATTAAAATTAAACAATTTTTTGGTTTTAACCGCGTGGTGTTTATTACTTTTAGCATTGTTTCAATTATCATCGTTTCTGGACCTTTACAGGTGTCTTCATCAGGATTGACTTCGCTAATAACAACAAACACAACAACGCTAAAAGACACTTGACAATGTAAAAAGTACCACGCAAACACCACGCGATTAAGGGCCCTCTTCTGAAAAACTGAAAATCCATGTCGGGCGCATCGAAAATTGTTGATTATTTCATGACGGAATGTCGTAGAACTTTTTTTTGTGTACAGATTGTAGGCGACATTGTTTTCGATATTTTAGTGCAGTTTCCATACAAATATGTCTAAACGTATTGAAGCCTATCGACATTTTAGCCAAATCAGACATTTTTTGTCTAAAATTTGGATAGGCTTTGCACCGATAGGAGGTTCTTGTCTTAAAACTACACCAAAATGTAGGAATCAATATCACCTACAATCTGTGCACAAAAAAAAGTTCTACGACATTCCGTCATGAAATAATCAACAATTTTCGATGAGCCCGACAGGGATTTTCAGTTTCAAGGTCGTTGGCGTATATACTCCTCTTAAAACCAAAAAATGAGTTAATATTTTTTATTTCATAATATTAACATTTCCATAAATTTAAAACTTGCGCAAGTGTTAATACTAATTAACATTCAAAAAACTCATTTATAAATATTGTTCTTTTCGGAGACAGAAACAAAAAATCCAATATCGTAACAGCACGACAAAGAAAAAGATTAAAAACAAATACTTCCGCAATAAACGGGCGTCGCAGTATCGTAAAATGACTGTCAAATAAGGACAACGCAACGAGAGAAATGATAAAAATAATAATTTGGAATAAGCCGATGTGTGCCAGTCTTGGTTATCGGAAATGAGATAAAAGATGGCCTCCAGAATAAATCTTCTCGTCAATATTTTTACTGAGGCTTTGAAACTAGCGATTGTTTTAAGATCTGTTTTAGGGTTTTGTACCCATAGGGTAAAAACGGGACCGTGTTCTTAGTGAAAACAAACAAGAGTAGGTACATTGCGTTTTCGAAAAATGAGCTAGACACACCTACATGCATTTTCATAAAATTACTGTAATTATTGCTCCTCAGAGCACCGTGTATAGTACCTATAAAATACATTTGCACTTAATTTCAGTAAGGGGTATTCATTACAATTATAGCCTCCTCTCGATCTTAGGACAATACCATCAATAACGGAACACCCCCCGAACTGTGGCCATCCACGATAAATTACAACTATCAGATAGATGTCTCCCGAATGGCTGTGGCGTCATCGTTGCCCTTATCGTTTCATTGTTCGCCGTTATATTCTGGGTTCGACAAATTTCGTGACAGTTAAGTTAAAGATTTTTTTAGTGTTATAAAGGGTGTCTCGGTAAGAAAGCATACTTTACTTACTTTTAAGAAAATTTGTTGTTTTAGTGTTATACCTACTTACTTACTTTTAAGAAAATTCGTGTTTGGAATTTTGTTATAATTTCACGCTAGATGGCACCACGAGTCGCATTCGTAAGAAGAAGATAACCAAATTGCAAAACTATTGAATTAGGTACCTCATGGTGACTTTTTAATAGCCCCCACGGGGCGTAATAAGTAGGTATGTACACAGTTTTAGTAAACAAAATAAACTTACTTACATCCCTGCACTAGTTTCAAAAATATCATTATAATGTATATTATAATATCAGATAATAAATAAAAATACTTACTTTATATTTATTTTTGTTCTTATTGCTCAAGGCATTTTTACTAGAAATATTTTACAAGGAGATAAGGAAGGTTACCGAATAACCTTCCATGACAGGATTCAAACCTGTGCCCTTCGCTACCCTTGCGCCAAACGGGAACCCACGTGACATAGTAAATTAACGGCTGTGCTTTCTTCCTGTTTTTATTTACCGACTAAGGATTTTTGATGATGCATTTCTTGTAAAATATTTCTACATACTTTATACCAATCCACAGAGAGAAATCAAACTATTTCTAGGTACAATTTCTGCATAACGCGTCTCAATAACTACCCAGTTATGGAACTACAATAATACAATTTCCAGCCAAACACACAGTTACAGAGAATAAATTGAATATTAGAATCGGGCACGTGTCTATCGTTTCAGGGTGGGATTGGTTCGCCCGAGAATTGCTTGCATCGAACACTATTCGAGGGAGTAGCTAAATACTTGAATATCTGTGGATCAGGTGTAAATTGCACTGGATGTTGAGTATTTTGTACGTTTATCTTCGATTTTAAGCTCTGTCTTGGTTGGAAAAGTCTAAAATAAGAGTTTGGGTGCAAAAATGGTTTCTAGAATCAGACAAGGTGGCGCGGTGCAACGCTTTATCATTTGGACGACATAAGACTAAATTTTTAAAGGTTTTATTAGGTTACGTGGGTAATTGTCAGTGGAGTCTTGTAATTAAAATTTAAATCATATCATCTAACCTTAGGATTTTGAAATTTCACAATTACAATACATTGAAATAGATATTTAAAATAACATAATGCTGCAACCAGATTTGTAAAAATCAAAATCAAAGTACGTTTATTCATTCGGATATTAGCAAGATATCTCTTTGAAATGTCATTTTTTTTATATTTAATTTACTCTACTGTGTCTTCGAAACGCGACCTCCATGACATGAGAAGAAGACACAAGAAAGTCATGGGGTTTTTTTGTATATTTTTTTTTTGCAGTAATCATGTGATTTACATTGTCGCATATATATTATTAAAGATTAAAGAAAAGTGGAACTGGAGCAATAATCTATACTATAATAATCCTTACTAGCATTACAAGAGCGAAAGTAACTCTGTCTGTCTGTCTATCTGTTCAAATAAGTTATAGTATACAAAATAATAAACATAAAAAAATAATTTACTTAAAACACTATCTCATCCACAATGCAATGTATGCTAAACATCTCAAAGTAGGATAATTTTAAAATACAACCACACATTTTGTATTAAATTTCATAGATGTACTAGCAACGCGCTACGCTTTCGTATTCAGATATCTTGTGGCCAAGACGTACACTATACAGTGCAAGTAAGATATCTTTACCTACTCTATTTCAGAATCTTATATCAAAAATGTAAACAAAGAATTGTCA
Organism: Idaea biselata; assembly: GCA_958496205.1. Taxonomy (NCBI): domain Eukaryota; kingdom Metazoa; phylum Arthropoda; class Insecta; order Lepidoptera; family Geometridae; genus Idaea; species Idaea biselata. The sequence continues at coordinate 14,057,030 of OY292400.1, read as the reverse complement.
ATATCAAAGGAATACATTTTATGAGATTAGAGTATAAGTATAATTAATATAAAATCACAAATTCTAACTCTACCATAAGTAGTTATGTAGGTAAGCATTTAGTTAAATAATCTACCACACTACTATAAAAAGTGTTATGTACCCAACCTATTTACCAACTTTATTTCAATATAAGATAGATTTTATGCTGCGCATAGCACGGTCAGTACTTCAATGGGCCACCGCTTAAGTGTGGAATTTTGCACAGCGGGAGGTAACAGTGGAGCAACCTCCACAAATATATACAAATATTATGTAAAGAGGTAAAAGTGTGGTATATATGGATGGATATTTTTTGAAGGTTATTAGGTACTATTGTCAAAATTGACAAATGAAACCAACCTATTTAATGAGTTAAATTTAATATTACATAGATATTCTTATGTTTTATAACATTCAATAAAATGGATCAACTTTCTCGAGAAACCTAAACATATTTTTTCCTCAACTGCTCGATGCAATATTTTTATCTTCATCTGAGCACTTAGAAAGTATTTCGCAGCTTAAGTAAACTCAAGAGTAAAACTGTCAATAACAGAACTCTTTTAAGACTTAACACGATAGTTTAAAGAAAAATATTTAATAGACATCGAAAAAAAAAGTTTCAATACGTAAATTAGTTAGTGCGATATAAAAACCGGCCAAGTGAGAGTCGGACTCGTGCACGCAGGGTTCCGTACTATCATCACAAACAAAACACGTTTGTTGGATGGGAGCTCCACTTAAATATATTTTATTTTGTTTTTAGTGTTTGTTAGCGGAAATAGAATAGAATACAATCAAGCGTGAAAATTTTAACTGTCTAGCGGTTTGTGAGATGTTTCTGTTCCGAATATCTTTTGTACTTTATTTAATCAGTTTTACAAAAAAACATTTCTAGTTTTTGCTATATGGTCGTTTTTAGATTAAGTGGATAAAACCGTTCATCAAGTACCTAGTTTTAAATAAATTGAATATTATTATCTACAGGGTGATGCACCCGTGAGCATCCCTCATTTGAAAAGAAGATCTACCACACGATCTAGATCCGTATTCAAACAATATGAACGGATAGAAATCGTGTAAGTCTTAAAAGTCGATGTTCAAAATTAAAGACATTTTTCGGTTTTAATAGCGTGGTGTTTATTACTTTCAGCATTGTTTAACGCTCAACGTTTCGGACCTTTACAGATCCCTTTTTCAGGATTGAAAAAGTCTATGGTCGGTCATACAAACCCACTGAAAGAAAAATTGTTTTAACTAATAATTGTTACCACAACAACATTTGAAAGAACTCAAAATATAAATTCAAATCATAGATCGCTTTAACTTCACCGAATCCTAGAATCAGATTTCGGTGCAAAGATCGAGTACTCATAACAGCACGTACCAGTGAATTTGAAAGGTATTCGCGAAACTCGAGATGCTTTGAAAATATTCCAGTCGAAATAGATAGATCGAATCTCTCAGAGAAGTGTATTCAGGTATGAATGCTAAGAAATGCTGAACACTGAGTCAAGCCCTTTACTTTTAAACGACGGTTTATGTACTTTGTAAGCAGTTTAACTCAAGCTATTGTTTCTGTCGTATAATTTGAACCCTCAGTTTCTCGAAATTTTAACACTAGTGATGTGAAACACTTCCTTATGAAATAGTTTATATTTTTATCTATCGCCAGTCGTTAACTTTATCGGTCCTTCCAAGTCTTCTTTTCGTGTAGTAATGGGACTCACTTAGGCCGGTTTGCATAACTATTCCATATTTAAGCTCTTAAACGTGATTTTTTCTACCCAAAAGCCTCTAATTTGTGTTGTTATCAAAATCATAATGATTTTTTTTACATAATATATTTGCAATTGCCTAAATGCAAATGCATTGTCCTGACTGTACCCCTACCATTAGTTGGTACGTAAATACATGAACGGTAACGTTAACAGTTTGGGTATGCCCGCAATGCAAAATATCGGCTCGCGAGGTCGATAAGTCGCAGGGAACGAGCAGAGCGGGCGCGCTTTGCACAAGGTCTAAGGGCCGGCGCAGACCTGACGGAGCGCAGCGCAGAGCATGCCCGCGTAGCCGAATTTCTTACCGGAAAATACGCGCGGATGCGCGAGTATGCCCGCGGATTTATTTGTTGTGTTAACTGATTTTGAATATTATTTTAATGAACAAAGAACAATGTCGATAATATTATGACAATCAAAAATTCTCTGCGCTGCGCTCCGTCAGGTCTACGCCGGCCCTAACTGTTGACATTACAGCGCACGTATAATTATTTACGTAGTTACTCACGGTAGAGGTACTGATCATCGCTGACTGACTGCGATTGGTGAGTGTAACGTATTCTGTATGCAAAATTTGGAGTTTTTAAAGTGTTCTTTACGTGATGTAGGCATCCGATAAGAAAATATTTTAAAAAAATCTCGTGATCGGGAGTTTCGCCAGTGAAATCGCGGAACACAGCTAGTACTTCATATACGCAACAACCATAGTGCATAGCTAGTTATAGGTTGGATATAGGTACAATTTATCCCGTAAAGCTTCTCGACTGTTCTACCTCTATCACGTACCTACCTATTCTAGAGTAGGTAATGCATTTGCTCCCGAAAGTTCTGTCTCAACAAAAACCTTTACAATTTTATTGCAAGATCTTTTGTTGTTAAATTGAGTTGTTCATCTCGACTGGCAAACGGTTCGCAGTCGACGGTATTACACGGTTGAATGATTGCTTCGATTTATTCTTTAACCCACACGAAGGGTTTTTTTGTGTACTTAGGTATTTATAGGTTTAGCTAGGTAGGTCTATCTAATAGTTACGAAAACTGTATTGTATTTTATAGGTAAGATACGCGAGGACACGAGGTAGTGCTTTATTTTTTAGTGGCTCAAGTCCCGCTGGGTACTAATGTCTTTCCCTTAAGGGGAAAGTCTACCTACTCTTTTCTGAACACAAGCTTTACAACCCTAGTCGATTGTTTCCTCCTTGGATTACAGAAAATAGGCTTATGCCATAAAATAAAACCTAATCATGACCATGCCTCTACGTTGAGTTTTTTGATATTTAAATTTTAATATAGGTAGAAAATTTAAAAAACGAAAACGTAGGGGCATGGTTATGACATATATGGGTTTAATGGCATTAACATTATTTGCTCTAATGTCTTTATCCGGGGAGAAAACAGTCGACTAGGTTAGTATAATAATTGATTTTTTTTGTTTTAATCCCGTTGCTGTTATTTATTATTGAAAGCATTTTTCAACGCCCGACGGTTCGAGGTTTTTCTAGACCTATTCACGGATATCCTCAAACAGTCGTGCGTAATTAAAGCAACGCGATTTAAACCGAAAACTGAGTTTAATTTCATATCAGTACAGGGAAAACCGAAGAAAAATACATTTTATATCTCTTCAACATTTTAAATTATCAAAGTCATCTAAAACAAGTTAGGTATAAACAGTTTTTCTGGAGCGTCTCAAAGATTCAAGTTAAAAACTTTATGATAAATGATCTTATGCAAAATATCTGCATACTTTTTCCGGCGATCCGAAGTTTTCTTGTTTCGGTAAAATTCCGAGATTGTTTATATTTAAATAGCCACATACAAATGATCAAATACATACCTACCTTTCTATCATATTCATCTTAATATTCATCAGAAATAGTGCTGAATCTTATTGGTTAGAGCTACAGTATATTATCCAATGACATTGGCACAGCTTCTCATTTACTCGTCATCTTAATCATAGTAAGGTTAGAGCGGTGAGCATGTTGCAGTATCGATAGCAATAATGCGCAGCACTGCACACGCCCATAGCGAGAGAGCGAAATATTATCTGCCCCGACCCCACGTTTTACGACCCGGTGTACACCGGGTCAAGATGTCCGTGACATTGAAAAGAAGAGTCTTCGAGCAATATGTCCTGCCAATCTCACATAATATGGAGCCGAAACCATGACCCTGACTGAAAAATCCACAGAGAAACTCCGCGTTGCCCAGAGAGCAAACAAATAGAAAGAGCTATGCTCGGTATTTCCTTATGCGACCGCAAAAGAAATACTTGGATTAGATCTAAGACCAAGGTTAGGGATGTACTTAGTTAAGGTGATCGCTGAGCGTAGATGGAGCTGGGCGGGACATATTGCAAAAATGAGCTGTAACAGATGGACTCTAAGGCTGATGGAATGGCGCCCGCGTGCACATATTAGGCCGCCGGGTAGACTAACATTGAGACGGAAGGACGACATCATAAGACACCAGGACGAGGTTGGATGTCGAGAGCTCAAGACCGTCAGGAGTGGAAGAGGATTGAGGAGGCTACGTCCAAGATTGTACATGAAAGGGCTGTAATGGATGGATCGTATACCGCAACGAGTAAAAAACTGTAACTATAGTTGATGACAAAATATATAATATATCCAAAATATTCATTCACATTCAAATAAAACGGAGAAACATTTATCAATGAAAAAAATGTTTCTCCGTTTTATTTCATTTCGAATGAATAATTTGGAAAACCTTGCAGTGGGGACCCTTTAAAAGTAAAATCTTAATCCGAATAATATCGATATTAAGGTCGAAAATTACATTTTTCACAATTTATTTTGGTATTAAGTTTGTATGGAAATGGTCTTAATAATAAAAAAACAAAATTTGAATAATACATGTTATTTTTGAGCCTGGTAGGTATAACTTTCGTCACAAACCAAAAACATATATATACCTAACCGCATTTAAACCTAAAAAACATAAATAAGGAATACCGAGGAATGTATCTAGCTATGAATTTTTCACATTTGCAAATCTACAAAAGATGTGGGATATATTTTTTTATCCGGGAAAATGTATTCGATTCGGTGGAAAGAGGTTCAAACGAAATTTTCTTGTTTGCTTTCACTGTATTCAAGGTTCAGTTCAAAATGGTAGCAAAATACTTCCTTATGACGGGGTACATATTGTTTTATTCAAATTTATCATAGGTAGATATGAAACGAAAAATAAAAACCTAATACCATAGACTAAATCAACTACAGCCTGTCTTTAATATAATTATGCTAATATCTATAATCTCTTATTCATAGGTAGGTAAGCATAAACGTAAAAGACGACGACTTAAGGGAGATTATAGCGAAACTGAAGTAAACTAATTGGTCCTGAGGAGGATTGGCGTCAGACTGCCCTCCTCAGGACCAATTAGTTTTACGGCTGCCACCGTAAAAATATTGCCAAATGCAAGCAAGCACTTGAGGTATGTTTCGTCACGTCTGATGTATTTTGCCCAATTTGCATCCAAGAATTGCTCAATAGAATCATCGACTCGCTACTTACAGTCATATAGCGTGGCGAGGCGTGGCCACGGCCTGTATCGCCACGACAAATTTTGGGTTTACCCTCGCCTACAGATGTTTCACGTCAAAAAAAAACAATTTTGGGCTTAGCGGACCCCAGGCTCCCGAGAATGATGCAACCGGGAACACCGTTCGAATGAGAGAGAAAAATAAAGTAGGTACCCATAGTTACGTACTTACATGTTCGAATACGTCCATTATAGGTAGACACACAAGAGAGCAGAAGCGGTAAAAAGCCTGAATTGTCATTTCGTAACTAATGGACCAATTTAGTCCATCCGTAGAGCTTAAATTGTGCCAAGTTTCATTCCCAGTGAATGCCGAATCTGAATTTTATAATAGCAGCACGTTCATTGAGACAGAATGTTCATAGATTTGAAAGGTAGGTAGGTAGGTTGTTTCCGAAAATTATGGGAAATCTATGACTCTCTATTCAAAACCCACTCGAAATTATCACTAGAAATTAAGTAAATTAATGGCAAAGACTATAGAAACTGAACCAAAGACTATTTAATAATAGTCTTTATTTCTTTAATAATAGTCTTTGGTTCAGTTTCTATAGTCTTTGCCATTAATTTACTTAATTTCTAGTGATTATTTCGAGTGGGTTTTGAAATCTATATAGACCACCGCAACATCATATTCATATTCATAATTCATTTATTTATTGGTTATAATTTCATTACATGTCATAAGTCTATACTAATATTATAAAGAGGAAACACTTGTATTTTTGTGTGTATGTGTGTCGTATGATTGTAATGAATAAACTCAAAAACTACTGGACCGATTTCAAAAATTCTATTATCATTAGAAAGCTACATTCACCTGAGTAACGCAGGCTACTTTTGATCCCGATATTTCCACGGGATCGAGACTTACGCGGGTGAAACCGCCGGACGCAGCTAGTTGGTGATAATTTCATTACATGTCATAAGTATTTCATAAAATCACATGGTAATTCATTAAATTTAAAAAAAAATACATCTGCCTATAGGGGGTGGCAAATGGAGGAAGCAACTTAACGATCACCCACCTACGTTGGTGACTCACTGTGAAATTTGCAAATGCATCTACCCATATTTGACAACTGAGGCATGTTCAGTCAAGTGCAAGGTTGAGCTTTTAAAAATAAATGGGAAATATTTATATTTTTCGTTGCTGCACTCTCAAACTCAAATCACCGATGTCTTAAAGGAAGTCGCAAAATTGGGCGGGTTATATCTGTCGCATTTCGGACGATATGTGGGCCAAAATCCAGACGAAGAGGGACTAGCTTGACTTTTACTTAAGCGACTGGCCAGATTGGCCTGATATTACGATGAACCGGGGATTATGCAGGAACGAAAGGAAGGTACAGTGGCCGGCAAATAAGTAAGCAAATTTTGAAGTGGAACGGGAAAGTTCGCGCAGTACATTGGACATGCGACTTTTATGAAAAATCGACTTCTGCGCATCCGCCATTTTTTTTTTCAATTTATTTGCCGGCCATTGTATATCCCCGGAATGGTACGATAACGGCTAATTAATAATAATAATAAGTAATCTTCTGTGACAAATTATAAATCTTATTATCTTGAGTTTAAATCACAGCAATAATATAACCCTATTTACTTTGTTGTAAATATACAAATGAAAAATACCTATTCTATAAAACCAACGTCGCTGTCGATCGGAATCTGGTTGCCAACTCATTTGAGATTAATTTCGAACGCTCCGTCTCAGATTATCTTTACCAAATTGGCTGATCATTTTCAATATCCCTCGTATTACTGGATTTTATTACAAAAATACGGAGTTATTTCTTTTTACGAATTCTTTGGAAAACTTTTTGTTCAGCGTCATTAATGTTTGATGTAGAATATTCCCTATTGTACCTACAGAAGAACATTAATTTAATATTTATATTGGTGGTTTTATTGTTTACTTACGGGTCTGAATTTAAGTAAACAGTCTTTCTTTCTTTAAAAGGCATTCTGATTGATTTAAAAACGATAATCGCAGTGTGACAGCACGTGCTCACGCGGCAAAACGGTTCGACACACAACTGAGGCTAGTGCGTCAGCTAGACGCAGTTTTATCGTCTCATATCTGCTGTTTTTTGTTTTCATCTAAGTAAAGAGTTTATTAAAATGTTGAAAAAATAAAGGAAAAAATAAAATAATACGTCATATAACCTAGAATATTAAGAAGTAGTTAATTTTACAACGTTAGTATTTAAGTTTCGCAACGCTGCCGCTGTAGTAAATTCAATACTATAGGTAACAACCACATATAAGAAATATTATTCTTTTACCGAAACCAGTTTCGAAACAAGAAAAAAAATTCTTAGTTCAAAACCGGTTTCGAACTTTGGTTTCGGAAGTGGCCGAAGCGTAATTTTATATCTATTTATCTGCTCTTTGGAAACAACACTACCTCTAGTTATTTATAAATAAATATATTATTAAACATTTTACTCACATTGTTTCTTAGTAAAGTCATGTCGAAGAATCGCTTTGTCGGTGTTGAGGAGCGTCGCGCTTAAATTGTTTCGAAGTAACGTATTGTCGAAATGAAGACGTATTGAAATTCGATGTTTTCAATGTAAAATCTTTTCGCAAAACGATTTGTCGGAATTCATTTTGGGAGTCCATTGAATGGCTTATTTCCATAAGAACAATAGTAGATTGTATGACAAGGGAGCAAAATAGTATTTTTAGGGCGAGGGCGCTACTTTGAATCATGAACAAAGCGAAGAATTCTAGATTAGAATTTCGAGCGTACCGAGGGATTCTTACGTAGAATTCTGAGCGCAGCTATCACAGTTCATGAGATACAGCCTGGTGACAGACGGACAGACAGACAACAGAGTCCCAGTAATAGGGTCCTGTTTTTACCCTTTGGGTACGGAACCCTAAAAATACATGTCATAATTTGCGTTTGATTTCTATGAATGATACATGTTCCAAATCCAAATTTACTATGCTCCCAGCAACTTTACTTTGCTCCCGGCAGTTTTACTTTGCTACCGGCAATTTTACTTTGCTCCCGACAATATTACTTTGCTCCCGACAATATTACTTTGCTCCCTGCTAACAAGCTCTTAACAGAAAATAGCTGCTTTGCTCCCGCTTATAGAGGGCCAAAGCGACACTTTTTGAATAGAAGGGATGAAAACATATAATAGACTGATCAACACATAACCCTTCTCTACATCGCGCAGTCGGGTAAAAATAAGCTCTATTTTAAAGTCGGTTAAAACTTCGCCCAGCCTAAACAAACAAGAACTATTAAAGCGATCAACGCTAAGCCAAAAACAGTAAATCGTAAACGTAAGAGCTGAAGAAAAATAACCGAAGCAGTGGAAACCCCAGGTTTTCCAACCATATAAAGTTGGTACTGTATAAGAAGGTGGAATGCCTCAGGGACTTATTAACGCATTCTTCACTCCAGCTGTGATTCACTGCCGTATTTTAGACGCTTCCTTTCGTTGTGTATGGTGGATGCTATAAGCCGATGGCGAGAATAGGCCCCTACCTATTACTTTAACTAAAAGCAGCCTAAGCAGCCTACTGTATTTATATCTATGGCACAACATATCTATCTTCATAATGTTTATTCACCCAACTACCTCCTACCTTGCATTATACCCACAAAATTAATATTTACGAAATAACTTAACTTTTTTTTTTCCGACGTATTTATTTATACTTATTATATTTATTTATTTTTCTCTATTTGTATTCTCCGTATACTTATTTATTAGATAGACGTAGATTATTAGCATTAGTATTTAAACCTCTGTGGTTTTTTTTATGCTAATTTTAAGTAATCAATGTAACTGCTTTTGAAAAAATGCTTTCAAAAACTTTAGTACCCGGCGGGATTCGAACCCGCGACTATTGGTAATCCGAACCAACGCGTTAAACCGCTTCGCCACGGGTAGCCCTCCAGCCGGGTCGAATTTAAGAAAGCACCTCTTCGTGTGTTCTCGCGAGTAAGGCCTCGTAGTGACATCTACCGGCGAACTTTGCAGATCGACTCGGCTTGTAACTTCCCATATTACATGGAAATGATTACAATATAAGATGACACATTCCAAACATGTAAACATTATTTCTTAGTGTTAATCCACACTTAGGAATACTGCTTTTGAAAAAAACACTCGTTTTTCACTACGAGGCCTTACTCGCAAGAACACACGAAGAGGTGCTTTCTTAAATTCGACCCGGCTGGAGGGCTACCCGTGGCGAAGCGGTTTAACGCGTTGGTTCGGATTACCAATAGTCGCGGGTTCGAATCCCGCCGGGTACTAAAGTTTTTGAAAGCATTTTTTCAAAAGCAGTATTCCTAAGTGTGGATTAACACTAAGAAATAATGTTTAATCAATGTTATTTAAGTTTTATTCGGTAAATAAAAAATAAAAAAAAAAGAAACATAGTTACATTTTCCCGGGTCTTAATCGTGTATAATAATTAGGGGTCAGTCTCCTCGCGACCAAGACCATTGTAACATGGTTGAAACGTCGAGGTAACAAAACGAACTTTACTTTGATGCTATTTTTAACGTTAGGTACCTATCTATATAAAGTTCATATTTTTTTCCATTGCCGATAAATGTCATACATCATGGATGGTCAAGATGCTACAAATATACAATACTAGCTGCATCCCGCGGTTTCGCCCGCGTAAGTCCCAATCCCGTTGGAATATCGGGATCAAAAGTAGCCTATGTTACTCAGGGTCAATGTAGCTTTCTAATGGTCCTAATGGAGAATTTTTGAAATCGGTCCAGTAGTTTATGAGTGTATTCATTACAAACATACAGACACACATACACACAAAAATACAAATCTTTCCTCTTTATAATATTAGTAGGTACCTATAGATGAAAATCGCTTATGCTTTAAACCACATCCTCACCAGCAATTTGGTTCTGATTCTTTCTCTCATCTTGTTTTAAGAATGCTTTTATGACTTAAAAAGTTGGCATATGATTTGTTGACGCGAATATATCTGTTAAAAAGTTCATAGAAATTGATGGCTTGAAAGAGAAATAGATTTCAAGAGAAATATATCATTTTTGTTTGGAAATATGAGAGTGAGACGTCTTTGGGTGTTATTTATTGAAGCTTTATGTCAGGTAGGTATTTTTGTTAAGTGTTTCGGAGGATGTTACATTATAAATAACATATTTTTATAGTAGAGAGAAGGGCAAACGGAAACTAGAAAGTTGACGTCGGGCGAGTCTGTAGGTATTACATGTGGAAATGCTTTTGGTGTTACAGATTATGTTTTTATAGTCGCATACAGGTGTGTATCAGGATGGCGGGTGTAGGTCTTAAAATCGTAAAGTTATATACCTGAGAGGAATGTACTAGCAATGTACTGAATGTACCTAAAATTTGGAGCAATGTACTATTTCAGGGCCAAAGTTATTAAAGAAACAAGGTTCACCCGCCAACCTGACGTCAGCTTGGCGGGTGTACTTTTATTTTGAGCCAACTAGACACTTCTGGAAGTGGAATAAACTGCCAAAGAAATGTACGAGGAATGTACTCTCACGTATTAAAAACCCAACCCAATATAGCGAAAGGTTACAGAGATATCATCAAAAGAAAACAAATACTTATAAATAAAGAATAAAGATAAATAAAGAAACTAAATATAGGCGCGGACGTGGCAGTGACGTGGCGGTGGTTAACGTGTTAAAAAAAAAGATATTAACCACCGCCTTTGGCAGTTTATTCCACTTCCAGAAGTGTCTAGTTGGCTCAAAATAAAAATGCACCCGCCAAGCTGACGTCAGGTTGGCGGGTATACCTTGTTTCTTTAATAACTTTGGCCCTGAAATAGTACATTGCTCCAAATTTTAGGTACATTCACTACATTGCTAGTACATTCCTCTCAGGTATATAACTTTACGATTTTAAGACCTACACCCGCCATCCTGATACACACGCATGCAGACACCGGATTTGGTTCTGGTTATCTCAAGGTTGCGTTTTCGAAAAACTAATTAAGCTACAAAATGGCAATTATGCCATAGAGTTGATAACATTCACTTTAGTTTGAAATGTCGATTTTTCTCAATGTTGAAGTTGTCAGCACATTTTTAGGGTTCCGTAACCAAATGGCCAAAAACGGAACCCTTATTTTTTATAGGTTCGTCATGTCCATCAAGAAGATAGTGGAGCAAGTTTCGAAGACCTATTTCAGAAACTTAGATCAAAAAGGTAAACAAAAATCCCATACATTTGACATAAAGTGACAGCTCTTTATTTACTTTTTCCTTTAAAATTGTCAGTTCTTTGTTTACCTTTTTGATTTAAGTTTCTAAAATAGGGTAAAGTTTCGACCAGTCCAATTAAAAAAAAGAAAAACCTATTTAATTCAAAGTCTCTTAACAGTCTCTGCAGTTTTGAAAAGCCGGTCAAGCGCGAGTCGAATTCGCGCGCTAAGGGTTCCGTATTCACGTACGCTTATATTATGTGGGTCTGAAATAAAATTACATCCCAGCAATGAAAGACTCTCCCATTGTAACTAGAGGCCTACTCTCGCTGATTCTATGTTTTGTATAAGGACACCACTTAATTTACAACTTTATTTAATTTTTGTTTTTTTTTATAGGTAGGTATTTATTTATTTATTTTATACCTATATACTGCAAGACCTTGCTTTTTATAATATTACGTTTTCCCAGGCCAAAAAAAAACAAAAAATAAAAAAAAAATTAAATGAAAAAAAAAAACAAAAAAAATTACCTATATACTGCAAGACCTTGCTTTTTATAATATTACGTTTTCCCAGGCCAACGGGAAGTACCTATCATTTAGGTTTTCGACTCGAAAGTTATTGCGGTTGACCTAGATTTGTACGACTTGCTTGAACAACTCTAACACTAGGTGAGCCACACCATTATACGAAAAGAAGAAGTTCAAAGCTTTACCAACTATTTATGTATTCTGTGGCTTTACTCTAAAATTACTAAATTACACAGGAATTTCGAAACAATACGAAACATCGAGAGCTCTTTCTCTTTGTTTACATTTCTTTCTTCAAAAGGGATAAATCCAAAATGGAACTACTTACCTCGGAACTTTGAAAAATAATCAAACTGATGTTGTTGTACGCATGATGTATGGCAAACGGCCATCATACATGCATGTATGGCAAACAAACAATTGCTATTTATACACGCATTTAAGTGTAGAATGTATGTATATGGACATGTATGAGTTAGTAAGTACATTTGTTTAATTTATTATCGACAACTAGCTACGTCTCACGGTTTCACCCGGGTTAGTCTCGATCCCTGAAAGTAGGTACACTACAGCTACAAAGAAACACATTCTTTAATATGGACAAGTGTGGTTTTATTGATATACATATACAACGTTACTATAAACGTAAGGTATATTAAAGGTTCCTTTAACAGTTTTGATACAACAAGACAGGGTAGGATAAGGTGTCGGCCGAGCCAGGAGGGTTACTGCGGTTCGTTTCGATACGACATTGATACTGTCATACGATGATTCTACTGTCACATTCTGATAGTAGGGTGACAGTAGAACCATCGTTATGACAGTATCGTTGGCTATCGAAACGAACCGTAGTAACTAGTCCGTAGTCTAGAGCTCCGAAATAATTAAAATTAAAACATGGAAAATTTCTACCCAGTAACTAATATAAAATGCAAAAGTTTACTATTTTATTGACGACTGTGTTTGTATGTTTGTAAAATTAGGCACACAATTAAATTAGCTTATAAACTATATTAATACATAGGATTCGTTTTAATCTCGGTATTCCCACGGAAACAGAAACTACGCGAGTAAAACCACAGGCCAAAGTTTTTAATATGAATACATTCAACTGTACCCTAAAAGGGCAGTGTATTTTTTATTCACGTCAAACCCATTAGTCAACTAGCTAATAGCCAAAGGTGGCTCCTCTCAAGAAGGATAAACAGAAGTGCTAATGAAATTTCGTATTTAGCTACAGTCGGAAAGAAAAGTGGATTATGCGGAGTTGTGTTATGGTTATAGTAAAGGTAGTGTTAAGAGGAAAGGGTTCCCTTTTTGTCCAACGTAGTTTACGGTTTTCTCTCTAGATAAAGACATTAAAGCAAATATGTTTATGTCATTAAAGTTATATCTGCCGTGACTATGCTCCTGTTTTTTTTCTTATTCTAACTCTCATAAGACCCACTTTCTATCTTAGATTATAATTTTGTTAGAGAATGTTAAATTACGAGAAATATACCTTATATGGCATAAACATAACATATTTGCTCTAATGTCTTAATCCAGGGAGGAAACAGTTGCATTAATGTGTACGGAGAAACACTACGATTTTCTCTTAATAGACTTCAAGAGAGAGTGGGTTCTTAGAAATATTTTCCTCGATTTACTTAACATGTTATGTTGTGCCATTTACATGAGTAAATGGCACAAAATAACATGAGTAAATGAACATCAACATCATTTCTGTATTCTTATTTTGCAATTAACTTCTCTATTGCGTTTAACTGTGTATAATAAAGAAATGATAGGTTACAAACACAATTGTTAGAAAGATTGAAATCTCGACTCTATATAACTAGTTATATTATGCGAGAAAGTAACTCTGTCTGTCTATATAATATATCTGTCTATCACGCTTTAACACCTAAACCGCTGAACCAATTTTGATGAATTTTGGTATGGAGATAGATGGGACTTTGGAGAAGGACATAGGTTTTCTTTGCTCCTGATACTCCCGTGGGATCGAGACTCACGCGAGTGAAACCGCGGAGCGTAGTATATTTTCCATTATTTTTATTTTATTTTTTAGAATACCCTGAGGAAGAGATCTGCAAAGGTCTCGAACGTCGTCTTCGGAAAAATGATTTTTATTTCAATTTGACACATCTTCCTGAAAGGAAAAATGTTATATACGAAGAAAGAAAACAATATTCTATTTTTAAGTGCTTAAGCCTGCACTGGGCTTTCATAGAAATATTTTTAAAGAAACAATACTTCTGCAAAAACACAACGCACGATAGACGCAGGGCTGGATTCGAACCCGCATCTTACTCAAACCGGGAGCACGACTTGACCAATTAGTCTACCGGCGTGGGTGACTCATACGCTGTATTTTCGCAAGTCTTGCTCCAGTCGTCTCTCTCACAACTTAGGCAAAACGTCAGATTGTAGCCTAAAATTGAAAAAACGTATCAAACTTATTAAAACATCGCTAACACTTTTACAGCCGACTGTTCGAAAAAGCCGGTCCGTTTCGAATGTTTATGGAGCATCAATTCGTAGTGTTTTCTCAAACAACGATCTAGAATAATAACTTTCCATATGGATAATATTTATACAGTGTAATCCATACAAGGGTGTAATGTTGGTATTCACTTGATGTGGAAGATATGCAGCTGTTATTATCTAGTAGGTGACCCGGCGAACTTTGTTTCACCTATAAGGTAATAAAAAGTGTCCTACGTCCGTCTCCTGGTTCTAAGCTACCTCACCAATTTTCAGCCAAATCGGTTCAGTCGTTGTCGTTATTGAGGTATAAACTACTATTGGTTGCCTGACACCAACCCTCCTTGGAACCAAGCAGTTAATCCGCCACCAGATCCCTTATTCTCTTTTACGACACCCTCAAAAAGAGATGATGTAACCCTATTCTTAGAAATGAATTTAATAGGTAATATCAATCTTCTTTTTTCTACATAAAAGGTCATGTTGATGAGTGATGAATAAAGGTGTCAAAAATTTTGTCACTTTAAAATTATGGGTTTTAATTACGAAATTATCTTTAAACTGTATCAGTCGTCTTGAAATTGAAATACAACCTTCTTACCTGCATATAATATAGGTACCCAATTTCTGTATGCTTAATATTATATTACAATCAAATCTAACGTTGGGTAGAAGCCAAGAGATAAAAACGATAAATAACCTACACTTGAAGTAGATTTAGGGCGTTTAAAGATAAAGGTCGATAATGGCAAAGTTCTGCTAGGTTCACTTTGAGAATACATTTCTTTCTCAAATACCTAGATTTGCGTTGAAAATTGAGAGATTGGTTGAGAGCACAGAAATGAATACAAGTACGCCGGAATTGCTATACCATACAAAATGACATTAGATCTTTGTGCCAATTTGATTTGCGCCATGTTGCGCTGTTGTCGCGCGTTTTCTATTCAAAGTGATGGTGACCATCAACATGGCGCAGATCAAATAGGCACACAATTCAGTGCCAGACCTCCTGTCCATATAATTCAAATCAGTGGTTGAGAGACACAGTTAAGATTTGTCTTTGATTTTCGGGATGGTGATATGAAATTAATGTAATGGAACCCTCTTCATTGTTTACCCGTGAAAAGGAGGTCTGGAAAGACCTCGAAAACTGAATTTTAATTTCAGATCTACACAGTTTTTATTATCATAGGATTTTATGGAAAAGTCGTAGCCATATAATCTTCTATGGTTTCGAATTTTCCATACCTAATATAGGTAATATTATATTATAATAATAACCTACTATGAAAAAAATACTGAATTATCTGAAATTAAAACTTACTCCGCTGTCTGTCTGTCTGTCCATCCGTTTTTCATCAGGCTGTCTTATGAACCCTAATAGCTAGACGGTTGAAATTTTCACACTACAACAAATATGAAAATCAAAATTTGCGATTTTTGACGTAAAAACGCAACAATATCGCAATGTATTTTTACCACTGGCGCCATCTAGTGATGGAGTGATAAACCAGTTTTAAAATAAGTTTTTACGTTCGCGTTTCGTCCACAGATTGGTTGTTTCAGTGTTGTGCATTTAAGGATTTCGTGCCCAATTTGCACTTGGCCGGTTTTTGAGAACAATTTTGACAAAGGTATCTACTTAAATATACCTCTTCGTATCCCTTTGTGTTTTCGACTAAGCCACGTAGCGACATCTATGTCGGCTACATGACTAGACTCGAAGTCTCTCGTGTATTAATCCAGTTCATATTTATTTAAAGAAATAACATCAACAATAACGATATAATAATTATTGCATGCCCTATGGTTGAGTAAGGCGATTTTTATTTATACTTTGTAACACCAATTTATGTATCCTTATTCGCAATAAATGAATTATGATTATGATTATGATAAAAACATAAATGAAACGTAAAATACTTTGAATTGAAATTTACGTTCTAAATAATTAAAATTACAAAGATTTTCACGACATTACGTTACTAGAGCTACTTTACAATTTGATTTATGTAGGGCCGGCTTTCGGAGATAAAATTTAATGTATTGCTTCGGATGGTATTGAATTATTTTACGCAATTTTATACCTTGTTCCTGGAATATGAGGAATTCTGAACTGATATTTTATTTATTTAATTAATTCAGTACACAAGGAATATTAACAAAATAGCAGTTATAATACAAATGAACCGATGCCGACAGACCAAAATATACAATTATTTATTATTTACATAATTTATAATTGATTTTTGATATTTATAACAGTACAGACACGAATATTGCGTCAGGCTGAGTTTCTATAATATTTTAAATTAATACGAATCGTTTAATTTACGGTCATAAGTAGGTCTGGCATTATAATACTATCTATTGTTCGCAGCTAAAAATAATGGTATTTTTAAAGGCGGATTGTTTTACTTTACATGCATGTCTTAATCCCAAAGTTAAAATATAATTCTTCAGTTTTTAAAACCTAAATGCAGTTTTGAAACTTTACTTTATTGTTTTTATAAGAAGTAACCGTTAAAATTGTTGTAGGGTAGACAAATATTGAACTGTAAATACAAATAACCTTGTTTCTGAAACTTAGATCAAAAAGAACTGTCAATTTTAAAGGAAAAAATAAATAAAGAGCTGTAATTACTTTATGTCAAATGTATGGGATTTTTGTTTACGTTTTTTGATCTAAGTTTCTGAAACCGGGTTATAGTTTAAACACGATTTTAATTGTTAGGTAATTATGTTTTAGATTCACAAATGATAGAATACATTTCGTGTTCTAACTGGATATTTTTTATCTCCGATCCCGCGGGAATATCAGGATAAAATGTAGCCAAGAATCATCGCAATCGATTCAGCAGTTTTTGCGTGATTGAAATACAAACATTTATACAACTAAACCAACAAACATTTTAAAACTTTCGAATTTATAATATCTATCAGAGAGATTCAAAACGATTCGTTTGAGAAACGTTCCGTTCGAACTTAATAGAGAATCCCAGCCTATGAATATTTCAAAGTCTTTGGCTTATAGATTTAAATAATCCATATATTGGTTCAATCATCTCGAACACACACAACCAATATCATCTTCCAGTAGCCTGTTTACCGTTAGTTATTATATTTACTCTCCACATTTACATAGGATAAATCATTTTTCTCAAACACAACAACGTCAACAAAATAAATGCTTTATTACCAAAGCAACAAAACTCAATTTCCCATCAAGTTGCAGTGAAACGAGATATCCCTGAGTGTTGACTTACAAACTTTTATGTTTTTCTTAGACATTATAACGGTAATATCGTAAAAGGGAGTTATCAAAGAATACTTGGTTATATTATTGAAGTTATAGTATCCGGGATGTCATTTCGAGTAGTTATGGCCGGCAAGGCAGTTCCAGTAAGAAACCAGAGTATTATTGATCCTTGTTATTGGGAGTTATTTGGGGCATTGAATTTGTAGATGAAAAGAGAAAGAAATTGATATATGAAGCTATTTATAGCTTAGAACGTATGATATTACTTAATATAATACGTTATTTTCGGGATTTAGAAATACCTGAATACCTAGGTCCTTTCTTTCATGCTAATCTTTCTAGTATTACTAGCTGACCCGGCAAACGTTGTTTTGCCTTATAAATTATAGATAGTAGCCGATTCTCAGACCTACTGAATACGCATATAAAATTTGGTAAAAATCGGTCGCGCCGTTTCGGAGGAGTACGGTAACTAACATTGTGACATGGAAATTTTATATATAAGAAGAAGATTAACCTGAAAGTTTGTTAGTAGCTACATATAGCATATTTCACCCTTCTTCCTTTGGGTGTCGTTGAATGCGACTAAGGGATCTGAGGGAGACTATTACACCATTTAAGTTCTCCTCGCGCGGTGGCGGATAAACCACTTGGTTCCTATAGGTTGATCACGCAGGCGGGCCAAAAATTATTTCACCAGTAGAAAGCTACATTATCAAGAAGTAAAATAGGCTATTTTTATCGATATTCCTACGGATTCGGGACTTACGCAGGTGAAACCGCATGACAGTGCTAGTTTGCTATAAAAGATATTTGTACAGTTATAAAATTAGGTAGGTATAGAAATCCTATCATCCTCCAATAAACGAAATAGGTACATTTGTAATACATTATTCTTTTGCATAAATTGTAATACAATATTGTCCACGAAAAGGCTGAATAGTTATTACTTTTTTAGTATTTCAATTTGAAATAAAATAACATTGAAGTAGTAGATAGGAATAAATTGAATTGGATTTTTAATATTATTAGGCTAAATAGGTACCTATCTTTTTTTAAGGCTCCATACACCATTACTATTTACCTACTGGAAAAGATTTGACAATATTTAATTGGTAAGTGTTGTGTTAGTGTCAGGCAGTAGGCCACCTACCCAACACTAACCCTGTAATAATAAAATTATCAAGGAAGGGTGCGGCAGTTTTAGTTAATAGGTAATATAAAGCCACAACGTCATTTAGATACGATATTGATAAATTTAATTAATAAATAATGATTTTTAAACTTTACTCAGAAAATACAAAATACACAATCACAATAAATTAAACTAAACTAAACCTAAGATACAAATTAAATTACACAAAAAATCAACACAAAAATAAAAAAAAACATACAACTAAATAAACAAATTAATAAAGGTTAAATTGTAATTAGCTTCCGTCTAAATTTATTGTATATTTTATGTGCACCACTAGCACAAACAGCACTAGCAGTGCTGTTTGTGAGGAAGTTTTGATTAACATTTTATTTTAATTATTATTTTTTGTGTGCACGAATACTTTTTTTTTGGAAAGTTCGGTTCGATTGAACAACGCTCGAGACACTGAATATAACCACATAAAGTTACGCAACTAAAGTTCTGCCGCGTAATTTTGGATCTGATCGTGTGTCTGAAGGTGCATTTAGACCGAATGCGTCAGAACGTAAACTCAGCCACGGAACTTCGGTCGCGTATTTTCCGCATAGTGTGTTCAGACACTAAGTTTCAGGGATTGTTAGTAGGTATATCGCACATGTTAGACATCACTAATCTTGAGTTAATCCATCAAGCGAACTAACTACCAAGTAACGCTCGTTCATTAGTGACCTAAGTCGGGGCTGGTAAACATTTGCGTTCGACCTCAGAGGGCTAATGCAACCAATATTGGTTGCAGTGCCAGGATGTCAGGTTGAGTGCGTTAGGTATATTATGGCTTAGTTAAAGGCCCTAGGCCGGGTTGCATAACGATTCCTAAACATGTTTAAGGGTCCGTTCACACAGATCGGCTCGGAGAGGAGAGCAGATTTTATATCACGTTTAAAACAGAGTTTTCAATTATTGTAATAAGGTTTATTTTTATATGTCACTTCTTTCAAACTTTGTTCTCAAGCAATCTCAATAATAAAATTAGTGATATGGAAAAATAAGCCTTATTACAATAACCCTAAACTCTGTTTTAAACATGATAAAAAATCTGCTCTCCTCTCCGAGCCGATATGTGTGAACGGACCATAAGGGGAAGTCTACCTACTATTTTCTCCATACAAACTTTACAAACGTGGTCGACTGTTTCTTCTCTGAATAAAGACTTTAGGGAAATTATGTTTATGCCATAAATCCTATACCTATCAGCCATGACCTTGCGTTTTGATTTTCATATTCTATTTCTAAATTTTGTTTTAATTCTAATTAGAAAATGTAAGAATAAAATTAAAATGGAGGGGCATGGTCAAGGCAGATATAAGTTTTATGGCATAAATATATTTGCTCTAATCACTAATGTATTTATCCAGGGAGGAATTAGTCGACTACGTTTGTATGAACAAAGAACGGTAGACTGGACTGTTCTCTTATTCCCTTATTTATAAACGATGACCAACTGTATGTAACTTAAGTCCTCTTACCCCTTTACTTATAAACGATGACTAACTTTATGTTACGTTTGTTCTTTTACTGTGACAAGAAGTTTTAAAGTTACGAGACAAGCGTTACATAAACTAAGCGATGACTATTATACGTAAAACGTGATTTTAAGAACTGTCAAAATATCAAAGTGTGACAACATAATCTTCTAATTATTTCGGTGTGTTTGAGTTATTGTGAAAATGATGATGATGAATGAATGTAGGTACACCTCATTGATTTTAAATTTTTGTTTTGTATTAATTCTATTTTGATTAATTAGTGTAATTGGTATGTATAATTGTTCAAACAAAATAAAATAAATAAATATGGAATATGAAATATAATATGGAAAATATCATTTTGAAATTGATTTACGCACACATAGGTCCCCATACCGCGGGAATATCAGGATAAAAAGTAGCTTATGTGTTCATTTGGATCTCCAGGTATCTGCTGCATCGGTTTAGTAGTTTTTGTGTGAAAGAGTTACAAACATACACGCAACATTTTACAGGTGTAATAAATAATAGTAGGATTAAATAAATCTTATTATATCATTTAGATAGTTTAAAACATCTTCATCGTAACTTTCACAATATATTATAACACTTGAAAAAGAACCTTAGAAATCTCGTTAAAATCCTTTTCCACGAGTGAAAATACATATTAAACACCGCTTCAAAGTTTAACCCGCATAAGGGGGAAGCTTCATCACTAGTTCTCGCGTAAACAGTGGAACTTGTAACTACTCGGGTTTGAACTACTAACGTTATTTCATGCTGGGATATCTCAGTTCAAACTGAACTTCAAGGGACTTCGCTAATAGAATGCAATGTAAATGCCATGTTATTAAGCAGATATTATTATATGGAATGCTATATCGAAGAAATTGGACGCTGTGCCCGCAATGCGAATAGTTTTGTTTAACAAATTTTGGGTACTAGGACCGGGTACTACGTTTTTTAATTTCAGACTTCGATCTGACGTTTTGGTTTTTTGTGTTTTGTGTTTTAATTTCAGGAAAATGTGTCAAAACATAGTCTGAAATTAAATAACGAAGTGTGCCTACCCAAGGGGCAAATTTGTACAAAATGTAAGTATATTATATTATTCATTTCTTAATTGTCTTTTGTTTCTGTTTTGGTTGTTTTTTGTTTAAGATTCGTTCGTCATTTGTTTCCTTTGAAATTAGAATATAAACTATTATTTTTTCATACTGCTGTTCCTGGCTGTATTTATAAATGGTATCCGTTTTTTTTGCTAGGTAATAAATCGATTCGCATTCCTGCAAGTCGACGTAACGACAACTCGACCTGACAAGAAGCGCTGTTGCAACCCTAACTTAGAAAGACGTCGACGAAACGACAGTTGACATAGCAGGAATCGACATAAAAGAAGTCGGAATTATAAGAGCCAATCACTGGCCCATAAAAAGTCACATAAATAAAGACTTAGAATAAATCTGTCTTCATAAATAACAGTGAATTGAGTGAAAAATAGCTAACAAAAACATCCACCCAAAATGGCTATTTCCTATCTGAAAATCCGTTCGATTGTAGTGTCACAAATAAAACACGCGTTTGAAAACCTGCAAAAACACAAAAATGAACATAGAACTGACACAGTTTGCTTTAGAATACCTTTTCAAATCCGACATTGACTGAATGTTTCAAACTTTAAAAATGTATCATCTCCACACTTCGGAGTATTGTGCCAAAAATGGTTTTGCGTATTGAAATTAATAAGACCTAGATTCATTTATTGCTTATTTACATATTATTAGATATAAGATATATAAAACTCAACTAAGAAAATAAGACGTATGTCTTATTAGTTTAAGTAGAAGAAATTATACAAGCAACAATAATGTTAATTATAGTAAGAAATATTAAAATAACCCACCCCGAATTGTACTCGGCGCAAAAGTACTCATAACGCTGGCAGCATTGCCGCGTTGTATGCCATAGATAGCTAACCTTTGCACCAGGTAGGTATATACGAGCCGATAAAAATAAAATACGATAAAAACTAAGGACTTATAGACCGAAACGTCGGGTAATAGGCGATTCAATACAAAACTTTGAAAAAAGCTAAAAATAATGAAAGCCACGCGATTAATGATATTCTTTATTGATTAATTGTTTATTAATTCCTGATACAGAGTAGTTCTAAATCAATTCATCTTTCCAAATTACTATCGGATAACTAATGTGACGTAATAACTAATTGTTTCAAGAACTTCGATTTAGTGTAGGTATCTATCAGTCTGAGGTCTGTTTGGATGGTAATTGAACTTGGAATCGTTATCAATCGGAGTACGATAGGAACTGTATTTGTTTGTCATCCGATATACCTACCTACCAATTTGTTGAACCAATGGAACTGTACTGGATCCGTCGGACAGGGTGGTTGCCTCCTCGACGCCTCGGAGTAGTTTTCGAAACAACGATACGTTACGACTAAGTCTACCTTGTTACGACTCGTAATGTTACGACTCGTAAGTCTACCTTGTTACGACTCGTATTGTTACGACTCGTAATGTTACGACTCGTAAGTCTACCGTGTTACGACTCGTAGTCTTCTGTCTCTCTCTCTCCTTGGCTTAGTGGACTGTATGTTCGCTCCCTGTTTGTCTGCGCGCTCCCAAATAAAAACACGCCTGATGTTCTATGTATACTTCTTTATTGTTCTATTTTCATTTGGGTTCTTAGTTCCAGTCAGGTGTCTTCAGCGCAGTGCAAACAGCTTCTGACTTTTACAAAAATACCCCTGCCTTATATAAGAAATGATTGCGCAACACCTATTACGCATTACATTCGACTGAAGGTCCCACCTAGCATCTCACTTTATTGATATCTCTGACCCTGTCGCGCTGGATATAGTCAAACGCGCCAGGGCAGATTCATTACACGGAATACATTTCACGCAGAAACTTATAATCTAACACATAAAAGACATCTTAAAACTATGTACATAAAAACTATATACTAAGGTCGTCCTGTTCTCAACAGGAACATATAAATTAACACTGTTAATTAACAATTTGAAATTTGCATACCTATAGATAGCTGGCTCTGGAGACCTAGAATTGCCGTGTAGCCCCGGCATAGAATAGGGTTACCCCATCTCTCCCCGTGGGTGTCGTAAACCCGACTAAGGGATCTGAAGGAGACTAGCAAATCTTAAGTTCTCCCCGCCCTATGAAGATTGGTGTCAGGCGGCCAGCCATTAAAATATTGACAAATCTATTTGCAGAAAAACAATTTGGGGTTTAGCGAACCATGGGCTCCCGAGAGGGATGCAACCGGGAACTTCGCTCAGATCAGAAGGAGACCTAGAATAACAGAAAAGCTTGTCCAAAGGCTTGTCCGCCTAGAATAACACAAAATAATTCCCACGGCAATGGGACCTACGCGGGTGAAACCGCGGGGCGCTGCTAGTCTACTGTACCTACCTACTAAACCTTTCATATTTCTGATTTCGTAAAATATTGTTCAAGCGAAAATTTCTTCTATTAACAACACCACATTTGAATAGACTACGGAATCGCTGACCATTATTTTCATTTGAAACCTTCCATATCGTGAAAAATTCGATTTTTCGATAAATTGAATTCTTTTGTCTCGCGGGACATTCATTCGAGTATTTGTGTGGTGGCACGATTTAGCAGAATGAGCTTTGTATAACCTCCGATGTACGGTCTTTGTGGGAGTATAAAATATTTTTAATTTTACCTAGGGTGAATGATATAGCTATTATCCACTTAAGGAAAAAAATATTTTCTATACTTTAGAAAAAATGATTCAGTAGAGATACGGGTTCCTATGATATACCAATCGATGGATAATATTTTTAAGGAATAGAAAACTAAACAAAATACCTATATTTAAATTGAATGTTAATTATTAAAAACGACTCATTAAATCAAATTAGGCAATTCAGTTCAATTCATGAGATTCAGTTATTGACCACGCAAAAACTCCTAAGGGGCTAAGCCGATGTTCATATGACATAGTTTACAACACTCAAAAAACATTCAGAAAATGGTTAACGAAAGATTGATTACACTTTGTTCTATTATGGCCTTCAAAACTAACCCGCATATTTATAGTCAAGTCGAGTAATTACTTTGGCTAAATAATACATTTGTCTCGCTCTTGTCAGTGGTTTTCAACGTCTACGAAAATATGACAGAGATTTTACTTTTTTTTATAATAAATTATAAATAAATAGTGGTCTTGGTTGGTCTTTTCGCAACCAAGACCATTGTAACATGGTTGAAACTTGAAACGTCGGGGTAATAAAATAAATGATGACAATACGCGAGCGTGATGATATCATCTTCTCGATTGTGATCCCTTTTGTTATCTCTGATAGCAGTCGTTAGGTCAAGTTGGAGGCCTTAGGACTTCAGAAACTCCCGCATCAGGGGTAGCCTTCATGTCCGAGACATTGCAGACAAATTGCAAGAATGCCGCTTACGGTGGTACGGCCACGTTCTACGAAAACCGGCTAGTTACGTGGGAAACAAATATCTTGCCATGGCGCCTCCGTCCGGCCGCGGCAGATTGGGAAGACCCAAGAAGTGCTGGCTTGACGTTGTAAAATCGGATATGCGTGGAAATGGCCTCACTACACGGGATGCCGAAGATCGTGCGAAGTGGAGACGTAAAAATAGGAAAGCGGACCCCGGGCTCTCGAGAGGGATGCAACCGGGAACAACGCTCGGATGATGATGGAGGCCTTAGGACGACCTGAAAACTCTAGCACTAGATGAGACACACTACTGGTGGTACATACGAGAAAAAAAATAAAGAGAAAGTAAATCTAATTGGTTAAGATACAAAAAATACAATTTGTGAAATCTATACTTCTCTAAGTATCCATATCTATACTTCTATACTAATATTATAAAGAGGAAAGATTTGTATTGTTGTGTGTGTGTGTATTTGTCTGTATGTTTGTTATGAATAAACTTAAAAACTACTGGACCTTCATCATTAGAAAGCTACATTCACCCTAAATAACATAGCCTACTTTTGCTCCCAATATTTCCCACGGGATCGAAACTTACGCGGGTGAAACCGCAGGACGGAGCTATCCGTGATAAAACATTTTACTAGTTACCTACTACATTTAAATCACGCTTCCTTCGCCACAAAAACCAATCACGAAATAAAATCACCGTCCCATTAAAAGGAAATTATTTAAATTCGATAAATGAGTAAAACTGATGTACCAAACTGAATGCGACAGATATACACGAGTTTAATTAGTGCGACGGGGATGGCAAATGGAGATACAGCAACTCATTAGTTTTAGAATTTTATTACATTTTATATAAAGTTTTCACGTTCGTACTACGTAAAATTTTAAATAGGTACCTATAAAAAAGTGTGGCACTCGGGGACTGCCGCGGTAAAGCTATTTCATAGCATTTTTTTTATCAACTTATGCAATTATAATTATTTTTTTATTTTGTACCATGGTAGGCGGAGTGGGGGTGTTAGGTTTTTTTCGTTATGAAATTTCTTCATTCAAAGCTCAAAGCCCGCGATAAAAGCTATGCAATAGCTTAAAACCCCACGTTTTCGGTCTGTAATTAGTTTTGGATCGTTAAATGTTTTTGGTGCAAAAATCAATTTGATATCCTGAAATTTAAATGTCAGGGGTTCGTCCGTTAGTTTAAGCCAGATATATCTGTGGTTTCAGCTTTTGGGCCAAAGGGCTGACTGCCACTTTGGCCAACGGATAGGAATTGCTATTTGAGTGCTTCACCTAGGGACTTGTTTATATTTTAAGTGATATTTATTTAGGCTTTTAATTATTTTAGTACTTAAGTATTTTTTGGGTTTGTAACCTTTTCTATGTAGGTACCTGTAAATTATTGATGATTTATATGAATGGTGAATTATGATTTCTTGCTTCCGTGTTTTTGTGTGAGTTTGCATTTGAATAGATATTTGACGGATTTTTTCTTCGTTATGTATTTTTTTTTTGTTTTTTTGGTGCTACAATAAAGAATTTTATGTATGAATGTTACAATGGTCTTGGTCTCGAGATGATTCAACCCCATCTGTGTCCCCTCGCAACCAAGATCATTGTAACATGGTTGAAACGTCGAGGTAAGAAAATCTATACCTACGAAAATAATAATACGCGATAAAGACCCGGGAAAATGTAATAATGTTAACAAATCGTGTAAATTTAAAAAGTTTGTATGGTAGATATCCACTTGTGAAGCCTGATTGTACATTCTAATGAGTGTTGGCTGGTAGGTACCTACTCATACAACGTACCAAGGTAACATTCCATAAATAATTTTAATATCCAGGCTGCATTTACATAATTTACGTACGTACGAGAAGGTGCTATGTTATGCTATTTAATCCTTTTTTAAAGTCGGTTTTTAATTTTTTAATTACTTTTTTATTTCATCCATTTTAGTGTAGGTACCTACTTTCGACTGCCACTAAAAATCACCTAAATTGTAACCATAACTTTAATCATTGAAGAGTTTTCTGATGAGAAGGTAGTTTCAGGTGCTCCATTAATCTGTACCTAGTTCTTCAAGAGCCGATTCTATTGGTAGAAGTCCATAAAGAAGTAATTTACTGCATCCTGGGATGTTATTCTGTTCATCATTCCGAAGATACTCATCAGATCATCACCAAGGGATTTTTGGAACCAACCCGGGTCTCTAACCTTATACATACATCCATACAAACAACATACGGGTCGAATTGAGAACCTCCTACTTTTTTGAAGTCGGTTAAAAATGGCCTTAAATTGTATTTTAACTTGTATTTGTATAAAACACTAGCTGACCCGACAGACGTTGTCCTGTCGTTTAGTATAAAAAAATAAAATTCATCAAAATCAGTTTAGCATTTTTTCTTTCATAAGAACCTTCTCCTGACAATAGCAAACACAACAAAAAAAGAATTATCGAAATCGGTCCAGCCGTTCACGCGTGATGTCGTGACAACGGAACGGGTTTCATTTTTATAATATAGAAGATTTCACTCCTTACTTAAAGTAATTAGCCCGGTCTTACTCTTTCGGTCAACATTCATTCATCTCAGACATTTGAGAAACTTGGAAGTTCCATTGTTGAGAATAGGGTCTCTAATCTGCAACCTTGACACTTTACATATTGTGTTTGAACAAGTTAGAATAACTACGCGGGACTCTTTGTTTGACTTGAGTTTCTCAGTTCTGATTTCGGTAGGATATTATGTGATGTAGAATTTATATTGTGGAAAATTTTAGGATAATCATAAATAAACACTATTTCTTAGTGTTTACCACACTTAGAAAATACCTACTGCTTATTTGAAAAAATGCTTTCAAAAGTTTAGTATCCGGCGGGAATCGAACCCGCGATTACTGGTGTTCCGTCCCAGCGCAATTACCGCTCCGCCACTACGACCCCTTACTCGTAAGAACACGAGGAGGTGCTTTTATAATTTCAGCCTAGCGGGAGGGTTACCGTGGCGTAGCGGTTATCACACTGGGACCGAATATCACTAGTCGCGGGTTCGAATCTCGCCGGGTATTAAAAGACGATCGAAACTGAATCCAAAATAGAGATCGTCTTTTGTTTACATTTCGTCCATCTATTGTCTCTAAGTAGGGCGTGTATGTGTGTGTGTGTAATTAAATGAAGTAGATTAATTGAAATTTAATCAGTTATAAGCAATTAAGTTTCTAATGAAGCTAATATACAGCCCTTGTACAGTGTTTATCAGTACGGAAACCCGATATTTTGTCAGAAACTCGCTCGGGGCGTCCAGTTAAGTTTGCTAACTAAATACAGTGTATTATCAAGAACTTGGTATTCGTTGAACTAACCCTCTTAACCTTGTTTCATATTTTAAAACTTAAGACTCCATTCTTGGATGTTTTATCCAGACGAAAACGGATAAACTAGAAACTGAAAACAAAATATCTGTAGATCAACTACACTTAAAATATGTTCTGTTTTCGCTATTTTCTTCTGTTTTCGCGATGTTGGATCAAAATTAAACTCATTTTTCAGTTTTAATCGCGTGGTGCTTTTTACTATTAGCATTGTTTCAATCATAGAGTCTCCAAACGTTGAGCATTGAAACAAAACTAAAATCAATTAGGTAACACTATGCGATTAAAACGTAAAATATAGTTTAATTTCAATCCAACATCGAGAAAATAGAACTTAAATCTACATAAATATTATTCCAATATACCTATAAGGGAGTTATTATGAGGGAGTCCTTAAAGATTGTTGGTTGAGTATTTTGAGGTAGTCTAAGATATAAAAGCCAAGTCTGTGATCCTAAGCTAAAATAAAAAGATACTATGGCAAAAACAACAAAGAGATCTAGTATGTTTTTTCCCTAAAGCCTAACGGGTAAAGAGATTACTTATACTTATATTCTGTTCTTTCCATTCATTCGATTCAGTCAAGCGAAAACATCAGTCTTTTGTTGTATCCTTGTTTTGTAAGCACCTGAAAGTATTCGGAACTTCAGAAATTTACACTTTTTACCTGACTGCCGAAGGAGGGTTATGTTTTTTGAGCGTCTGCGTGTGGGTATGTGGATATGTACTATCCAATTTTCGTTTGTCACTCTCTGTAGCCTGAACGGTTCGACGGATTTTAGCATTTGAGATGTCATTAGATTCGTAATAATTGTGTATGATTTGAAAAGTATCCTTTTTTGACGTCTTTAGTTAAATTCTTTTTGTTTATATAGGTACTATCTAAATTAACGTATGATACGAGACAGAGGCATGGTATCTGTTAATCACTTTTATAAAAACACTAGCTGACCCGGCAAACGTTGTTTTGCCTTATAAATTATAGATAGTAGCCGATTCTCAGACCTACTGAATACGAAAATAAAATTTCATAAAAATCGGTCAAGCCGTTTCGGAGGAGTACGGTAACTAACACTCCTCCGAAACGGCTTGACCGATTTTTATGAGATCGGTTCAGCGGTTTAGGCGTGAAAGCGCTGTTACCTAAGTCCCGATCCCGCGGGATTTACGGGATCAAAAGTAGCCTATGTCCTTCTCCGAGGTCCCATCTATCTTGATACCAAAATTTATCAAAATCGGTTCAGCGGTTTAGGCGTGAAAGCGTAACAGACAGACAGACAGAGTTACTTTCGCATTTATAATATTAGTAAGATATATAATATATAATATATATATATATATATATATAATATATATTTAATATATTATATATATAATATATAATATATATATATATATATATATATATTATATATGCGCTGCATGATTTGGGATGCCACTTGTGTAAGCACCTTTGCCGCTTGCCACCTTTCTGCAACTCAGCAAGTGGCGGGTGCGGGTGCGGAGGCGGCATCTCGGGCCAAGCGGCTCAAATACGCTTGCCTGGAATCAGCGTATGATTTTCTCCCGTTTGCCGTCGAGACCTCTGGCCCGTGGGGTTCTGACGCTAAGAGGTTGATTTTTGAGATAGGGCGACGCCTCCGTGAGAAGGGCCATGACCCTCAGTCTGGCGTATATTTGGCGCAAAATCTTTCTTTGGCCATTCAGAGGGGAAACGCAGCCAGCGTAATGGGCACTTTTGGCCGTAATGGACTTGGTCAGTAGAATTTTTTCTTTAGTTTAATTTTTGTATTGTGTAATAAAGAAAGAAAATATATATATATATATAAATATATATATATATATATATATTTATAATATTATATATATATATAGTAAGGAGTAAGGATTATAAATGTATGACTTACATGCATAATCTTTGCGTCGCGCCATCGGATAAAATATGTTCCGGTCTAATACTTTGCACAAAGTAGTTCGATTTTTTTTTGATATAGAATCTATTTTTTAATCTACAAATTATGTTGGCAATTTAACAAAAATAATATATCTATTTTTAAGTGCTTAAGTCTGGGCTTTCATAGAAATATTTAAAGAAATAACACTTCTGCAAAAACACAACGCACAATAGACGCAGGGCGGGATTCGAACCCACCCAGCGTCCGATGTGTCAATAAGCCCTAGCAACTAACCGAATTGTATGTTAACTTACAAACCAATCTAAATTTAAATGTAAAACATAAAAGGTCTCTACTGTAATATTATGTAACACAAACGAGTATTTTATCAAAAAAAAAACACAAAGCTCATATTCACAAAGTTCTAAAAACCAAATAGAAAAATAGCATAATATTTACGGTTCGTGATCAGATAAAGTGAACCCAGAGAAAAGTTATTCAATCTGCAAACAAATGAGGAATGATATAATGCACAAGTTTTGTGGTGGCCACTGTGATCGTAAACAGACTCTCTAGGTCGGATGTAGCACTCCCCAAACTTATATGGCCTATCAGGATTTGAGATAAGTAGAGTAGGTATCTATTTGTTAGAGACGTCTTTGTGCAAAAAATAGGGCACAATATTTTTGGTAGACAAAATGTTAGACATCTTTTCTATCTATTCGAGCACTTTTCTCGTTAATATATAGTGTGTTTTGTATTTTAGACGTCTAGGCGACCAAATTTTGTTCTACAACTTTCGATTGGAACTTTTTTGAAGTAAATGTTGTGGATACGTTTACTTGGAAAACAACTGATTTTGGAAGTAGAGCCAATTAATGTTTGGAATAGTAGCCAAAACTAAATTTGAGCCAATTTCAAAACCAAAGTTGTCTGACGTCTAAAACAACCCTCTTTCGGCTAAAATTACCTATTATTGCTGAAACACACTGTTTTTAACTAGAGGCACTAATTAATGCTACATTAATTGTTATGTTTTTTCTGATAGCGATATATAACAGTTAGAAGATCGATATTTTATGTTAGAACCTTAGATAAAAACAAAATGAGTAGATACGGTACATTCTAGAATTGCGTATTCGAAAAATGAGCTAGAAACACCTACAAGCATTTTCATAAAATTATTGTATTTAAAAACATTTGTTTTTAAGAATGATTCAGGATTTGTAAATCATCAAAAAGGCATTCTTATGGATGTCAAAAAGATAATCGCAGTGTGGCAGCACGTGCTCACGCGGCAACGGTTCGACATACGACTGAGGCTAGTGCGTCAGCTAGACGCAGTTTTATCGTCTCATTTTCCGAGACTAGGTACCGTATCTCATTATTGACGAACCTAAAAGCACGACGATAGATATAACGTACTCGTAAGTTACGAGCTTTTGAAAACTCTTTTTTATAACATAGGTAGGTATAGGCACGTCTATGCCAGCATTTGACCTCTACTATCACACATGATGATCAAATTTTGATGCAGTCTAAGATGAAACACGCTGACCAAATTGTGCAACTTAATTATTATTTTTTTAGTATTTTCTTTTTACATAACTATAATTATGTATTTGCCATGTTTTCTATGCAGATGTAGTAAAAATTACAAATAAATATATCTAACTGTCTGTCTAGATAATACTTGTTCACTCGCAATTTTAAATACCCGATCTCGAAATTTACACCCGCTAATCAATAAATAAATCCTACAATTAGGCTCTATTAGTAAAAACGTAAGTACCTACAGAACCTTTTCACCCAACAATTCCTTCGAGAACATTAGGTTTCCAAACAAAAGCGTCCGCATTTTATGCATCCGTGTTCACTAGACGATTTACATTTCGTTTTGGCGGCAGATAGAAACCGTCCGAGCTTGAACTTAGCACGATTTAGAACCGGTGTCATCCGGAGACGCATTTAACGTTTTCCGCCAGCATCTTTCTTAAGAAAAACGTTGGCAATTGCTTGGTGGTAACAATTTTCGTATCATTTTTAGTGTATTCGTATATTTCTTCAAAGAGTTCAAGATATTATAGATAGTTTACCACACTTTTCTTCATTTAGACCTTTTAAGAAAGATAAGAATGAGAGATTCGAAGTACCGACTTCTTTGCACAAAATTAAATCAATTGCTATAAAACATGGTAAAGTATTTAGTGGCAGTCTGTGGCAGGTATTTAGTAAAATAATATTTGTAGATTACCTAACATAATAATATAGTATTAATATAAAACTAAACATTTATACAAATTCTTCATATACCTACAAAATTAAATTCCCCGGGCTTTCGTGTATACCTCTGTAAATTAGCCTTTATCCCAGAAATCTAGAAAGGTAAATATCACGAATAAGATTAAATACTTCATCTAAAATTAAACGAGTAACAGAATAGGTGAACAAACGTTTGTGAATCAACAAATCTAAACATACTCGTATGTCACAAAATAGAATCAAATTGAAGTAAAGCAAACAGAGAAAAGTCAATACGAATATAAGACGCTCTTAAACCAAACATTGTAGGTACTACAAACAGATAAGTCGACGCAGGTGTATCTGATATTCGAAGACTGCATTGAAATCAAAGAGCTCGAAGCTTGAACAAGAACATCAGTAAAATCTGTGACCTCGATCGCATCCTATTGTTCGTAAGGAAATGTTGCAACATTTAATAGCTACCGTTCACTACAGGTTAAATTGAACCCAACGTTTTATAACTCATCCGAGATTCGATTTTATATACATAATGAATAGTGCTAATGGATGTTCAAAGTAGGTTAAAACATGATACTTTTTTACGGGAGTAATAAAAGTAGTGACAAATTTTATTACGATGTTGATGATCAATTAGTAGAGTTCTTTATGAAAGAGGGACTAAATAGTAGGTAATAAATATTTTCTGGAGAAAAGTATTTTTAATTTTGAGACGTAACGTTTATGGGTTCTTTCGTGTCACAGAATCTGTTTCGTCAAATTAAATATCTCAGTTAGGATTATGTTCTTTTTATATATCTTTATTATTTTACGCATTAGGTAATATGTTTTTGGGTTTCGTAGTCAACAAGAAAACCTTCGGTGGATACAACAAGACCAAAGAAAATCTTTGATCTTAGTTGTATCCGCCTACATACATATACCTTATTTGTACACAGGAAGATGGCAAATTAATTGATTATTTTATAGCAAGACGTTACACACAATACAATCTGGCCCCTTATATAAAAATATAGATAGATAAAATTACTAAGCAACTAGATAAACGCTTTCTTTGCACAACCCAAAATTAAGTGGGCTTGTAAAATGACTAGGCTTTTGCTGTGGGTACGAGCCAACGGATATCTATTCTATCTATACTGATATTATAATGATAAAGAACAAACAAAGATTTGTATGTTTGTTTCCATCGTCAATGTTTGGAATCGAGACTTACGCGGCTATAACTACTTATATAAGTATGTCATACATACTAAACAAATAGTAAACAACCATCCATATTAATTGCAACAAATTATTGTGAGTCAAGCTCTAGGTGATCCTATGATATACCTACTACTTCAAACATAGATCTCAAAAACCGAAAACGGATCTAAAACTAGAACTAATTATGTTGATGGAATGGCAGATACCGTAACGCTGTTTGTTTCTTAGACCGAAATAATATTAGACACCTAATTATTAAAGACAGATAACATCAGAATAATATCTTACGAGAAATGAACATAAATGTCTGTCATAACATTTCAAGACGCGTACACGATTTCATCTTTTGATATAAGGACTAAAAATAAAAAAAAAATGAATGAGAAGTGACATGAAGGGTGTTTTACGAGCATTTGTTGCAATCAGTAATCACTTGACCGATTCATGTCTAACAAATTAAAACTAAAAATAGTTTAAATCGGGGTCTCGTTTTTACCCTTTGGGTACCGAACCCTAAAACATAAATGAAATTCGAAAATTTAATGTGAAATTCGCCACGAAGTCTCATTCGGATAAATTCAAAAATTCTGCCCATATACTACCTTTTTCAATTTTGAGCCCGATATGTGTATTTCTTTGAACTTTACATTGATAAATCATTGAGGATCAACGATTTTATAAGTTTAACGACTAAGATGTAAAGATGTTTAATTGCTAAAGTTCTCGTTTGAATTTCTAAAACGCAGCGTCCCATAAAAGGGTTTATTTTC
This sequence comes from Idaea biselata, assembly GCA_958496205.1. Taxonomy (NCBI): domain Eukaryota; kingdom Metazoa; phylum Arthropoda; class Insecta; order Lepidoptera; family Geometridae; genus Idaea; species Idaea biselata. The sequence goes on along the minus strand of OY292400.1, from coordinate 14,022,513 downwards.
AACTTACAAAGTTACAAGTAACGTGTTTGTTTCAAAAACTCATAGTCATTCTGAAAACTCGGTAGTTTTATAACTAGTAATAAAACTTTAATATTTCCAGCTTTATATCACAGTAAAAATATTTCAAGAGTGAATATTACCTACTCTAGTAAAGTGATGCGTTAACAAAAATTATGATTCACTTCTAAAAGTTTGAAAATTTTTGAGACAGTAAAATTTTAGAACTTCTTTAATAACTGGGTTTGTAGCTTAATAAAAAAAATGATGCTAAAAATTGAGTTTACTTATAAAATGTTTGACATTTTCAAACTATTTTAGGGGTAACTAATGATATAAAAATATCCCTTAAAAATATGCCCAACTTTTCATCCAGAATTTACTTATGGAATTAAGTTCATCAAACAAAATAAAAAATATATTCTTAATTTTAAAACGAAGGATCTTTTGAATCCTTCGCCTTCGTCAAAACTAGGGCCACTTTTATTAATAGTACTCATAAAAGAGCAATGTATTAAATTGTCCACAAACGTAGCGAAGCAGCAATTCAGCTGAGCAGTATCTGAGTAATTTAAATAAGTGGAAACACACCATAGCTACCCTTTAGAGATTAATGCTGAAAGAGTACTTCGCTCAAAGTAATTACTGACAGACGCAATTAATCCAAGCGAGTGTTCCTTCATGTTTGAAATATTAGCATGGTAACACAAGCTTGCACGTACGTACTTACATACAGGGAGGAATTTTTGAACATCTCATAAAGGTGTGGTTGAGGCAGTCAATTGTACTCAAAGGAAATATTAATTTACTACACAGGAGCTCAGACAATATAATGGATTGTTGTCTGATTACTTGGTCGAGATAATGCGAAACCAAAATGCTGGAGTTTGTATGGCGCGAAGAATGAGCATTACCATTCAGTGTGCCAATGCTGCCAGCATTTTAAGAGGACTTCGGTTTTTTTGTAACTTGCCATTTTGTAAGACATCAAATTAACTTTTAAAAAGAAATATCAATTACTAATTTTTTTTAAATGTATTTGATTTGCCTATAGTATTGTTTTCGTGTAAATTTTATAATTTCCCCGTTCAATAATTTTATTTTTTAACCATGTCTGATAGATATTATGTTAGAATTTTATAAGTTATCGTTTCGATTGATGCAATGAAGTTATCTATTTTTAGCATGTTTGATTATAAATGCATGCAGTTTTTTTTCCAAAAAAGACATTTTTTTTATAAGTAAATATTGCTATCTCAAGTCTTTAGTATACTTTATCTCAAAGAATTGTTCAAAGATTCCACCCTGTATATTGTAATTTTGAAACTGTTTGATATAGCTAATTGAAATCTGGATCGGTAACTAGGTAGCTGGCTGTCTCATTGTTTATTAATACGGGTCGCAATCACGTCCGTGAAGGATTCGAATAACCGAATCGAAAGTACCTACCTAAGTTCTAAAACTGCGTCGATGTTTTCTTAAAGTTTACGTTTGAATATAGGAATCTCATTCTACTAACTTTCCCTATGAATAATAATAGAAATGTTGAAGTTTGTATGCTTAGAGTGTAGATACGTATGTATAATAAATCTGAAGTTTTTTGGTCAAAAAGAAATAAACATAACTTAAGTTTGATACTGGACCCCTTCACGCAAAAACTTCTTAACCAAGATGGTCACCTAGATTAAGAAATTGGTTACTTTTTGTTTTAAAGATATAGATATGTGTCGAACCATACATAAAGCTGATGCATGTATTGAAAAAAATGTGTATAGAACGTAATATGTCTTAAGTCATAATTTTTGAAAACCCTAACTATTCATATTCATATATTTATTGATAATATTCATTACACGACACTTCTATTATTTAACAATAAAAAAACATAAGAATTAAATATTCAAAATAATAAAATAAATAACTACCTAAGTACCTAATTCTTTTGTCCTTCAAATGCTAATACTAAAAAGAAATAATATCAATAACCCAACCATATTAATAATTAATTCTACATCCTACGTTCCCTAACAATCTACCTCTCATTGATTTATCTTATTAAAATGTAATACAACCGTGACTCACTCGGTCTTATAGTAAGCTTTAGAGTAAAGACAATCAAACTACAGACTGTGAATAATAGCATTGACTCCACCCCGTCTACGCGAAGCTTAACCGAACTTCAACAAACGTCTTTTGTTTCGTAAAACTAAAGAGGATGTCATAAACAGTTCTTAATTAAACTCTACGGTACATCTAGAAAACATAATCAAGCTCTTACCGTATATCATCGAGATAAACAGGAACACAGCATTCAGAACGTATGAATGCTTCTTTATATTATTCAGCTTAGCTTCCATCTTGATCATTATTATTTAATTTTACTATTAAATTAATTTTTAATCAATTTATTATTACTTTAATTTGACACTCATTTTCTTCATCACTCGTTTACACTACAACTAATGTTTTAATTACAGAGGTATTAGTTATCTAGTCCACTTCTTCATTCATAAATTGCTCAACGATTTTGACATCATTTGTCACTAACCAATCTTTTTTTACTTAACTAAGCGTCTCTCTATTAAATCTGTCAACATTTACACTAGTAATTAAGACGTTGACAAATAACTTTATGACACTATCCTTAAAAAGATGTCGCATCGTCTCTTAAAAGTTCCCGTTTCGATCTATTTTTATTTTAATCTTAGTGTTTAACCCATAAATTGTCTCAAAGCGGAGACGATTCATGAAGCCCTGTACGGATTAAAACGTGCAACATACTACATACATATATTTTAAAAGGGATTATGCGTTGTTTTCAAGGATAAATCGTATTAATCCTCCCAAAGTTTAAAAGATTTTTTCTGCGCCACGACATTTCCTTTGTCGTTTGATTTACGATCACTGCACTAAAATTGTTCACTTGTTTACGACAATCTGGGAGCACTCAGTTCACTGGTTGTCTTTTTGGGATCAGTGTTAAAGCTGAAAATCGGCATTTTCGTGCCGGTTTCGAAGAGCGAATACGCGCGTGTTGCCTCGGAGGCTATCCAGAGAACACTAACTTACATAAGGGATTTGGTCCACGGTCGCTGAGCTTCAGCCAGAGAGGGATGGGGAATGATTTTCGTAAGGGTTGGCAGGTCGCTGCGACCTGAAACGAAAGAGATGGAAGAGTTTTTCGCACTCGTGCTTCCCTGAAACGTAACGTTAAAATCCTGCGTGAAGACGCAATTAAAATGTACATAAATCTGTGAAAGATAACTTCTGAGCAACACATCGAGTTAATAAGTGCTTAATCTGTCGTTTATTAGCTTTTTACTCTTGTGTTGATAAGTTGAAAGGGTGCTGTTGAAGTTATAAATGTAATTTGCTACTTAAAACTCAATTTGTGGGTTCGAATCTCAAGTTCTCTAACCAGTAAAATATTATTAAAAGTAGAACCGAAGAATATTTTTATTGAAAATGTGTTTACTAAGAAAATATTTTTACAAGGAGAAATACATCATCAAAAATCCTCCCATGACAGGATTCGAACCTGTGCCCCTCGCTTGCCGGGCGAGTGCGCTACCGCTGCGCTACACGGGAACCCACGTGTCATGGAAATGTGTTTTCCAAAATTGGCCCAGGAGGACTTAATCTCACCTTCTGCAGATCACCAGCTTGTCGCTCTTCCAACTGAGCTACGTGGTCTCAAACCAATGTAATAAAAAGGAAAGTTTATAATAATGTTTGAATAATATGTTTGTTTTAGGTAGGTACATCTCTTGATTAAAAAATAAATAAATATTGCACGATAAATATTAAATATTGTGTAATACAACGCAATCTAGCCCCAAACGAAGCACTAGGCTTTTACTATAGGTACTAGACAACGGATATCACACTAATATCATAAATACTACATATAATATTTTTAATTGTAAATTCATAATAATGATACATTGAAAACACCCAGACCAGAAACAAATATTTATTTTTAATCATTAATACTTGCAACCGGCGGGAATCGAACCCGCAACCTTCTACATTGCAATCGGGCCTTCCTCCGCCGCGCCACAGAGGTCGTCAAATCGGATCGTCGAATTAATTATTAATCATGAGATTTACAGATAAACGAATGACAGATAAATTCCTTCAGGTATTTTTAGGGTTCCGTAAAGGATAAAAAAGGGTAGAAACGGGACCCTATTACTGATTTTACTTAGTTTAGTTTCGTGTGCACTGCTGAACAAAGCTGAATCCTTTTCCTCCCCCATTTTGCACTACACGACTCAACGCTCAACCCTTTTTTCATTTCAATCAAAAACAGTGTGATTGATTACGAAAAATTCATTTCGAAAGACAATGATCTCAAGAATAAATTATAGACTAAACAATTGAAATGAACTCGGAGCGTCTTGCAAATGACATTTTAAAACAAAGACGTCGATTTATATTATTGATGGACAATTTTCAATGGTAAAGAGCGTCGCAAAGTTACGACTTTACAGGTCGCACTTTTCGAATATATACTGACACACCTATATAATCAGAGGCCCTACTTTATTTCGTCATTTAGGAATAATCTAACCGATAATTTTCTTTAGCAGTTTCAAACAAATATGAATTTCGAACGTCAGAAACGCAGTAGCCCTGCAGGATTAAACCACTGAATTCAGTTGAATGTAGTTCTTATCTTTCTACTGATCGACATTACTACCTCAGGATTGTTCGTGAAGCGGTCGGAGTAAGAAGAATTAACAATATCAACCAGGGATAATCAGGAAAAGTGTATCTGTCGTCTACGGGGAATTCAATAATAGAGAGAAGACGTGTGCAAGTGTCAAAAATAAGGGTTGTACATTTAAGGGCCCTATTCTGAAAAACTGAAAATCCATGTCGGGCGCATCGAAAATTGTTGATTATTTCATGACGGAATGTCGTAGAACTTTTTTTTGTGTACAGATTGTAGGCGACATTGTTTCCGATATTTTAGTGCAGTTTCCATACAAATATGTCGAAACGTATTGAAGCCTATCGACATTTTAGCCAAATCATACATTTTTTGTCTAAAATTTGAATAGGCTTTGCACCAATAGGAGGTTCTTGTCTTAAAACTACACCAAAATGTAGGAAACAATGTCACCTACAATCTGTGCACAAAAAAAAGTTCTACGACATTCCGTCATGAAATAATCAACAATTTTCGATGAGCCCGACAGGGATTTTCAGTTTCAAGGTCGTTGGCGTATATACTCCTCTTAACGGACGAACCATCCCATCCTTCCGAATATGTACTATAATATGTAAACGTGCAGACTATATGCGGATTAGTCGTACGTATACTGATTCGTACGCAGTCTGCGCGCTTCCATAGGACTTGGTACGTCAGATTGTTCGTACGTCTTCGTACGTTAGCGCACGTATTAAATTCGAATGTAAAGATATCAAAAATATGCCCGGCCTAAGTCTCTTTATCTATTATTATAAAGCTGAAGAGTTCGTTTGTTTGAACGCGCTAATCTCAGGAACCGCTGGACCGATTTGAAAAAATATTTCAGTGATGGATAGTCCATTTATTAAGGAAGGCTGTACTATATTTTCAAAAAAATTAGGCGGACAAAGTCGCAGGCACTGCTAGTAATTAAATATAAGAACGTTCGTTAGAAATTATATTATAATAAGTCAATTAAAAGGATTTTTATTTAAATATCAAAGATTTTAATCAAAGCATTTAATAATTTCCTTTCACCCATTGCCGAGTTGATGTTTTGCCTTGAATAACTTGAAGATTGAAAATTAATTGAGTTACCACGTGACAAAGCGGTTTGAATAGGTTACGTACGCACGAGTAATTTGTCATAGGTAGGTATAATAATGTCAGTTTGTACTCATAGAATAATGGTACCAAAGTCATTTCAAAGGAAAATGTGTTGTATGGAAAATTTCAAGTTGGTCTAAATTACAGTATTTTACGAAATAGGTGTCTAACCAGAAAGGGTGTTGCAGTTCTAGACGTCTACTTTTGTTTTATAACTTTTGGAAATTCGAACTATTAAAGATATTATGCACTAGCTGCGTCCCACGGTTTCACCCGCGTAAGTCTCGACCCCGTGGGAATATCGGGATTAAAAGTAGCCTATGGCCTTAATCAATAAATGGACTATCCAACACTGAAAGAATTTTTCAAATCGGATCAGCGGTTCCTGAGATTAGCGCGTTCAAACAAACAATCAAAAATCTCTTCCGCTTTATAATAATAGATAGAAGATAGATAGAAGATACTGACGAATTGAGAACCTACGCCTTTTTTTGAAGTCGGTTAAAAAAAATTGAGTATGTTCGCTTGAAAATCAGCAGTTTTTTCTAAGTGAAGATGTATTTATAATGACAGATACTTAAAATAAATATGTCTCATGTAAGAGACGTATTTTTACCGTAGTAAGTAGATACGGTCTTTTTATTTTTTTATTAATATACATTTTTAGAATTTATAGTTTTAAATATAATACTTAAAATAATTAATTTAAGAGTTAGGTGTTTAAAGATTAATAAAGCTATTTTCAATTTTTTATTTATTTATTTAATGGTACGGAACATTTCTTCCGCGAATCCAACTCGCACTTGGCTGTTTCTTTGACTGTTCCTGCGAATAATATAGCTACAGTCGTGGTGTGTGCGATAGCTCTAAGTAAAAGGAAAGCTTTATCTGCAGATAAGGATGAATGGGAAAGTTTTTATTGAGTTTTCAAGTGACTCGCCCTGATCCCTATGTGCTTGTTTTAAAGTTCATTTTGTAACTCTTTAGATCTGTACTTTATCTTTGTTTTTAGGATTTAGAGATTGATACAATTTATGTTAAAATTGGTTTAAGTTCGACGCATTTGTTCATACTCATACTAATTACAGAATTGCATCGCTTTAGATACTAACATAACAGTATGTTATATATAAGCTTTTAATTTACCTAAATATTATAACACAAAATTAAAAGCATTATTAAAATTACCTATTATTAACCATTATAATGTGGTAAATGTAAACTAAATATATAAATAATTAATAATAATTCTTCTGTTTTTATGCTCAAGGCTCATTTTTACTAAAAATATTTTTCAAGGAGAAATGGATTTATAATCAAAAATATAATTATAAAATCATAAATCATTTATTAAATAAATGACAGACAAATCTTGTTTGTAAATCTAAGTTGCAATAACATAAGATATTGTGCCGTTTAGAGTCCATTTATAGACCTCGCCTTGATTAGCACACAAACATAATAAGGTAGGTACATCATAGCATAAAAAACAAAGATTTTTGCTTGATGGAGCAACAAACATATACATACACACACTCACAAACGTTTATACCTTTATAATATCAGTAGACTAGGATATTGGGATGAAGGGTTGGAACGCGTCACAAGACCACAGCACCTCAAAACGCTCATGGAGACTTAATAAATCGGCCGACAGTGTGGTTTCCAATAGTCTCCTTCACTCTAAACCTTAAAAAAACCCAATTACCTTTCCAATATTTCAGCCCAAATACCCATTACCATGACATTTCACGTTACACCCCATAAAATTAATTAACGATCACCTTTGTTCTTGGAACCTATTAAAATGGAGGGAAATATTTACACTAAAGGTCTACAGGGTCATCTTAAACAATATTGATTCAGCCCTACATTGTAATGAAGATTAAAGGAGGTATCGTAACATTGGCCCTTCCAAATTCGACTGTAGGTTGTAATTGGGATTACGTATGAAGTGAATTGGTTGTTGCTAATAGTAGTTTGTGTTATAATAGGATTTTGGGTTCGAAATTTAAACTAAAGCATTATAAAACTAAGTCTATGCTTAAACCAGGGTTTATCGTAAGAATTTAAGATTAAAAAAAAACGTGTGGCACTCGGGGACTGCCGCGGTAAAGCTATTGCAACTTATGCTATTATAATTATTTTTTTTATTTTGTACCACGTTGCTATGGTTACCATGTAGCTCGGCCGAGCTATATGGTAACCATGGCAACATGGTAAGCGGAGTGGGGGGTGTTAAGTTTTTTTCGTTACGAAATTACTTCATTCAAAGCTCAAAGCCCGCGATAAAAGCTATGCAATAGCTTAACTATCTGTGTGGGATTACGTATGAAATTATTTTTTGTTGCTAATACCTAGTAGTTTGTAACAAGATAGTGTTCGAAATTTAAACTAAAGCATTATAAAACGAAGTCTAAGCTTAAACCACGGTTAATCGCAGGATTTTGAGATAGACTAGCTAGTCCTGCTTAGGATACCAACGTATGAAGTGAATTGGTTGTTGCTAATAGTATTTTGTATTATAATAGGATTTTGTGTTTGAAATTTAAACTAAAGCTCGATTTTTATGAAACAAAGTCTAAGCTTAAACCACTGTTTATTTAAGTTTTCTTATCCGAGCTATGCTCCCGGTCGGCATCCCTCTCGGGAGCCCAGGGTCCGCTAAACCCCAAATTATTTGGGGTCGCCGCAGTCGGTAAGTCATCATTTTTTTTTTTTTTTTTTTTTTTTTTTTTTTAATAAATAAATTCTGCGAACAACACACAGCGCCATCTAGCCCCGTGGTAAGCGACTAAGCTTGTGTTACGGTGACTAGACAACGGATATAATACTTATATTTATTTTTCTTTTGTAAATACATACATTGGCAATAAACCATCTGCGAATAGTTTTGGCAATATTTTTACCTAACACCAACCCTCCCAGGGACCAAGCAGTTTATCCGCAACCACACGGGAAGTACTTAAGGTTAGTCAAGGTTCAAGGCTAGTCTCCTACAGATCCCTGAGTCGCCTCTAACGATATCCACGGGAGGAGATGGGGTAACCCTATTCTAGCCGGGGCTACACGGTATGCTTGGGTTATTGGTTATACCGTGTAGCACCGCTAGTCTATCTTTAAACCTTAAAATATTACTATAACTATTTACTTTTTTGTAATAGTACTGAAATAGTAGTTTAAATATAAAAGTTCAACTAGTCTAACATCGATTATTAGATTTCATTGTCCATGTTTTATTCATATCTTTAAATAAGTACATATTTTTTCATGTTTAAGTAGAAACCCACCTAATACTATCTTAGATTTTTCAGAATCCATTAACGTCAGCGATTTCAAATTTAAATTCACATTAAAAAGATATAAACATTAAAAGCTTTAACAAGATAATCAGTTTCACGACTGAGAAACCTAAAACGATCGTTAGATATTATATAGTTCTACATACCTACATACAGCGCAATGCTAGCCGTGTAGCCCCGGCATAGAATAGGGTTACCCCATCTCATCCCGTGGGTGTCGTAAAATGCGACTAAGGGATCTGAGGGAGATTAACAAACCTTAAGTTCTCCCCGCGCGGTGGCGGATAAACTGCTTGATCCCTAAAAGGATAGGTGCCAGGCAGGCGGCCGGCCGTAAAAACATTGCCAAATCTAATTGCAGAAGGTATGGTCAATGATGACTTACCGACTGCGCCGACCCCAAATAAAAAAACAATTTGGGGTCTAGCGGACCCTGGGCTCCCGAGAAGGATGCCACCGGGAACATCGCCCGGATGAGAAGACAAACATACGGCGCAATCTAGCCCCAATCTAAGCACTTGGCTTGTACTATGGGCACTAGACAACGAATGTAGTAATATAAGTGATACTTTTTTTTTGCAATAAATAAGTACATTATGAATAAATAGCTTTTTAGATTTATTTATTTTAATGCACACAAAAGGAGAAAGGTTACACACAGAGAAATTATTAAAAAAACAACCAAACAACTAATGACATCTGAAGATATTTTAGATGACAAAACTTAGATAGAGTACGAATTGCCGATGAAAATGTTTACACGAACGTGGGCTTAAAAATAGTGATATTTATTTGAATACCCTAATTGACACACGATCATGCGATGTGACCTAACTATCATCGCACGATGAAATTAAGTAGAGTTATCGACCGAGCGATGGGCAATCAGAACTGCTCCATAAGGTTTCACAAAAAACCGACAGTCTCGAAAGATCATAGGCCGGCCAAAGGTTTTTGTCCGGCCCATGTAGAGAAATACACATTTATATCGACACATTTATTAAGTCATTTGAAAATACGATAGATAAATGCGCTATTTGCAAAAGAAACAATTAGATACAATTAGTTACATCAAAAGTAAGACAAAATATAAAAGAGGCTCAAAAGTAAAACTTTGTTAGTAAAAATGGGCAACCTGATGGCTAAATGTTATTTCTTCCAGTACCGTTTGTGCGGTATAATAGGCAGATACTGGGAGTTAGATATATTGAAACTTTCTTGAAGTTTCGGCTCAGTTACATAAGCTGTTGTTGCGCCGAGTAAGCCCTTCGCACACTACCAGACACAACATAATATTACGGACTGCATATTTCGTCACAAAACCGGCTTCTTACCTCAAAGCGCCTTATTCCAAGACGCTCTTTGTCATAAAAGAAGTTTTCCGCTTAAAATTGTACAAAGTATTTTATTAGCGGAAGTAATACCCTCAAAGCTTTTAAACACTGATTTCGAATTGATTTAGGTGAAGAATACATTAAAGGACCTGAATTTTGAGGTTTCTTGATTAACGATTATGAACTTAACAAGCTTTATGATAAGGTTGATAATGCAAGCGTGTAGGTTTTCTTAAAAATAGACCGGACAATAGGAGGGGACGGATTTATAATTAACTGCAATCAACACTGACGTATTGAATTTCGAGTATTCGGTATCGTCGGTTAGAGAAGTGCTTATAAAATATATCAAATATAAAAAGTCAAGTATTTTAGTTACAAGGATAAAAACTATCAAAAAATAATGATATAAAAACAATTCAAACTAATAAAGTATTATTCTTCAACATATTATATATATTTTTTTAATTATTCTAATAACTACGGTTGTTATTTTTGTCCTAATTTGATTTATTCTTTTATATATTCTTAATATGATTTTAATAAATAAATCATCTTTTACTCAAAGTAAGTACTTGTACTTTTTTTTATATTTTTAATGAAAACTAAATGAGATAAAAAAAAATTTCAATACATTTGAATACCCAACTCCAATATTAAATTAATTAATGTCATTTTTTTCACAAAATATGGTCACGATTATTCAAAAATAAAATAGGTAACTCTAAAATAATTTACTAACCCGTCAAAATGGCTTTAAAAATTCAAATCACTAAAGTCTTAGAAAATACTTTTAGCCAGATTTCTAAGAAATAAAAGTACCTACTTAGGTACTCTCACAATATTTTGATCTTATCTCTACCCTTTATTTCTGACTAGCAGTGCCCCACGCTATCACCCGCGTAAGTTGGAAATAACGGGATAAAAAGTATCAAACGTATTAACGGGCCTTATTTTGTTACTTTGTTACTAACAAATCTCGATTGAAACAATTAAAATTATTGATAACACGCCATTTTTCACGTCATTTAGTCGCTAACATATTGCCATTACAATTAAAAACCCACGGTTGAGTAGTTAAAACACAAAAACCATACAAACGAACACCTAAACTTTTGCATTTGTAATACCTATTAATGAGACAAAAATTTACAAAATCAAAACATTTCTCGGAAACAACGTCCGAGCCCCAAAAGATAAACCTAAACCCCTAAAAATAAACACAGAATTATGAATGAGTCCCGATCAGTCAGACATATCGGGATTGAAATAAAGCCTATCTATTAATCCAGATCTCCAGCTACCTACATACTAATCTTCATCGCAAACGGTTTCGAATAGTTAAAAAACGTGTGGCATTCGGGGACTGCCGCGGTAAAGCTATTGCATAGCATTTTTTTTCTTTGGCTACATGGTAGACGGACTTTCTTGATTCGGTCGCCGCGCTCAAAGCTTAAACTTTTGCATTCATAATACCTATTAGTGGCACAAAATTTACAAAATCAAAAATTTCTCCGAAACAACGCCCGAGCCCCAAAACCGTCTAAAAATAAACATTATGAATCAGTTGCCGCGGCGACTGTACTTTCCTCTACAGATGTTAACATACGTTGTTTGTTTTCTTGCTTTGAGAGATATGTTTGTTATTTTTCCCTTCGAGGGAATGCCCTCCGCATTTATTTGTGTCACGTTAAATTAACTGTCATTCTTTTACGTTTGAAAAGATAAATTCTCTAATAGCATAGTTTAGTTATAATGTTTTAGTGTATTTCAGATTTAATTTGACGTTTTATTTGTTTTTACTAATTGAGTTAGGTTGGGATTTCAAGTATAAATGATGTTGTTACTTCCAGTAGAATATACTATTAGAAAGTAGAAACCTTTCGAATGCGGAAGTTGAAATCGCAAATTGCAATCGTAAAACCGTCAAATCTCGGTTTTGCGTTAGCGATTAAGCCTCTGTAGTAGGCCAGAACTGATTTTTCTCGGAGCTATAAAATTATTTAAAACATTTTTTAAAACTCATAAAGTTGAGGATATTTACTATGTATTATGTGAAAACACAATTACATAATTTTTTGGATAAAATAAAATCACAAACTTCCCTCTAAATTTTACAAATAAATAGCATTAGGTAGTCAGTCAATATTTTACTATACCTACTAATAAAACTTTGTAGATGAAACTGATCTTAGTTCAATGCAGGGCATCTATGATTTGAAATTGAAAATTAATGTTTTGATATCTTGTAATTCCCATTTTACGCTCTAATATTTTGGGTATTAGCATCTTACGTCCTTCATTAACACATCTGAAATTCGCTAGCGCTATCTCTGTCACGCAATTGGGGTTAAATAGGCCCTTAAGAAAACGGGTCGGATCTTAAAAGTAATAATTCGACAATCAAAGAGCAAAAAAGGGAGGTAATGTAACTTAATACTGGTAACGAACCCCTTGTTCGCGAATCCGACTCGCACTTAGCCAGATTTTTAATAAAAAAAACACTAGCAATACTAGCTCCACCGCACCCATAAGCCATCTTTTATACGCAATAAATTGAGCATTCAGAATTAGTTAATTAGAAGTACCTAAGTTAATTAGGAATCCCTCAAAGCTTCTGTAATTGCTTCTTTGATTCTCTTTGATACAACCATTTCTGAGAACAAACGTGTTGCAATCTATTTATGGAGGCCATCAGGAGCGACTCCTCTTTAGAGACGGAATTTTGGAAATGTAGGTACAATTGCTATATTTTACTAGCTGCGCACGTCGTTTTCGCTTGCGTAAATGTCGATCCCGTGGGGTTATTGGGATATCCTATGTTAGGTACCTCACCTTAATTATCTAATAAAATATATTTAAAAAATCAATTGAAAATAAATATACCGACTTTATTGTATTTCTTGTTCCTTTTTTTATAAAACCAAAAAACTGTGTTTCAAACATTGATAATAATAATTATGATATCAATTTACACTTCTGCACTAATATTATAAAGAGGAAAGATTTGTATTCTTGAGTGTGTGTGTGTGTGTGTGTGTGTGTGTGTGCGTGTCTGTCGTATGTTTGTAATGAATAAAATCAAAAACTACTGGACCGATTTAAAAAAAATCTTTAACCTTTCAAATCTACATTCACCCTAAGTAACTTAGGCTACGTTTCATCCCGATTTGCGAGACTTAGGGACGGGTGAGTTCGAGCTATCATGGAATATGTTTAAAATATCATCTACTTGCCCCTTGTACGTGTAGATAATACCTCAAAGTCAAAGTATCGATTTTATTTATGTACCTCACTAGTCCCTTCTTTCGCTGTTCGCTTCTCAACTCCCACCCGTATTTAAAAAGACAAGTAATGTAACTTATAATTTGCTTCCAAAACGAGCAAAAATATAACGACAAAGGAAGACAAATTTAACAACGTCAAACTACAAAAATAAACACTTCAATTTGAAATGAAGTCATTTTTAAACCGTCTCCCCTCGGCCTCGAAAGTCAGCTTGGATGTTTCGCATTTGTTAAGATTTACCGTGCAGAGCTACCAAAATAACTCAAAACTTTGTTATGGCACTGTAGGGCTTAGTATTTGCCGTCATTTTACATTTTGTTAAATGCACTGGCTTATAAAGTTAGCGAGAAAGTGCTACCCCTTTAAAACTTTGTCAATTTTAATTTTATTATTTGTTCGGGCATAGACCGAACCCATTTCATGTTTGCTAATACTCATCCTAACTTACTTACGTAGTAGTAGTTCTGCGAATAGACCTCGCGAGCACTTTATTGCAATACCCTATACTTTATTTACTTTGTGATGAAAAGCTGGTTCCAAGAAGATAACTTTTAGAAAAAGAGCCTATTCTAGTCGTGAAAAATTTACTGTGTTTAGAAGAGCTTTTTTGCTCATGATTTTAAAGATCTTCATCAGATCTTCACCGGTTTTTTAATGTGACTAATTTGAAGTTTGTTTAAGTGCGATCTATATCTGTAATGAGTTATGAATATAGGTAGACCTACCTACTTATTAAAGCTTTTATTTAACTTGCAATGTATGTTTGTACGGGTGGAATCTTGCAAGTTAAATTTGACCCACTTTCCGGTTACTGAATGAGCTGAAATTTTGCATACACGAGTAATTTTAATGTTTACTTGACGCAAAAATACTGCACCGGTTTGGTTAAAACTCGGGAGATAACTGATGGACTTTGATTAATAAACAAAGTTAGATTTTTTATATTTGTCCCGAAATGACCACACGGGAAATGCCTTCATGTTTTGGGACCAAAATCTAGAAACAAATATTCAACGTATTTTCTATAGAACTGGACTGGCCTCTATCAGAGACTAGAAGGAGAAAGGTCGTCTGATAGTAATCAATTTCAAACTAGTCTCTGACCAGTTCAAAAGTCAAACTTTTCGGGAAAAAACTCGCACACCTTTAAAAAAGATGGATCAAAATTCGGACGTCGTTGTTAGAATACCCACCATCTAGGTATAATCCTAGGGTTAGAATTTTTATTTTGGTCCCGAAATGACAATACGCCAAATTATCCCATGTTTTGGGACTTGGACAAAACTCTAAGCACAAATTTTCAACGCATTCCAACTTATTACTTTCTTAAAATGTTTATGTTCTCTAAATTACCTACAACACCTTGTAATTCTTTTTTATCTGGTAACATTTTTTCCTATCTATGGCACACCATTCGTACCTGACTTTAGACGTAATTACCCTCTTTGTTTACGATCTACCGGGTTTTTTCCAACGTACGGTAAAAAGAAGGAAAATTGGAAAAATACGGAAAAACTACAGCGATTTCCTTTTGCTTGTTTTTAGGGTTCCGCACCTAAAAGGTAAAGACGGGGCCCTATTACTGAGACTTCGCTGTCTGTCTGTCCGTCTGTCTGTCACCACGCTGTATCTCATGAACCATACTAGCTAGAAGATTGAAATTTTCACAGATGATGTATTTCCGTAGCCGCTATAACTAAGAACAAAATAAAACAAATATATCAAGGGGGCTCCCGTACAAAAAACGTGATTTTTGACATAAAAAGCAAAAATACCACGATATATTTTAATTACTAACGCCATCTAGTGATAGACTTTACGTTCGCGTTGCGTTCACAGATTGGTTGGTCTAGTGTTCATTTTAGGGTCTCGTTCCCAATTGTGATAGTGGTACGGAACCCTTCGTGCGCGAGTCCGAATTGCACTTGGCCGGTTTTTTTTGTTTCCTTTTTTTTTACGGTTACCGATGTGGAATAGTTCTTTTTTGGGAGTAGTTGTAATAGAAAAAGGTATGAGTTGCCGATTGCCGAAATTATTATTTTCTGATAGCAAACCAATTTTAGGGGAGTTCTTTATGTTTTATGGAAAAGTAAAAATACACATTTCCCTTAAGGGGGCAGTCTACCTACTCTTTTTTCCATACAAACTTTACAAACGTAGTCGACTGTTTCCTCCCTGGATAAAGATATTAGAAGCAATATGTTTGTGCCATAAGTCCTACATGAGTATGACCTTACGTTTTGATTTGTTGGATTTTCCAACTTTTATAAAAAAATAATATTCTAAGTAATAAGAAAATGAAGAAAAAAAACATAGTCATGGCATTTATAGGTTTTATGGCATAAACATATTTGCTCTAATGTCTTTACATACAGGGAGGAAACAGTCGACTACGTTTGTATGGATAAAGAGTAGGTAGACTGTCCTCTTAAGAGGACGACTTGAAGAATTTGTAGAATAGATATCCATATTTCTTAGTTATTACAAAACATACGGAAACAATATTTTAATTATCCTTCTTTTGATTTTGGTAGTTTTGTTTACGATTAGTTAACTTTTAAAGCGGTAGGGTCGGTACGGTAGGTAAATCTTCATTGACCATACCTACTGCAAATAGATTTTACAATATATTTACGACCGGCACTAAACCTCTTTGGGAATAAGTGATTTATCCGCCACCGCACGGATAGAACTCTAGATTTACTAGGAAACTAGTGATACCTTAGTCATCTTTTAAGTCACCCAAAGGATGAGATGGGACAGCCCTATTCTATGCCGTGACTACACGGTCAATCTATATCTTTACAAGAGGAAAGATTTGTATTTTTGTGAGTATGTGTGTCTGTATGTTTATAATAAATAAACTCAAAAACTACTGGACCAATTTCAAAACTTCTATCACCATTAGAAAGCTACATTCACTCTAATGTCTAGTCTAATTCACTCTCTCTTCTTCATTCTCTACTTTATGTATAATATGTATGTATTTACAAAAGAAAAATAAATATAAGTATTATATCCGTTGTCTAGTCACCGTAACACAAGCTTAGTCGCTTACCACGGAGCTAGATGGCGCTGTGTGTTGTTCACAGAATTTATTTATTTATTTACTCTGAGCAACATGGGCTACTTTTGAATCCGATATTCCCAAGGGATCGGGACTTACGCGGGTGAAACCGCGGGACACTGCTAGTATAAAATAAGATCATTCACGCATAATTTCATCAAAATCTAAAGTTTATTACAAACATCGATAAACCCAAATTAAACACGTTCCTTCATTTGCAAATCATACAAATATTTATCTTATTTCTGAAAGCAATGGAGTAAAAACTAATTGTACCCAATTTAAAGTGGCCTGCACGACTCCAGTTTGGCTTACCACTGAAAACTAAACTTTAAAACTTTGCCTGTAGAGTTTTGTTTTAGTTGCAGATGTTATTCTCAATGTTTACGTGAACCACAAATCAAAAAGTAGTAAAAGTGCATTTTAGTAGTTCTATTTTGAATTTGTTTCCTTCAATAAACGGTTTGAGTATTCATTTGAATGTACTTTAGGCGTTTGTTATGTTAATGATTTCAGTTAGTACTTTAGTTAGTGGTTCGAGCAGACGAACTGCGTACAGTGCCACCGACTTATCTTTTATGTAATCTGAAGTCGGGCAGCCAAACTACAATACAATATAGACTCACTAAGTAAAACTGCTAAAAAAATATACGGTCGGATTGAGAACCTCCTCCTTCCCATTTTGTTTTGGCCCGATTGGAACTCAATGTATGGAAGCAAAACAGTGAAACAATTGAAGGAGTGGCCCGATTGGGAATAAGCCCCTCTTACTCTTGGTTTATAAAGTTTTTGAAGTTTTAGTAAATTTTTTGCAAAATTATGTAGTTTATAGTTATAGCGTGTCGTTGACGTAATATAGACGTCTTTTAATGCTAGTGTCTGTATGTTTGTTATGAATAAACTCAAAAACTACTGGACTGATTTCAAAAAAATCTTATACCATTAGAATGCTACATTCGCCCAGAGTAACCGACTTTGATTCCGATATTCAAAACTAGCCTATGTTACGGGACCAGGACTTACGCGGGTGAAACCGCGGGACGCAGCTAGTAATGGTGTCTTCAACGAGTTATTAAATAAAAAAATAATGAGTACCTACTATGTAACTTAACTATATAAAACACACAGATGAAATAACGCATCATCACTATAAATATCCAGGTAGAATGGTTTGGAATGGCACTATGTGAGCGGTCCATAAAGTACTGTAAACTGCTGCAATCTATGGGGCGTTAACGCACTTCAGAATGTGTTTTGCATATAAATTAGACTATCTTCTGATCAAAGCCAGGGCACCCATTCTATATTAACTGAATCGCCTCAGCATAGGACTGGACTGGTCTCTATTAGAGACTAGAAGGAGAAAGGTCGGCTGACAATGATCCATTTCAAACTCGTCTCTGACGGACGAGGTTTACCAGTTCCAAAGTCAAACTATTCGGGATTACTCACACTCCTTAAAAGAAAATGGATCATAATTCCAACATCGTTGTAAGAATACCCACCATCTAGGTAACCTAAGCGTCGCTTAGCTTAGCTTAGCTTAGCATCATTTAGTTGATCAAATCAAATCAGTTCATCATACCTATAGAGTCACAAACTGAAAAAAAAATGTTCGCGTCAAAACTCGGCGCGTGCTGTCACGTGCGCAGAGTTTTTGTTTACTTTGTTCGAGCGACTTTGAACGTTATGCAAGTAGGATGAAGTCTTAATTCGAGCAAACGTCATTTTAAAAGGTATGTAGAACGGCGCTTGGACATTTTTCGAGTGTTGTCAGTTAGAGATTGTGGTTCTATAGGCATTATAACTCAATGCTTGGTATCGAAGGAATTTTCCTAAAACAGTTTAATTTTTTTGGATAGGTTACTAATGTTTATTAAGCGAAATGTCCATCTGTGTGCTCGCTCACATCTAGATAACAAGTCGACCGATTGTCGCCCCACTACCACTCAACTGTCGCCCGTGTGTCGGCACTCCAAAGGGTGTGTAAAGAAGGAATGTCTAAAGACACTCGACGTCGTTTGCGCGAATTTATAACGAACTAAGCGGATACAAGAATGTTAGTGTCCATTAGTCTTTCCCTTTGTTTTGATGGGCATCATACAATATGGCTCTTGTTTGACTGGCATAGTACTTTCTACTTAAAAATAACTAGCTGCGCCCCGCGGTTTCACCTGCATAAGTCTCGATGTCACGCGATTTTCCAAAAATCCCTTTCTTAGTGGATCATTAGATCACACGCCACAAAGAACATACTCTCTAAATTTCATGTCTCTTGGATTAGCGGTTTGGGCTCTGCGTTGATATACAGATCAGTCAGGACTTTAAATTTTATATATATATATATAGAGAAGATAAATAGGTACATACATTTTGACACAATTATACTTTAAAACGGTCTTGAATGAAACCGAAAAGTGAGTTTGATTTTAATCCAACATCGCGAAAACAGAAAAAAACATTCAAGTATTTAAAAATATGTTGTTTGATATCTGAAACCAGTCTTATCTGCGTATTAGTTAAAGTTAGTTTTTGGTCTAGGAATACCTCGAAACGTTGGAGATTTAAAAAATTAATAATAATTTAATTATATTAGCGTAATTTTGTAATAGGTAAGTAAGTAAAGCGATTAAAACTATAAAAATAGTTCAATTTCATAACTGCATTGCGAACATTGAAGACATATCTAATGGAAAACATTTCTTAGTTTACATAAATGTGTATTTAGTTTAGGTTGTTATTTAAAAAAAAATGGTGCGATGTCGTGCGGTTTTAGATACAAAAACTCAAACAAAGAACAGAACCGGGAGTTAAATGTTACTCTACGATTTCTACCAGTTCATCCAGCAAGTCGCCAAAACAAACTTCGCGCTTCGTTCTAAAAAGCTTTGTTAAAATATACCCCATTTCACACGACCCACACTGAATAGAGCCTCGCAAAAATAGTCCAAAAGCTTATCTAAACGAAGGTACGAACTACGAACGGCAAAATATCAATCACTTTAAATCTCGATCGGACACCCTGAGGGCTATTTATTTTTCTACTCGATTGTACCCCGAAGCCAACAGATGTTAACATATGCCTGTGTTTTCTTTATTTAAGAGATCTGTTTGTTACTTTTTGTATGGATCCGTGGCGCCTCCGGTCTCTCACTTATTATTTATGTGCGCGAATGTACCTTACGGAGGTAGGGCTCGCAAAATGTCTTGGTATTATTTATATTTTGCGCGAAATCGGGGTAAATGTTTGAAGGGTTACAATTACGTGCAAGGTGTTCGGATATTTTGTTAGGAAAATGTTTGTTTGAAAAGGTTCCTGCTTCTGAGCTTAGTGTTTGGGTTTTTGTATGAATGTGTTTGGGAAAGAAACGGTGAAGCAAATAGTTCTTGTAATTATCTAAAGTTAGGAAGGTAAACATAATACATATTTATTGGGTCTTTTCAAAAATAAGAGTTTAAAGTTACTATAAAAACGTTTTCACGAAAAGGTTGAAATTAAAGACATCTTGCGTTTTGAATCGCGTGGTTTATTACTTTTAGCATTATTCAGGATAGGCTGAGATGTGATTCATCAAGGTTTTCAATTTTTTTCGCTAGACTGAAAACAAAATGTGAATGAAGAGGCGCTGTTTTTATCTTTACCTATCTCCGAAAACTTCTACTTCGATGATTTTGAGACTTGAAAACTCTTAACACTGGGTAGGTAAGCCACACCACTATACATAACCTTCCCTTTTTAGAAGTCGGTTAAAAAAGAAGAAAAATTAATAAGGTCAGATGGGGCATTTGCAATACCGGGGCAAGAGTAACGTTAATGTCTAATAATGTCTTTAAGAAACCGGTAACCTTCGACTCTATCTTATCCTGAATTAACTGTCGTGGTAGGTACCATAGTAGAGTACCTACGTAGAGTAGTTGAATTTATAGAACTTGAAATTAAAGACATTTTTCGGTTTGAATCGCGTGGTTTTTATTACTTTTAGCATTGTTACAACGCTCAACGTTTCGAGACCTTTCCAGGTCTCTTCTTCAGGATACACTTAGATGTGATTTGTCATTCTAATGTATTAAAAAAGTTACAGTGAGACTACCCTCTTATTTTTAAAACTATTAAAATGTTATCAAAAACGTTCCTGTGTACGCAGGCTCTAAATTGCAATGATTATTATTTACTTTATACGTTTTACGTTTTACGAAACGTTGAGCGTTGTAACAATGCTAAAAGTAATAAAAACCACGCGATTCAAACCGAAAAATGTCTTTAATTTCAATACAACATCGCGAAAACAGAAGAAGAATCTTTATAGAACTTTTTCGTCGTAGGGAATTTTTGATTAGTGGGGTATTCCGCCCACTAAGGTGGCTAAGTGCTTTCAAGGTCTACTGTTCGCAGCATTACTAGTACGATGTATAACAGCACGAATCCAGGCCAATTTTATTCTAAAGCAGTTTTCGTCTGACCGAACAATAAAAAGTTTAAGCTCGATGTACATGAGTGTACACAAACTTCTAAACTATTCTAGAAAATTTAATTCTCTCGAAAATGTACAGTCACGCAGAGATCGAATAAGTTTTCACATAATTCAAACTACTCGATTTAGTTGCAGACTTTATTATTTGCTTTGCATGGCTGAGTGCTTATCTAGCAAAAAAAAACAGAAAATACCTACATACGAAACCTGTTTTTAAAAAATACTTATACAATAGTTGTGTCCCGCGGTTTCACTCGCGTAAGTCCGTGAGATTAATTTCGAATAAACTTTATTGGATGCCTACATCATATTATAAAGAACATACACTCCAAATTCTAGCTCTCTACTATTTACTGTTTAAGCTGTGCGTTGATCCATCAGTCAGTCAGTCAGAAAAAAGCATTTCATAGAGAATCTGTAGATTAAAATAATGTAAATTCGTCAATCTAACTCCATATTATTTCTGTTTTCGAAGCTGGTTATGAAAAAAAGAAAAAAAATCCGTGTTCATAGCTGGTTATGAAAGATCAGTTACAAAAGTGGACCAAACCAGTTTTGCCAGTATATAAAGGTCTCGAAACGTTGAGCATTAAAATAATGTTAAAAGTAACAAAGACCACGCGATTAAAACCGAAAAATGAGTTTAATTTCAATCCATAACATCGCGGAAACAGAAGAAAAATCTAACCAATAAATAAAAAAAACTCTTCCATAACAAACTCCAAACATCTTAAATATTTTCCTGGGGTATCACCCCTAGACCTGCCACCGTTTCCCACGGGATATTAGAGCCCCGGAACCCTAAATCCCCTCACCTATAAAAATATACATTTTATACACCGGCAATGGACTAAACTGAAGGGACCCACATCATTTTAATATCCATTCTATAAGATTTATTGCAAAGTATTCGCCGGCGTACGTTGACATTACTTGAAAAATGGCTTCTGAACGTTTTGTTTAAGATTTTTCTGTTTTAGTTCTGAAAAACAAAGACGGATGGATAGATCTATAGTGAAATCCAGTAATGAAATTTTATTGTAGGTACTGTACCTACTTCGTTTTTAATTATATACTACGATTTGACACATTTTTCTAAATAATGTCAAATGCAAGGAAAAATCCTCTATTTTATTAAAGAAAAAATATTTGGTGTTTTTGCAATGTATTTTTGTTGGTGTTTCTTTTTTGAAAAAAATGTTTCCTATAGTTTTGTACTCGGTGGGATCAAAAACACGAGTAAATGCGTTCTTTAATTTCGACTTAGCTTGTACCAGTAGTCCCGAAGTCAAATCCAGCCAAGTAGGTACAAATTTTTGGAAGCATAAAAAAAACAATTTCTTCTAACTGGGGGTTTTCAATTTTAAGTATACTGTTTAGGTATTTTTATTTGTCGAAATCGGTGACATTCCTTTTATTAAATAAACAATCAATACAATCACAAATTGACCGCTTCTGTGGCGCTTCAGGCGAATGCCCGTAGCGGGTTCGATTCACGCATGGGGCAAGCATTTGTGCTTAAAAATATATATTTGTTTCTGGTCTGGGTGTTTTCTTGTATCATATGTACGTATTTACAAAAAAAATGTATTAGGTATGTAGTATAGGTATCCGTTGTCCAGTACTTATAGTACAGGCCTGGTTCTAAGTTTGGGGCTAGATTGCGCTCCGTATAATGTTTACCTATAGTTTAACCACGATTAAGAATTCACCCTAGAAAGCTGGTCTAAATACTTCAGCCTGCATGTCGCCATAATGTGTGTAGATGTTCCAAGACATAACTACATAACTACCTCAGAAACGTAACAACAATAAACAATCAAAGTAAAACCGCTGCGAGTTAGAGGAACGGCGACAAAGGGCTGCCACTTGGCATGGTTCGGCGGCTGGCTACACACTGCATCCGATGCACTCGGTAAACATCGATTGTCAAAGATTAAGCTTTGTAGGTAACTGTTTTGATAGTCTGTAGAGTCATTCTACAATAGACTTTTTAAATTCACACGATTTGTTAACGATAAATAAATAAATTAAATACGCGATAAAGACCCAGTAAAATGTAACTATTCATTCTACAAATTCTTCAAGTGACTACCTGAAATAACAATGCAATATGGTGTAGGTATTGTTTATGTAAAATGTTTGACTTGTTATATTGAGTAAATGTTTTTTTATGCAATATTAAGTTTGGAAAAGCGACATCTTCTGGCTAGTGCGTTCATTAATTTAACAAAACAGGGCGCGAACATTGATGTAATTCAATGCGACGGGGTAGCCAATGAATGCCTAAGTTTTAGTATAAATGGTAAAATACAGATGCACAGATTCACCGTGTGAGTCACCGACGCCGGTAGACTAATTGGTTAAATCGTTACTCCCTGATTAAGTATAGATGCGATGTTGGTTCAAATCCCACTCAGCATCGCCATGCGTTGAGTGTTTGTACCTGTATTTTTCCTAGTATTTCTATGAACTTATTTTTCCTTAAAAAAATCTATTTTTTTGTGTAGGTACACAAAAATGTGTGGTTGGTATTTCAAAGGGATTTATCTTCATGAAGATAAATGTTTTGATTGACATTTTTTGTACAAAAACCGAATCTACATTTCAAAAGACCGTCTCTTTATTTAAATGATATGTTTACTTATTAATTTTGTTTTTTTGAGAAGTTGCTACGTATTCATTTGAATACATTATATTCGTATTCATGTAGGAACTTTTTACGATCGGTCTACAAAATATCGCATTATAGCGTTTTTTATCTACACTAATATTATAAACAGAAAATATTTTTATTTTTGTGTATGTGTGTCCGTATGTTTGTAATGAATAAACTCAAGAACCACTAGACCGATTTTGATAATTCTTTCACCATTAGAAAGCTACATTCACCCTGAGTAACAAAGGCTACTTTTGATCCCCATATTCTCACGGAATCGGGACTTACGCGGGTGAAACCGCGGGACGCAGCTATAGTTATTTTATATACAACCAAGGCAACCAAAGCCTATAGGCTCTATAGGTGATATAGTAGCCAAAATACCCACATTTTACTGCTGCTATGTGGCCAAAAGTTATTCTCGCCTAGCGCCATTCAATAGCCCCGACAAAGAACAACCTCGTGGGTGTCGTAAAAAGCAGCTAAAGGACTAGAAAACCTTGAGTTCTCCCCGCGCGGTGGCGAGTAATCGACTTCCCGAGGAGTGTTGGTGTTAGGCGAGCAACTGGTCGTAAAAATATTGCTTAATTTATTTATAGTAAATATACCTACTAACTACTATTCCAAATAATATTATGGACTATTAGCGGATCCTGGGCTCCCGACACGGATGCAACCGGGAACATTCCCCATATGAGAAGAAGCACCATTTAAAAGTCTAATATTCAAAATGGTACGCATGTAGATATTTTTAACCGACTTCCAAAAAAGTAGGAGGTTACTACTTGGATGTGTTTTTTGTGTTTTTTCTTTACACAATCGAATTTTTTGTTTCACATCAATAGTTTAAGTGTGCAGCCACTCTCATAGAAAATGCTCAGTATTAGTCACTCACTTCGAGTAATACCGAGAATTCTCTATACCAACGCATATTCATAAAAACAAATAAAAACAATTTCATGTGCGAAGTACAGAATTTAATAAATCTCAGAGAAAAAAAACCAGGCAACAACGCGTAAATCGACTAAAATCGACTGTTAAATAAATTGAAAATATCCTACATTTTTTCCATCAAAAACTAAATAGTTATTCCGGGTACCGCCTCTAGTTTCATGATCTATGACCATTTTATATTGGGTCGGACCGGGCGGAGTACGTACGGGCAATATATTTTGAATGTACCTACCTACCTACCTTTGCCACGCCTACGTTACAGGCTACTACTATTAAACTCTTTTAGGGTATATTTTTACTAGCTGTTTGGCTTACAGCCTTTCTACTAAATGTGAAAATTTGTGTATAAGTAATATCTATAAAT
Organism: Idaea biselata; assembly: GCA_958496205.1. Taxonomy (NCBI): domain Eukaryota; kingdom Metazoa; phylum Arthropoda; class Insecta; order Lepidoptera; family Geometridae; genus Idaea; species Idaea biselata. The sequence continues at coordinate 13,997,273 of OY292400.1, read as the reverse complement.
ATTACTTATACACAAATACTTATATATCTATATATCTTTAAATGGCTTTGTCCTAACTGACTGACTGACCGAGTGATCATCGCACAGCCGAAACTTATCAGCGGTTTACTAAATGTGAAAGTTTGAGTGTAAGAAATAAAAGAATCTATATCTATAAATGGCATTGTCCTGTCTGACTGATTGACCGACTGATCATCGCATAGCCTAAACCGCTGCGCTGATAGCAGAGGGCTGAAAATTGGAGAGTGTGTTCTTTATACGATGTAGGTATCCGATAAGAAAATTTTCACGGGATCGGAACTTATGTGGGTAAAACCGCGGGAGACAGCTAGTAAATAAATACTGCACGACGTTACACACAGCGCAATTTAACCCCAAACTAAGCACTATAGACTTGTACCTACTTGACAACGGATATACCTACTAATATATTATATACTTTTTTTATAACATAGGTATGATACATAGAAACACTCAGACCAGAAACAAATATTTATTTTTAAGCATAAATACTTGCACCCGGCGGGAATCGAACTCGCAACCTTCTGTATTGCAGTGGGGCCTTCTCCCAACGCGCCACAGAGGCCGACAAAGTAAGAAGTAAATAAGTTGACTCCTTCACGCAAAAACTAGTAAAGCGATTGCGATGAAACTTGGTATGCAAATAGCTGGAGATCTGGATTAAGACAAAGGCTTTTTAATACCGAGACTTACGCGGGTGAAATCGGAGGCGCAGCTAGTAAAATACAAAGACGAATTTAATAGCCGGGTTTCAATTGCCAAAGATAAATCAAATCAAACAGTATTTCGTGTTTTGAGAAATTAGTTCGAAACAGTCGAAAGAATCATTTTTTTGATAATGTTAATTTAATATCATGACTTTACACATTTTGGTATAAAACGGTTAGTGTAAATAAATAACTATGTTAAGTAAATAAATAGTAAATAAAAGTATAGCTGCGGCATAAATCAGTTTTAGCTAGACTGCAGAGATGGTTAAGCTTCACAGGCTTCAGTAAAACGTTAATGAACTGCTTTTGGTTTTTAATTTGGTTAAAACTCCAAGCTTTTAGTTTATACTCCGGTCTTTTTGACGTGATTTTTAATATTATGTATAAGTAATTTAATTTTTAGTATGCACGCTCAGGTTTCTAGTAATTATGAGAAAATAAATAAATAAAATATGTTTTCCTTTTTTTAATTATTAGTATAATTCATCGTCTCATCTGAGCGGTTGCATCCTTCTCGGGAGCCCGGGGTCCGCTAAACGCCAGGTTGAATACTTAATTTGGGACGCAGTTAAGTAGGTGCAAATAGATTTGGCAATATTTTAATGGTCGGCAGCCTCCCTGACACCGTCCATTATAGGGATTAAGCAGTTTATCCGCCATCGCACGGAGAGAACTTAAAAGGTATGCGGGTCTCCCTCAGATCCCTTAGTCGCCTTTTACGACACCAACGGGAAGAGATGGGGTAACCCTATTTCACATTCTATTCTATTCTATGGGGCTACACGGCTAAATTATTTTTAAAGTATTGGGACGTTTTATTCAGTGGAATTTTTTATTAGGTAAGATGTCTTTATCTAGACATTGACAACCTTAAAACACGCATTAGGTCGTTAGTAAATACAAGCGTTAGAGCAACTACGTCTTAACCGACCCGGTACCGGGACGAATGACACCTACCTATAATATCAAGAAATCTTACGAAACAAAAATGTCCACCACAAAATAAGCTTTGCCAATATTGGAAGGTTTAATCAGATCCTTATTACGTTCACTGGTTAACCGACCGATATAAAAAGCTATTTATCTCATAGCTATCGGATACCGGACACGATGGAAATAAAAAAATGCAATATTTATAGTTTTATTTCGTACGATTTAAATCAATAATGATTCGTAATGTAAAATTTGGTTTTCTATCTATTATTACTCAGGTCATCATTTTATGATTATTAAAAACTTTATCTAACTTCGAAAGTACCCTAAATAAACTAAAAGACATATTACGATCTCGTGTCTTTGGGTCTGTACCCCAACGTCAATTCCAACTAGACGACACGAGCCCCTGCCTCGAGCGCGGCGTCGAAAATCTTGAAGCGTATCTGCCCTTGTCTTGATAAAAATGCATTGAGCAATAAAAACTATTAAAGAAATAATTTAACTTAAATTTACAAAAAAATATCTAAATTTAAATAGGTATACTGACAGTACAGTGATAGCTGCATTTGGAATAGAGTTAAAAAATTGAAGTAGGTAGGTATGTAGTTGAAAACTAGTATTCTGATCATGTTTCCATTTTTACCTACAAAGCGTCACGCATTTATTTTTTTCCAGCGAACTACTATGAAATCGAGCTGTCTATCAAAAAAGTAAAAAAAAATGGCACTGGATTCTTTTGGAAAAAAATATTACCTAATGGTCGCATGAAACACAAACACATACGTTAAATTGTTTTTAACTAGGCCGTTTGATTCCACAAAAAAAATATTAAAATTTCTCGGGCTCCCGGTTAATACTTTCTTTAGGAGATATCAGTGGAGGTCGAAATATCATCTGAACTTTTTGCTTTGGTTGCATAGCTCTTAGGAGAACAGTCTACCTACTAAAGAGTAGGTAAGAGTAGAGAGTAGAGTAGGTAGTAGGTGGATCCAGGGAGCAAACTCTTGCTCTTGGATAAAGACATTAGAGCACGTATGTTTATGCCATAAAACCTATATCAGCCATGACCATGCATGCCCCTACGTTTTACGTTAAATGTAACCCCTACGTTAAACGTAGGAGCATGCATGGTCATGGGAGAATAGGATCAATACTTATGTTTATTTTTCTCCTGTAAATACATAGGTAAGTACATAGGGTAGACTGGGTACGATTGTGCCTCAGGACGAAAGTGACAGTCACTATATTATCGAAACTATAAGAGATAGCGTGGGGGGTGCAAGGGAATAGAGGAGCGGTAAGAGCATTTGATTACGTGTCACAGTATTGCGTCAGCCATTGTGCGACTTTGACGAGTGTAGGAGACAATATATTTTTTGGTAGTCAAAACCAACTTTTTGTGTTCGACTTATTTTTGTGATTGTGTCTTTATAAAAATAGGTACAAGTATGAGTGTTTTACCTATTTATAAGTTAAACATTAGCGACTAAATATCAGTCTATGCTATCTATGTAAATAGTTTTGTATTTTCTTGACGATTGTTTTTTTACGAAAGAGTATTTTGAGGATAGTTGTGCCATTGTTGCTGGGTACGGTTGTGACCAAAGGTAAGCTTATTATTTTTTCTTTTTAGTGACCAGAAAGCTCACGAGCAAAATCAATTAAGGCAAGGCTAAGGCTATACTCGCAATTATCAGTCGTGGCGAAGGCATGTTGTCGTCTCATCCCGAATTCCGTCGACATAACAATAAAATAGGTGAATCACAAAGAAATTCGCGACGTTACGACGACGCGCCTCCGCCACAACTTATCAGTGCTCGAATAGCCTAATAATAAGCCAGCATTAGGACACATACATACATTTAAAAAGCAGCACTTCATGGCCCAGTGCTGCCACCAAAATAATCAAATGTCCTTATCGAGGTACATCCGAAAATGCAATGAAGCTGGCACGAATATTAGGGAAATGAGATTAAAGGCAGAGTATCTTACATTAAAACCACTTTGTAATCATTTTGGTGTATTTTTGTACCTGTCACAATCATCCCCAGGCACTGTCACAAAAATGTCCTTGGGGTCAGGGCGGTTGTGACATTTTCTTTTTTTTTTTCAACTGGCTCCTGTGAGTTTACCGTTGAACTTAGGAACACAAATTTAGTATTCAGATGTAGCCAGATGTTTATATTTATATATGAACGTTACTTCTTTTAGCTAAGTATCATATTTTCAGAATTATGGTCGGTCAAATGAAAATTGGCACACCTGTACCCAGTCTACCCTATTATACATAGAGTAGACACCCTTTGGCAGACTTTGGCAGAGCGAGTACAAGAATAAACATTTTCTTATTCTTGTACTCGCTCTGCCGAAGCCAGTAATCGCTAATTTATCAAACTTTTGATTGAAGAACAAAAATATCAGTTTCTCGACAATATAAGTAAGTAAGACGACCTCTGTGGCGCGTCGTGCGAGTGCCCGACTGCAATGCAGAAGGTTGCGGATTCGATTCCCGCCGGGTGCAAGTATTTATGCTTATAAAATAAATATTTGTGTCAGGTCTGGGTGTTCCTCTATGTATAATATTATGTATGTATTTACAAAAGAAAAATAAATACAAGTATTATATCCGTTGTCTAGTCACCGTAACACAAGCTTAGTCGCTTACCACGGGGCTAGATGGCGCTGTGTGTTGTTGACATAATTTATTTATTTAAGTATTTTTTCAACAACTTACAAAAAAAATAATGGTTCTTTAATTTTATTATTTGTTTTAATGTACCTAACCTTGCTCTTGAAACCAAACAATAAAGTCTGGAAACTTATTTTACTCGTATGGATAATTATTAGGTTAGTAGTTTGGTAAATTGAATAGGTACCTCTTGGCTCAGTGTGTAGTAACTTAGTTTTAAAACATTTTTTTATTACTCATGCTGCAGTTGGCCACGGAAACTAACTTCTTATTGTATACAGCCATGGTAAACATGAGAAAGCTAAACTAATTACAAAAAAATCGGCTAAGTGCGAGCGGGCTCGCGTACAAAGAGTTCGGTGCCATTATCACACAGTATTATCACAAAAAATCACGTCTGTTGTATTTAAGCCCCACTTAAATATTAATTATTGTATTCTGTTTTAACTATATCTGTTATAGTAGCGGCAACAGAAATACAAAGTCTATCAAAATTATGTAGCTATCACGGTTAGCCTACAGCGTGACAGACAGACAGACGGAGAGTGGAGTCTTAGTAAAAGGGTTCCGTTTTTACCCTTCGGGTACGGAACCGTAAAAGCGATACGGATCACCCCAACGGTACACATTAATGTTAGAACATAAATTACACGCAGCGCCTAATACTTTAACAAATACTTACCTAGATAAGCACGTTCCCACTGTGCAAAATTCCACACTTAAGCTGGCCCATTGAAGTACTGACCGTGCATGGCGGTGCTATAGCACCGCCATGCACGGTCAGTACTTTTTATATCTATATAAGTTTTAGATATATCTAAAACTTATATAGATACGTACCTACTTACATCTAAGCCTTCAAACTTAACAGTTACCCAACTATCGACCGCTGACTAAGTTTGTAGTAGAATGCAAAGGTTCTTACGGAATATTCGAGGTATAAAAAGAAACTATCTGAAGGAAGCTGAATATCCTCCTTTCCGTTCGGCGTCATGCGGGAAATTGCCGCCATATATCGAGGCTTATCTGTACATCTATTTACATCAAGTCGCATCCATACGCTATTTTTTCTTTAAAGAATTGGTTTTCGAATTTTGGAGTTAAGGACGGTATATAGGGGCTCGCTTTCTAGAATCTATAAAGGTGAGAGCCATAGGGAGTATCTTAAATCTAAAGATTAAAGCCGGTCGCACTTTCGATACAAACATTTTTATTTAAATTTGTAATACTACTATTAAATTAATTTTCAATTAGAGATTTTTTTTCTAGCCGCCACCGCGAGAGGAGCACTTAAGATTTGTTAGTCTCCCTCAGATTCCATAGTCGCCTTTTACGACACCCACGGAAACAAATGGTGTAACAAATGGGTTTAATTGGTAAATGTTGGATTGAAATTAAACTTTATTTTCTGCTGTATTAAGCATTGTATCAATGACCTACGTTTCGAGATCATTACAGACCTCTTCCTCAGGGGTAGACTTCATCCCACAAGAAAATCATCAAGAGAATCAAGAGAATTTTATAAGTACTGCTACCAGTTTTTAAATGTATAGGTATGTTAGATATGTAAGTTCAATACAATGACTTGTTTACATATTTTGGTGTAATACTGTTAGTGTAATAAGTAACTGTGTTAATAAATAAATAAATAAATCCATACCCCTAGCGGATGACTGGGAGAGAGAAAAATGATGATGGAATTATTTTTACGTTTAATGACACGAGTTATCATTAAGCTTTCCCGATAACATAATTGCTTCGAATGGGTATAAAATAAATTTGTTTTATTAGCTTTAAACTTTCCATAAACTAGAACCTTGTCTTACAAAGATAATAATATGGCGTAAACTGGAATGAATATTTAAGCATTGGTATAGTTCGTGATAGACAAAACTCACAACGACAAAATTCTGAGCGACAAAAGTCTGAGCGACAAAAGCCTGAGCGACAAAAGTCTGAGCGACAAAAGTCTGAGCGACAAAAGTCTGAGCGACAGAAGTCTGAAGCGACAAAAGTCTCTCGTTTGCACCAAGTTGAATGCCAAAAAAGTGTAATAAAGCAAATTTATTTCATACCCCTTCGAAGCCATTATGTTATCGGGGAAGCTTAATGATAACTCGTCTCATTTATAACGTAAAAATAATTGATTCACATAAATTCACTCGGCACTCGCGTTGTTTGTGCGAACAATTTGGAAAAAGCAATTGTGGTAATACATCATTGTCCTATCAAGCAATGTGATGTAAAATAACATATTATAGGAAGGGTATCAAATGAATCATACGGAAAAAGTTTATATTTGAGTTATTTTTTAGAATAATAGGCGTGTAAATAACGATTAATTGCAGCGAAATCCGCTTCAAGTGACTATAGCCTATTCTGTGGTTTTTTCAAAGGAATTTCCTCCACTGCGACTTATCAATTCTCGTTGCACCTTAATCGCAAGATTGAGATGTTTTTTTCTATATTTGTATTAGTATCTAGTGATGACCTCTGTGGCATAGATATTAACCCTCTTACTTATAAACGATGCCTTAGTTTTTTTATGTTTGTACATAGTGTGTCTTGTTCTGTGACATGAAGTTTCAAAGTTAACAGACAGGGACAAACGTTACATAAACTAAGTCATCATTTATAAGTAAGAGTGTAAATCATATTATTATAACAAACTGCAGTCCAATACAGTGTCGTTTTTCGCTTTACGTTTTTTAATCATTGAACCCTTATCACCCCTTATGTCCTATAATACCTGACCCGGCGAACTTTGTACCGCCTTTAAGGCAAAAAAAGTGTCCTATGCCCGTCTCCTAGTTCTAAGCTACCACCAATTTTCAATCAAATCGGTTTAGCCGTTTGTGAGTGTAACTAACACGACTTTCTTTTAAATAAATAGATAGAAAATAGATATAAGGTACCTAGGTAATCATATTTAAATATTGATTTAAATTGAAATCGTTTTATAATCTGTAGAAAGACAGTCTATTTCCTCTTATCGAGGGTTGGAAGGAAGCTGGCGAGCCAGGACCGGAAATGTGACAGAAGATGAATAAATTCCACCGTAGTGGAGTGGAAACATTTTAAAAATATTTAGTGATTGTTAGTAATTGAGATATTATGTACTAGTAGATTACCATTACTAAAACGTGGTCTACCTAGACAGACTCAAACATAGACTGACCTATATACAGAATGAACCATTTAAACGGGCCTTCAGGGGGATATCCTAAAATAAGAGATTGCGAAAAATGCTGAACGGAGTTGCTTTCCCGTTTTTAACAAAAACTAAAATGGCATATTTAGATTTTTAATCAAATCTAAAACAAAATACAATAGGATAGAGTGGATTAAAAACAATATAAGTACATATATCCCTTTAAAATTTACAAATTAAATCACACAACAAAAAAAAAACAATCAAATACCTGGCTCATTACGGCCAAAAGTAATTAGTTTAGTGAGTAAGTTTAGATTTTTGAATAATTCATTATTCTAGCCAGGCATCGAACCTTGTCCTTTTCAAAATAATAAACATCCTATATTACTGGTCGATAGTGTTGCTGATAAAGATCAAATCTTGGAAACAAACATAGTGTGGTAGATCATGAGTATACTAGTATTTAGTGTACTAAAAATAACTGCACCTGTCTCTTGCGTACTTGTAATTTTCCATAGAACCTGTAATCGAGTTTCAAGTAAAATTCAAAGTAAAACGCCAAGAGATAAGGTTCAGTATCGATTGTAGATTGTGATAAAGGTTGACACGATGGTGTATTAGGGAATAGTGAACTACTTATAGTATAAGGAGGGAGGTATGTTGATAAGGGTCGTATAGTTTCTAAAGTGACATACCATCGAGATTTCGCTCACTTACGGAAGGAAGTTAGTTAGTCTCGGGGACATAAGAAAGTTAACTAATAGGAAACTTCATTATAATGATCAACAATGTAGGAACGTTAATCATGTAGAAATATTTTCAAGGAGAAATGCAGTGATTACAAAAAAAGCTCGTGAGTTTCTTGTGGTTTCTTCTCATAAGATTCTTTGAGGGCGCGTTCTGTACCCCTACCATGAGTTACTACGTAAATATCTACACTGTAACGTTTACAGTTTGACCTTGTGCACAGCGCGCTCGCTTTGGCCTTTTCCTTGCCGCACCGGTCGCAACTCGACGGCCGCGCGTGCCAATATTTTGCGTTGCGGACATTCCCAAACTGTTAACATTACAGTGTACGTACTTACGTAGCAACTCATGGAAGGGGTACTGAAACCTGAAAAAATGCTTCCAAAATCATAGTACCCGACGGGACTTTATTGTGTCCTGGTTTTAAAAATTCATCATCAGAAAAAAATACTTCTCCGGGGGAGTTGCGCTACCAACTACGCCATACAAGAACCCCGGGTAAAAAAGAAATAATTATTCTTATTTACGTTAAGCTATGTACAGACCTATTGCTGCATAATACGGTGAAGAAAAACACCATGAGGAAACCCACGGCTTAGTTATAGTTAGTTAGTTAGTTAGTTATTAGCTCTAGACGTAGGTATTGACCTGTTCTTTCCTCTGGGCATGGCTTACTAGGCTGGGTAGTGGTGTAGGTGCTGGGCAAGCTTACTCCACCTTACAATGTCCCGGGCACTACAGCACTATAAATAGCATGTATTAAAAAAAATGGTTGCGCTGTATAAATCATCTAAAAAAATAGGTAGTAGATAAAAAGGCCAATTATAAAGGCTGCACAGATGATTCTACTATTCTCTCACCAGATCAATGATCTAAGATGTTGCACACTCACCTAATAAAATTCATACCCGTCTTCCCTTTATGAAATCTACTTGTCCTTCCTAGCTCTTGAGCAGTAGCACAGGCAGTAGTGACACAGGGCTACAGAGTCATCAATCTGCATAAATATTGGTGGCCCATAACTATTAATTATAAAGGTAGTATTGGACAGAATATGCTGCCATATAATTAGCTTGACAGCCACTTCCACGAGGGTATTGCCTTGTGTATACTTTAACTGATAAGTATTAAGTGTATAAACGGGATATTGTGTACGCGCCCTCAAAGGCATACCTGATACACTTCGTTTTATAGTGTAAACTACGATTTAAAGTCGTGTTCTTTAAATTTTTTCTTCAGAAATATGTGTCAAGTTTTTTTGCGAAACTGATAAAGTTCTACAAGATCACAATTTCAGATGAAAGTAATGAAATTGACAAACACAAAGTCAATCAAAATAAAATACAAAAGACAATCGAAACGACAGCAAAAGTCGATCGAAACGGAAACAAGTTCAATCGTCCTTCGCAGTTAGGGTTTTCAGGCCCAAAAATTAAAAAGCCTGACACAGATTCATATTTAGCCGGACATTTTGCCCTAAAAGCCTGAGACATTGGTTTTTCATCTGTTTGTGGGAAACACGCATCAAGCACGCAACGCGTGACACATTGCGGCCTATTTGTTTATAAAAAGAATGGTTATGTACCATTTAGGCGCACAATATCCCGTTCGCAAATGCCCTTTCTCAAATAGTCCCTTTCACAAAATGTCCCTTACAAAATTACATGTATAGGTAGTCCGAATTAATAGTAAAGTTTAATAATTTACTAAAAACCGGCCACATTATCTAAATTGGGTAAAGAACCATAAAATCCCCTAGATTAACCACTATTATATTTATTTTTATTGAAATTTCAATTTTATTTTATGTTTGAGACCTACATCTATGGGTTGAGTATAAACAATATTTGGCATTTGAACCAATTTTGTCCAGTTTTACGAAGCTTTATGCGTGACCGCGTGACTCCGACGGGGTTGACCAAAAGCCTAACAAAAGCCGGGCTTGTATATATTATTTGGCCGGACACAACTGTAATAAGCCGGACATGTCCGACTAAGCCCGGACATCTGGTAACCCTATTCGCATTATGTCAGTGAGCCATTTAATTTCCGAATCATTGTTTTCGGGCTCCTCCGCGCTTCGGCGTCAAGTCAAGCAGTTGGTCGCGGTTGTTATCGCTGATAGCAGTCGTTAGGTCAAGTTAGAGGCCTTAGAGTGACCTGAAAACTCTAACACTACGTAAACCACACCAATATACGAAAAGAAGACAAAGAAGTGAGCCGCATAACTAGCACAGGAGCCGTCATTCTATTTTATGCCCCGTGTACTTGTATCTCCGCATACATCTGCATAAAATTAAGTCCCAACAACCCTGTAACAAAGTTACAACGACAAGCTTCTTCGCTTGTTTAGGTAAAACTTGTGAAATATGTTGTGCAAGTAATTCTAACCCATGTCAATGTGGAGTGACGTTTCTGTACTGGATACAGAAATTGGGTACTCGTTACTGGGGGATTAAATTGTAGCGCGCGCGAGTGAATGGCCACTGGGGACCAGTAGGTACTATGTGTAATTGAAAATGTCTGAGTTAATGAATACTGTATTTAGAAAATATAGATAGAAATACTAGCAGAGTCCCGCGGTTACACTCGCGCAAGTCCTGATCCCGTGGGAATATCGGGATCGAATGTAGCCTATGTTACACCTCGGAATCGGTTCAGTGGTTTCAGGGATTACCCGGAAAATACATACGTACATAAATGTTAACAACGTTACTTCTTTATAATATTAGTATGGATACAAAGTATTACAAAGAAAAACTTAAAACTAGTGTATTTCTTCTTATATATATTTTGATGTATACCTATACAAAATTTACCGCTTCTTAGTACTAAAGAGTCTGCCGTGTAGCCCCAGCATAGAATACGGTTACCCATCTCTTCCCGTGGTGTCTTAAAAAACGACTAAGGGATTTAAGGAGGACTAGCAAAACTTAAGTTCTCCCCGCGCGGTGGCGGATAATCGGCTTGGCCCCTAGAAGGCTTGGTGTCAGGCAGGCGGCCGGCCGTAAAAATATAGCGAAATCTATTAGCAGAAGGTATGGTCAATGATGACTTACCTACTGCGCCAACCCCAAATATTTAAGGGTTTAGCGGACCCCGGGCTACCGGGAACATCGCTCGGATGAGAGTACTAAAGTGTCTCAGAGCTGACGGACAAGATGAAAATATAAAAACTTTATTGTAATTGTGTGATAAACTCAGAGAAAATTTCAAGTCAAAACGCAATCCCGACCCACAATAATGAATTAAATGTACATTTAAAAACAGTAGAGACACTTTCTAAACAAATTCATTGCTACAATAAAATAAAGTAACCACAGGCGGATGTTTGTTCATGGCGGTACTAAGCAGGCTTTGAAGAAAGGGTTGGAATTAAACAAAATACTTTAAGTAGGTGCCTAATTCAACAGTTGGGTCCAAACAACAGAATTCAATTAGTTAATAATTGTACTAAGCTTTTCACTGTTGTCCAGTTAAATTACTTTTTCAACACACTTGCTTTACAAAATTACTTAAATTGCGCCGGACTTAGGTATATGTTATGGCGCTTGTAGCAAAACTATGACATTATGCACTAGTGAGTATTAAAATGGTGAACAAAAGGCACTAGTGCGTTTGCGCGATGAGAGCGCATTAGTTTTAATTTTTGCCGCCATACCGCCAAAATATCGCAACTATATACTAGTTTTACTGTTGAATTAATAGCGTGCTAGATCTTAGAATATATCAACATTAACCACGAGGAGATATAGTAGTCAACGCACATTTATCGCTTTTAAAAAAAACTTTCAAGTGTGACGACTAGCCATCACTCGACAATTTAGTGTGTTGTCGATTGGAAAATCATTTACCACGTTTGTTGCGCTGACCAAAGGGTTGATTTCACGCTAGACATATCCGGAGACCTTCACCTCCACTCCAAAACTTTGCAACTATTTAGATACCTACCTCTAAGTTATGTTCAATTAATTAATTAAATGAATAGATACTTATACTGATAAAAACTATTAAAACATTATTTGCTCGAAAACAACACACGCATTAGTACAATTATTATTTTGATCGTTTTTATCTCTGCACTGATTGTCACAAATCCATGCAGAAATGTGGGGTGTCTGCTACCATGACTCGTAGCGCTCGTTGCCTACTCGTAGCAAATCCAACTCACTCGATATGACACCACAAAAAGACAGACAGGTATGAACAACCACTTTAGTACCTTTTCATGTAGTGGTGTCGCTCACGTAGTGATAGAGTTATCAGGTCGACCTAAGGTCCCTAAACGGCTGCTATCAGAGATACAACAGGCACAAACTGCTTCACGTGCCTTCCTTAGCACGGAATAAGTAGCTCTAGTACTATCTTCTATGAACTCTGTCTTGTTTTAATACTTCGTTTTTTAATTGTAGACTGTGATTTGTCAAATCATATAATAGTCTACATTTTAAATTGTCTATCTTTCTGAAAAATACGTCAAAGATAAACAACCAAAACGTCAGATCAGATCAGATCTGAAATTGCAAAACGAAGAATAAACATTTTGACATCATGTTTTCGTAAGCCGTGGTTTTTGTTCTTACATAATTAAGAGAAGATAAACAAACAACGAAAGAGCAATATTAACAGAAGCAATTATCAAACAGTGTCTGACTGTCTGTAGCTTTCTGAATGGAATTAATTGAAGGGAAACAGGATTAGCTGGCCGGACAGTATAATACCCAATAGGAGCCATCTGCCTTCTAACTGGTTGACAATACGGAGGGAAATGTTGGCAAGCGTATAGTTTGATTGCTACTTGGCTGTTGTTTTTAACCGACTTCGTAATAAGAAGAGCTTTAGAAAGCGATGTGTTTTTATGAACGTTGCGGTGTAATATTATGAGATCAGCGTCATCTAGCCATTCTAATTTTTTTTCTATTTATTTAAGGGTGAGGTTTAACCATTATCTCAACATATGGTTAGGTATGTGAAGATTAGGTCTTAGAATCACTCTCCAATACGGACAATATACAGAACTAATTTAGAATAAAAATAACAGTTTTGATTTGGTACTTACATGCAATTTGTCATGTAGAAAAGATAGATAGATAGAACGCTTTATTATGCTCACCAAAATTAACAATTACAATTAATAAAACAAAAGAAACTTAAATCTAAAGTGGCACAATAGGCGGCTTCACATTTGAGAGCGGTCTCATCCAGGCAACCTTGGAAATTTCCAGGTAAAATAAAATTAGTTATCCTGGTCCCATTTGTCTCCTTGAATTAGAATAGTAAACAATCAAGGCAAAAAAAGATCGAAACAAAAGCAAAAGACAATCAAAGTAGTAACAAAAGACTATATTAACTAAAACAAAAGACAATCGAAACAGAAATAAAAGACAATCAAAGAAGTAACAAAAGACGATCAAAAGTTAAACGAAACACATATGAAAGAAAAACAAATGACAATCGAAACTGAAGCAAATTAAGAACAAAGCAAAAAACAAAAGACAATCGAAACAAGACTACCGCCATTTACTTTTGAAAACGTTCGATGACTTTCTGTCCCGTGTGTCTCTCAAGGCAAGAAGGGTCGCTCGCGAATTCGCATTATCATAAGAATCGTAACACATTATTACAATCATCTACATCCATTTGGGAGTGGTTACTGTGCAATCTGCTAGTCGTAACTGAATGATAGTCTATTATGTGACCGTTCTTTATTACAATACAAGACATAATATCTATATCTATACAAATACAAAATATTTTATTTTCTTACAACGTACAATTAAACAGTATAAAAGTAATCTGTAAAATGCTTTGTCGTGACTGACTGACTGATCATCGCAGATCCCAAACCGCTGATAGTAGAGCTAAAACTTGGAGATTGTGTTCTTTATATGATGAAGGCATCCGATAAGAAAGGGTTTTTATTGGAGCACTGGCAAACGGACCACGGACGCTACAATTTAGACCGATTGGTGGTAAGAAGCGCGGCTGAAGCCTTCCACCAAGAAACCCCTTTTGGTCGCCCTTTACGACAGCCAGAGGATACTATAGATATATTCTTTTAGACCCGGGCTACAGGGCTTGAAAAAGTTTTCAAAATATTTTAACTTTGTCCAGAACAAATTAAAATCATGAAATTGAATACAACGTCAACTACCCTTATTTGAAGTAAATAATTTATGAATTTGGTCACGACAACAAGAATCAGGTAGAGTAGGTGTAGATACTGAAATAAATTTAAGTAAATCATATTTTTGGAATCACACAAAAGGTGTATAAGCAAACATCTCACTTAACAACGAAGCCTAAAAAAAGACCTCACTAGAATAGAAAGCAGCTCATAAATCCAGTGCCGACTCACACAATACGTCACAGGAGTCACAAACTCAATCCCATAGAACGAAAAACACGAGAAGACAAACTGTTTTCGACCCCTGACTATCCATCAAACGTTTCAAACTAGGCTCCGGTATCAAAACGTTGACCCGTAGTTATAGAGCCTTCTGTAAATAAATTACCTAATTTTAAGAGCACCATTTAAAATTTAAAGTCCTACTGATTGACTTAATGACTGAAAAGCAGTGCCCAAATCGCTACTCCTAGGGACAGGACATTTGTGTGTTGTTTGTCATATGTAGCTATTCTGAGTTATCCACTAAAAAAAGGATTTTTCGAAATTCGGGATCGGTACTTACGCGGCGCAGATGAATTATTATTATTGTTTGAGTGAGTGGGTTATTTTAGATGCCACATCGACCAGTTATGATCTATTGTGGGGACCTTTTATAGTTTATTACTAATTCCCTTTGTGTTCTGAAACTTCCAGATTCTTTGGGCTGTAATGTTTGTAGTTGTACCTCATAAGTTAGGCAATAAGACTGCACGGGAGCCAACTCCGGATTGGCGTATGTCCCATGCTTTCGGACCGTGGTGAGTCCTAGGACATGTCGGTTTCTTCATGTTTTCCTTTATCATATTCATTATTCAAATACCTAATTTTTTTTGAGTCGGCAACTACAGGTAGAATTAGTTTGTCACTAGCTTATACTCTGCCTACTTTATTTAGAATCTAATTGTCAGGCCTCTATAACTACGGCACATAGTTACTTTTGTAGCGAAGTTGATAAAATATGAGTTAGGACAGTGATAAATAGATGAAAACACAATGAGAGACCCAGCCAGTGGACTAAACATTTTTTACTTAAGACTGGAAACAAAGAATTCTGTCCCTTGATAAACCTACCTAGCTATGAAAAGTCTTGCGGGCATTTGTATTTTTAAATCTAACATTAGTATATAATTATATTTTATTTTTATTTGAAGTGCTTAAGACTGCACTGGGCTATCATAGAAATATTTTAAAGTAAAAATACTTCCGCAGAAAAAACACAGCGCACAATAGACTCAGGGCGGAATTCAAACCAACAACGCATTTTTACTCGATCCAGGAGTACCTACTGACATTACTAATTAGTTAATATTTAACAAACGGTTGCGATCATTGATGTAATTCCTGACACCAACCCGCCTTGGGACCACCAAATGATTACCCGCCACTACGCGGGGACAACTCTCGTTTCGCTAGTCTCCCATAAATCCAAACCTAACATCGTACGTAAATATTGATTAAATAACCTATTTTGCTGAATAAATGATATTATGAAGTTAAAATTGAAACCCCTTAGTTGCCATTTACGATATCCACGGAATGAGAGTATGCCTATTTTATGCCGGGGCTACAAGGAGGGATACTACTATTAAGTATAATACTTAATACTAGCTGTGCCCGCGACTTCGTCAGCGTTATTCGGACTACCTACCCATCGCTGTGCAAAAGTCTACACTTGAACGGACGATCAGGTAAGTCTGTTGCTGAGCAGAAGAGAATCATGGCAGAGTCTATTTAAGTGTAGATTTTTCACAGCGCAGCGGTAGGTAACGTGTTGCATGCTTATTCACATTACTCATTATAAGAAGTAGCCTTTATCGAAAATATAAAAAAAATCAAAACCCGACTTCGAAAATAAGGTCAAAACAATAAAAATAAGCTCTCCTACATACAGTGCAACCGACTTATCTGTTATGTAAGCTAAAGTCGGGCAGCTTAACTACATGATATCTTTTTTTTACGTGGGTAATGCCCCTTATGCACCGTCAGGCCACTCTCGTTGGGCTCCCTACCATAGGTTTATAATCTAAACCCCCATGGTGTCCCTCGCTCCACAAGGGTCGAGGCCAGTGAGAATTCCTCATGGACTACATCCCGACAACGGCGGCCTTTCCAAGCCTCATCTCTGCCTCTGCCCGATAGACAATCCCTCTCCATCTCCCCTCCCTCGGCACGACCACGCCATCGTCTCGAGGTCCCCAAAGCCGGTGATAAAGCCCCCCACCGAGTTCACCACCAGAGGCTGAAGTGATTTTTTATAGTGGTTGTCTTCCACGCGGCCCCTTTCTTGCGGAAAGGACCCCCGAGCCCGCTGACGCGGGATTACGGAGCCAGGCCAGGCAAGCCCGGTTTCCCACGTCGTGCGCCTCTTAGCTTGCAGCTACTGAGTCCCCTCACAACGGCAAGGTGGGCGACCATCTGGAGGGTAAAACGTAACGTCTTGTCCGGGACTCGGGACTCGAACGCGCAGCCCTCGAATCGGAAACCATCACTCGGCTCGGCAGGCCACCGTTCCTTAAAAAGGGAATGCGGTCTGTGATTCGAACGCGGAACCCTCGACTCGGAATCCACAACTGCCATCGTGCCACGTAAACTACATGCAATCTGCATCTACCCAGTAAAACTGCCCGATTACAGCTATATTTTTTAATCATTTTTATTGCATTTTCGACTGCTACTAAAAATTATCAAAATTGTAACCGTAACTTTAATCACTGAGGGACTTTTGAGAAGGTGGTTTCAGGGGGTCCATCAATTTGCACTTAGTTCTTTATAAGCCGATTCTATTGATGGAAGTCCAAAAATTTGTAATTTACAGCATTATGGGATGCTATTCTGCTTATCATTCCGAAGGTTCTTATCAGATCTTCACCAACAATTTATGGGACCAACTCGGGACTCTCACTTTCCAAATAATAAAAAAAGAATGTTCGAAACCGGAGTTTATTTGCCGGAGTACGGTGTGAACATATTCACATACAAAAAGCCATCAATATGCGGGTAAAATTGAGCAGCTCCTCTTTTTTTTAAAGTCGGTTAAAACCAGCCATTATAAAATCCGTATGTCCGAAGGATCCGGATATGTGGAGAGACATAGGTATACGGTATTTTAGGAATTTCCTGCAAAAAAACTGGATATCCGGGTTTTTTTATTTTCGACCGGATATCCGGTTAATCATGTGTTGATTCCACACAACATACTTCTTCAATACAACATTCAAACTAATTAGGTAAAAACAGAAAAAACACTTTATCCGGATAACCGGATAAAATATCCGGATAAAAAGTACCCTATATGTTAATCGGGGTCTAAATCTATCTGCGTACCAAATTTGGTCAAAATCGGATAAGCCGTTTCTGAGATTAGCGGGCACAAAGGCACACACAAACAGACAAACAGATAAACAGACAAACAGACAAACAGACAACCAGAAAAATAGAAAAATAGGTTCTACTGCGTTAATAGATACCCCTACAATTTATCTTTTTTTTATATCTTCCAAAAACAGACACCGTTAAGTTACGATTTTATTATATGTATAGATATAGATAGATAGATTATTGCGGAAAAATTAAGGTAGACGGTAAAGCTAGTCTAACCGTAGCATAACTAATCCCAAACCCTGACAGATCGCAATGTACACCATACATCACCGCATTATCGATACACTAAAGTTAACTTCACATGCTGCTTAATGTACAGACGCAGCAATGTATCATTAATATGTCATTTGGCACTCGATTACGTTATGATTAATGGATAAAGTAATTATTGTGATTGCCGTTTGTTTGTAGGTGATAAATTCTTGTGTGTCGAGAAATAGAGCGTGGAACTGGTTTGCTGGTAGATAAGTCATGAAATTAGGAGTGTTACATCATTAATTATC
The DNA here is from genome assembly GCA_958496205.1 of Idaea biselata. Lineage (NCBI taxonomy): Eukaryota > Metazoa > Arthropoda > Insecta > Lepidoptera > Geometridae > Idaea > Idaea biselata. Next base: position 13,978,963 of record OY292400.1, on the reverse strand, counting down.
TTTAATTTCCTTAGTTGACTGGTCGAATCTTATTCCATTGTCGTATTCTTCAAGATGAGCGTGCTACATCTTAGTCTAGATCATAACTCACCATTAGATGATATAGTGGTCAAACGCTCATCTATCAAGTATCTATTTTAAAAAAAATACAAAATGCGAAATTGTACAAAAATCCTACACACCAACCAAGCAACTGTCGCCACATTGAGAAACCATTTTTACAAATGGCCACTTCTACAAATGACCAAATGACATTTGATCACTTCTACATTTGACTATTTCTATATTTACCTACCTACTTTAACAACAGACCACTTTTTAACCTCTTTTTTAACTTCAATTTTCCGAAACACAAACAAAAGACGATCGAAACACACGGCGCAGTCAAAACAAATTCAAAATTACATTCCCGTATTAATCACAAGTGAGAAGCAGACAAGGCCCCCCAGACAGCCAACAAAGCGAGAGTTAACAAAAGCTAGACGTTATCACGTCTCCCGTATTTATCTCGGCTCGAATGAAGTGTAAGACTTTGACAGATCACTGACAACTGTCACGTGAAGCGCCAAGTTCTGGATTACTGTTGTGGGGTTCTTTTATATGGGGTTGTTTAACGAGTTTAGTGTGTTTACAACGTAGTGTGCGTAGGTTTGGGATTGTTTGGGCTTCGTGGAGTAACATTTCATAATTTTGTGTGATTGTGATTTCATTAGAGTTATTGCCTATACTGACACAATAACTACCTCTACTGCTACTGGGGACACGATCGGTCTATAACTTTACTAATCCCTAACGGTTGCTCCTGGGAGTATCCCTCCATTTATACCCAAAGTGAATAGTTGGAGACGCTATAACATATATGCATAGTTTTATTCGTCCGGGGTCCTGTTGCCATACTAATGCTCTAGGCTCTGGGCTCTAGGCTAAGGATGTCCGGTAATTACCAGGATTCAAAGGTCACTTGGTAGATATGGTAGGTGGCTTCTCTACCGGCCTCTGCGAGGTTGTCGTTAGCTGCTTTCTGAGGTGCGAGTGATAAGCGGCTTTATTGCTCCAGTACCTGTCTGCACAACGGGTAGTGTCACTTGGGAACGAGGCAGCTCTTTAATATAGGAGAACCGAATATTAGTGTTTCGGGACATTATCTGTCTATAACTGATCCCGGACGGTCGCTCCTGGGAATTGGCCTGATGGTACAGCGGACTCTGCCTGCAAGTCTAGATGTTGGCCATCAAGTGAGGACGCTATAACATAAATATTGGTCGTTCAGTTGTTTCAGGGGTTAAAAATAATGATTCGGTAACAGACTGGAGATTTGAGAAGAGCTCTCACTGACGTGTAGGTAACTAATGAGGGGCTTTATTGCTCCGGTACCTGTCTGGACAATTAGGTAGTGTCTTGGCTTGGGCCCGAGGCAGTTCTCCTTTAAAACAATCGGATACTAGTGTTTGGGGACACAATATTATGTCGATAACTGATCCCGGACGAGACGGATGAGCACCTGACGGCACAGCGCTTCCTGCCGTGATACCGTAAGGTGGAGACGTTATATCATAAGCATTACAGCATATGATTGTTTGTCATTGTCAAATTGTTATTAGGTACCTAATTCTACCTACCTATTTATCAATAGGTAGTGAATAGTATCGCAGGCGACGAAGACCATTGTTACATGGTTGAAACGTCGAGGTAAGAAAATTAATAATACGCGATAAAGACCCGGGAAAATGTAAGCATGATAACAAATCGTGTGAATTTAAAAAGTTTAAAAATAAATATAAGTATTATATCCGTTGTATAATCACCGTAACACAAGCTTAGTCGCTTACAACGGGGCTAGATGGCGCTGTGTGTTGTTCACAGAATTTATTTATTCCATTAAGAATAGAAGACCTAAAACAAAAGGAATTACATTTTAGAATCGAGAACATTTTGAGACAATGACATCGATATTGATTCATTTATAAAAGTTTTATTAACTTAATTTAAGAAGTTACCGCCGAAGCGTTAACTTTCCCAAATCGAATTTACAGTTTCGTTTTCAGGATCAAAATCAGAAATATTAAAAAGAAAATCCTTGCAGTTTTCCTAATTTCCCCCCAGTAGCAACAGCTGAACAAATTACTCGACAAGTACATCGATTTCCTTCCTCACACAGAGAACATTTTCTACTTGACTCAACTAGATACGCAATTTCAAAGAAGAAAAAATAACACCGCTGACCTTTTTCTATAAAACAGCGACAAAGTTCGATAACTGCCTTTTTCACTCTTATTATAAACTAGCAGAGTCCCGCAGTTTCACCCGCGTTAGTCCTGGAGGGTTACTTCGGTTCGTTTCAATTCGACAACGATACGATAATACGATAGTTCTACTGTCACCCTACTATCAGAATGTGACAGTAGAATCATCGTATTATCGTATCGATGTCGTATCGAAACGAACCTCAGTAACCCTCCTGATCCCGCGGGATTTTTCAAAAACCCTTCTTATTGGATGCTCACACAACACAAAGAACACACTCTCCAAATTTCAAGTCTCTAGGACCAGCGGTTTGGGCTCTACGTTGATATATAGATCAGTCAGAACTTTGAATTTTATATATATGGATGTCATTAAGTACATCTCGCTCTTGCTGTAAATTTAAACAAATTTGTATAGAATTGACTCTGAGTTTTTGTAGCCGTGAAGAATCTAAGATAACGTATCTTAATCTATACATACCTACTTTATTTTGTAAAACACATCACTGGCACATAGCTAAAACTAAATTAAAAGTAAATTGCGTGCTAGCTGTATTACACTTGTTTAATTTTTGAGCTTCTAGGACCATTTTACAGGTAATTTGATACCTTATAATGATTATTTCATGAGATGGAATATAAATATGCATCCTAACACTTAAGATGCATCCTTTTCCGATAGTTCCCACGGGAATAAGTGGCGCACGCAGCGCACTTGTACGTAATTTACGGCCTTTTCAATAGATTTGCTTGTAAAATGTATGAGTGATAAAACTTATAAGTTATAACAAACTAACTTATTTTAAGTATAGCTAGAAGACCAAGGATTCTATTTCAAGTATTATTTTAATACGTAAAAAAAGTATTTAATTGCCAAATCGTGTATTTTAAAAGGTGAAATGCATCATAAAAATCTTCCCGTGACTGGGTTCGATTGCGTGCTTGACGGGCGAGTGCGCCAACCATTACACTACACGGGAGTATGGTTAGCTGACTCGTGTATATTGTCAAATGAAGATCGCTAAAATAATACCCTAGCAAAAGGTTCCGCACAAAGCGTCTAATTATCTTGTACATTTTCTATCAGTTATACTAGTACAGCACAGTTTTAAGACTTTCCCAACGAACATTTCCTTTTTTCCGTTCCTTCCTTAACAGTTATGACATGGTATCGAAACTTCTCGGGTTGCAGTCACCAGCATCTGTGCGAATAGACGGAAACTTTCCTAATATATCGTTGTAGTGATTTATGTAAAGGTTCTCTTTCGATAGGTTAGGTTCTAGCCCGTAGTTTTTATTTTATTTGAGTTTTGTTGTTGAGTTTTCCTTTTTTTTCTAGTAAAAGTGGTAAGTATAGTTTTATTACTAATTTGTAGAAAAGGTACTATTAAAATATTACCTCTTGTTTTAATGGTCTGTACCCAAAGCGTAAAAACGGGACCCTTTTAAGACTTCACTGTACATTTGTCTGTGTATCTGTCTGATAGTAGGCTGTGTCCCATAAACCGTGATAGCTAGGCAGTTGCGTGTAATCAGTAATCATGTTCTAAAATTAACCTAACCTATCCTAGTCGGGGCGCTCCGTAAAGTTTTTTTCTTAAGTTACTATTATTATTTTTACAGTTTACGACTCTGTATCTTAAATATAAGTATTTTTAAACTATATCCCAAGTTAGTTTTTTCTAGTGCTCGTTTTAACCAAAACTCAGTGCTATAACTAGTTTTATCTGAAAATCAATTAAATTAGTGGTAAATTCTAGTTTTGACTAGGTATTTCTAGTTTTAACATAGGCATTTAGTAAAACCTAGTGATAGTTTAGATAGGACGCATTTTCCCTTAACTAGGGAAAATGCATCCTATCTAAAAACTGGTTTTAACTGTAACATATAGTATACGTCCAATTACAATCCGTGTTATTTGAAAACTACGAAACCCTACACTGCAATGCACGTGGCCTAAAACAAAGCATGCACTTGTCTAATTTTTAATTCCTTAAACAACCGTTTCAATTCAACCCAAGAACCTATCCAAATCTAATCAAATCACATCTAAAATGAAAACCTACAACCTCCAGAACTAGACTAGAGATGTTTACAAAACAATCAGTAGAGTTTACAAACCGTTGTTTCAACATTACCGCGTCGCTTGCAGAGATGTTGGCTGCCTTGCTTTTGATAACGTTAGGAGTGGCTGTGGTTTCTCAAGATGTTATCACGAGCTTCGAGAATCAATGTGAGTTTGTTAGTTTATAACATCACTAGCTGGGTCTCGCAGTTTCACTCGCGTAAGTCCCGATCCCGTGGGAATATCGGGATCAAAAGTAGCCTATGTTACTCCTCGATAATGTAGCTTTATTTTGGTGAAAGATATTTTGAGATCGGTTCAGTATTTTTTGAGTTTATTCTTTACAATCATACGACACAGAAATACACACACAACAATACAAATATTTCCTCTTTATAATACTAGTGTAGATGAAGATAACAAAAAGATTTAGTTTTGCGTGTTCCTATTGGAAAGGTGAAAAAAGATTTTTGTTCGGTTTTCGCGATGTTGGATTGAAATTAAACTAATTTTTCGGTTTAATCGCGTGATGTTTTTTACTTTTAGCATTGTTTCAATGCTCAACATTTCGGGACCTTTAGATACATATTATGTCTCCCTGTTCAGGATTGTCAATCCTTCAGGATCTCAGGTCTCGAAATGTTGAGTATCAAAGCACTGTTAAAAGTACACCACCCGATTAAAACCGAAAAATTAGTTCAATTTCAAGGGAGATCCTTCGGCGTCACAGTCGCAACCCGCGACTGTGACGCCGAAGGATTTTTGATTTTGCCGGAAACAAATATACCTAATTAAATTATATTATACTGCATTTCTATCCAACATCGCAGAAACAGAAGACAAATCTATGTATTTTGTTTCAGTAATCCCGATGTACATACAAAGAGCATTGAAAGAGAAGGACAGATACAAACCGAGGCCACGTGAGGCCAAAAGAACGCTCACTAACTTAACTATGAAGGAAGCGTTTCATAAAATAAAGGAAATCACTAGAGAATTAAATAGAAACGCTGCTAGAAATGGTTATAAGGTGGATTATAAGTTTAAAATATTGGACAATGAAAAAAATAAATATAAACATAAAATACTTCCGCTATTTTAACCTCATTTTTTTGAAGTTGGTTATAATAATGGAGATTTCGATTTTTCTGTATTGGTGTTTTTTTACGCCCGAATTAAATAATTTTAATTTAATATTTTTGTTGTGACACACGCATAATGCCCCGTAGTTCCTCAGTGCCCGATCCACTACCATCCCATGACCATAGCCGAAGAGTTTCATCCGTAGATTTTTCAATAGTTTCATCCGGTGATTGTTCTTGGCTGCATTTAATAGTGCAGACAAGAGTAATCGCCGGATTGGTGTCCACACAGTGTACCTTTATAGGTATTTTGGGTGTAAGTATGTCCTTTACGCAAAAACTACTGAACCGATTACAATGAAACTTGGTATGCAGATAGCCGAAGGTCTAGACTAACACAAATGCTATTATTTATGCCGATATTCCCTCAGGATCGGGTCTTACGAAAGTGTAGCCGTGTTGTGGTAGCGAGTAACGACGAGTACCGTAGCAACTGGCCACGACATCTCTGCCCATATGTATATTTGTATCCTATATGGATCAAGAGAAAACTCAGACCTGGGCTTCTACCTACTTTGTTTCTACGATCGAAAAACGAAAACCAAAATTCCCGAAGAAAATCTGTCATCCATCCGTCCGAAAATTTTATTTTCTGACGGTTTTGAAGAACGGATGACAGATTTTCTTTTTTTTCGTTCGTATAATTAAAGTTGAGGCTCCCGCTCAGATTTTAGATAGAGAATATAGAAAGAAAGGAGGAAGGTCTTTGTTCTGCAGTGGGACGGTATAGGTTAAAAATAAATAAAATAATATGGTTGGAATACTCGTAGCTAGCGAAACTCTCCGGCTTATCATCTGCATCACTATAAAGACTTTTCCTTACACAAACACCCCTTTATACAAGATTAGTCGGGAAATATTGTTTTATCTCTCGTACTCGTCGAGTAAACAGGGCTTAACCTCACATAAAATAACGCGGCCCCTACCATTTGCTTGCTTTATGTTTTAATGAATATTCGACTATTAAGGCGCTGTAATGAGTAACGAGGGGAAGTGAAGTTAAGCCACTTCTACTATAGGTACAGCGCCAAATTATATTTTGCATTTAACAGCAGACTTAGGGGCATGCGGTTTTACTCGCGTAAGTCTTAGTCCTGTGGGAATATAGGGATACAAAATAGCCTCTGTGTTAATCTAGATCCCCAGCTATCTGTATACTAAGTTTTATTGCAATCGGTTCAATAGTTTTTGCTTCAAGAAGTGATAAATATACATAGCTTAAACACACATACATTACAGGTTTCCAGCTATCTACATATATAACAAGTTTCACCGCAAGCGCATCTATTCGGGTAAACAATCAGATAAACATACAAACTGACTCACAAACTTTAACTTTTTAATATTAGTATGGATATGGAGAAGTGTTTAATAGGTTTGAATTTTCCGAAATAATTTTCAAGATAGATACCTAGTTAAAATCGTATTAAAGTTTGTAGCTTGGTTTAGACAAAGTTTTAAGTAATATACCTACCTAAACATTAGGTATTCTATAACAAAGTTATGTCCCTATGTCATAGTTGATATTTGATAATATAGAGTTCCGAAAAGCATCGCCTAATGCAATCGATTAAAAAAAGGCGTTTCCTGTAAGATAATGTTTTTCTATATTTTACAACAAATATATTACTTTATATAATTAGATAGGATCGATCGGATGCTCGAAGACGCCGAGGTCGGCCACGAAAGCGTTGGCGAGGCGACCTCGCCCGTTTCGAGCCAGGCTGGCCGGAGATAGCCCAAAACCGCGACAAATGGAGGGATATGGGGGAGACCTTTGCCCAGCCGTGGAATAGTATAGGCTAATTTTAAAAAAATAAGTAGATGCTAATCCATTGTACCCATAGCACACGCCTAGCTGCTTAGTTTGGGACTAACAAGTTCTGAAATATTTATCATAAGTTTATTTATTAGTGTGTATGTATGTAGTAGTTAAAGCTTTTCATTTGCGATTTAGAATAGGTACGTATTTTATAAAAAGTTTGATCTCGAGATCTCGAGCGATGTTCCCGCTTCTAGCGTTACTTTACATAGCGCCTTAAATTAATGTTAAAAGCCTTGTTGTCGACGGTCGATCGTATTTTGAATAAATTATGGAGGAATTTAGATCATAGAGTATTGCATCGGTCGATAGATACCGGAGCCTACATTATATATTTCAGTAACAGAACTGCTGGATTAAAATAAATAAAATAAAAAATGTTATAAAATAGGTCGGTACAGGAACAAAAATAAAAAAATACGTTTGGCACTCGGGGACTGCCGCGGTGAAGCTTTCACATAGCATTTTTTTTCTTAGGCTAGGTACTTACATGGTAGTCGGAGTGGTCTTAGGTTTTATTTTCGTTACGAAATTTTTTGTTTCGATCGCCGAGCCCAAAGCCCGCGATAAAAGCTATGCAATAGCTTAAAAATCAATTGCACAATATATTTAACAAACCAAATTCTCATCAGCATCATTGATAGGTTTGATTATAAAGGAAGCCTCTTTTAGTATTAATGGTAAATCAAATGAATGGGAAACTATGAAATTTTAACTTTTAAATTCAATGAAGCAAACCTCGGTGGAAAAAAAATTAGGTTCACTGATTTTTCAATTTTTCTTCCATAATCCAGCATTCATAATCTTCCCTCTGCTTTAATAAAGATTTCGTAGGTACCCAAAGGCCGTAGGACCATATTACTTAGACTCCGCTGTTGGTCTGTCTGTCAGTTGCAAATTTTATAAATATAAATAATATTATAATGTATTGTTGTTTTGTTAGTGTGGTTTGTAAAAAAAATTAACCATAAATACACATCAGTCCAGTTCTATGATATTATCATTATTGTTTCAAGAAATTCTTTGTAGACTCTCTACCATCCATGTTCTAATTACAGAGCGCCATTTCCAGTCTACTTTTTAATATCAGCAAGGATTGAACAACATTAACAGAAATGATACAGAACAAGGAATATTACGCACACATGCGGATATTATTGGCCATCTTGCTTTTACGACGCCATAATCTGTGCGTTGCAGCTAATAAAAACTTTTATTTATCTCTTAATGAGAACTTAGAGAATAAAATAGTGAATAGATAAATAATTCTAGAGAACGGACCATATTATGGAATTTGTGATGACCCTAAATAAAGAAACCGGCCAAGTGCGAGACGAACTCGCGCTCGAAGGGTTCCGTAACTTTATCACTAAAATAATCACGTTTGTTAAACCCCATTCAACAAACGTGATTATTGACTTGAATATTATTTTTCCTTTATTCTGATTTCTGATAACTAAACGTGGTTTTCTACAAAGAATTTCTTGAAATTAAAGACATTTTTCGGTTTTAATCGCGTGGTTTTTATTACTTTTAGCATTGTTACAACGCTCAACGTTTCGAGACCTGGAAAGGTCTCGAAACGGGGTTCGTTCCGTTTCCCCCTGTTTCGATTCCCCCCGAAAAATATTTATTATAGGTACCTATGTATTTTGGTGATTTGTACAGTCAACAGTTAAAGTTCGAAGAGTGTCAACTGGTCAAGTCCTTTTTTTTTAATACAACAAAAGACGATCGGAGTAGAAACAAAAGACGATCGAAACGAAAACAAAAGACGATCGTTACGAAAACAAAAGACGATCGAAATGGAAACAAAAGACGATCAAAATGGAAACAAAAGACGATCGAAATAAAATTAAAAGACGATCGAAATGGAAACAAAAGACGATCGAAACGAAAACAAAAGACGAGAGAAAAGAAAACAAAAGACGATCGAAATGGAAACAAAAGACGATCGAAACTAAAAAAAGATAATCAGAGTAGAAACAAATTTTGACAGACAGATCTTATAGTCGGGTATATTATATTAACTTATATTTGGGTTTAAAACCACAAATAATCTGTTTAAAGACATTTGACAAATTAAAGAATGAACATCGTAAAAAATATAATTATTGTGTATTGACAACCTATTTAGATGTTTTAGGGTTAAGTACCCAAAGGGTGAAAACGAAACCCTATTACTGAGACTTCGCTGTCTGTCTGTCCGTCTGTCCGTCTGTCACCAGGCTGTATCTCACGAACCGTAATAGCTAGACGGTTGAAATTTTCACATAAGATGTATTTCGGTAGTCGCTACAACAACAAATACTAAAAACAAAATGAAACAAATCTTTAAGAGGGGCTCCCATACAACAAACGTGTTTCAAAAACAACAAGGAGTTTTATTACAATGTGAGGTTTATTTATTTTCCATTTCGATCGTCTTTTGTTTTCGTTTAGATCGTCTTTTGTTTTCGTTTCGATCGTCTTTTGTTTTCGTTTCGATCGTCTTTTGTTTCCATTTCGATCGTTTTTTTTTTCCATTTCGATCGTCTTTTTTTTTCATTTCGATCGTCTTTTTTTCCATTTCGATCGTCTTTTTTTTCCATTTAGATCGTCTTTTGTTTCTACTCTGATCGTCTTTTGTTTCCATTTCGATCGTCTTTTGTTTTCATTTCGATCGTCTTTTGTTTCCATTTCGATCGTCTTTTGTTTCCATTTCGAGCGTCTTTTTTTCCATTTCGATCGTCTTTTGTTTTCGTTTCGATCGTCTTTTGTTTCCATTTCGATCGTCTTTTAAATCCATTTCGATCGTCTTTTAATTCCATTTCGATCGTCTTTTAAATCCATTTCGATCGTCTTTTAATTCCATTTCGATCGTATTTTGTTTCTACTCCGATCGTCTTTTGTTGTATTAAAAAAAAAGGACTTGACCAGTTGACACTCTTCGAACCTTAACTGTTGACTGTACAAATAACCAAAATACATAGGTACCTATAATAAAATAAATATTTTTCGGGAGGAATCGAAACAGGGGGAAACGGAATTGGGGGGAAAGGGAACGAACCCTCGAAACGTTGAGCATTGAACAATACAACATCGCGAAAACAGAAGAAGAATCAAAGAATTTCTTGTAACAATAATGATAATATCTAGTGATGTGCCGCGAGTAATATTCCCAATTCCCAGTAATTTACTCATAGTAATTTACGGGAATATTCCCAATGTGCCCGGGAATATTCCCCAAAGTTTCCAACCATCATTATTATAATTGTCAATGTAAATCGAGTTAGTACTGCTGATTAGTTGTTGTAACTTATACCTAAGTTTACCTGCGCGCCGGCAGCGGGTAGCGTAGGTAAGCTTATCCCCTCTCCTTCGACACAAACAAATGCGTTGATTGAATGCAGTTTCGATCTCGATGTCGAGTGGGGTAGTCGTATACCTACGTATTTGCCAATATGAGGCCAAAAAGCAAAGTTTTCGACCACTTTTTAACACAGACTGCTAATGCAAAGACAAAATATTCATGTTCATTTTGTAAAAAGGTTTATAATTATAAAAATGCAACCAAATTTGCTATTCATTTAAAAAAATGTGACAATTGTCCTAATAGTGTTAAAGAATTGATAAAGTGTAGTAAGGTAGAGCGGGATAACATCACGCCTGCATATGAACCCCAACCGAGCTCATCTACAAATACATCAATTGAAAATGGAGAGAAATATGACGAGGTATGTTGATATTACTTCTAAATATTCGTATTGAGTTATTTTTTACTTTATAACGGACTTAATTATTAAAGTGAAATACCATTTTTGAGGAGTTTCTTATTTATACAATACATTAATAAAAAATAATTATTCAAATAGGTATGATTTAAATATAATCTAGTTGGGCTTCCTAAAATTTCCTTTTGTTTTCTTTGCTCAAGCTTCAGCCATCTTGTTTGTGAACAAGATGGCCGTTACGTCCGTTAATTTGACCGTTACATCGTGCGCGGATGATTTAACACATTTAAAAACTAATCGGATTTTGACTTTGCCCTTTTGAAGGAATATGTTTTCAAAATTTCGTATTTTTTTGTGTCTATTAATCTATTTTTTTTAATGTTAGTGTCAAGCGTCATTCCATAATCTGTCTATATGAACTGGCTTAACACCAGGAATTTGTGAAAGTCCCGCCGTAATAATATATTGTACCTATTCGGTTTTTGTTTTCAGATGAAAATTCACCAAGCGATTGCAAGAGCTATTTACGTGAGCGGGAGCCCACTTTCACTATTACATCACCCACTCTGGAAAGAAGCTTTAAAATTGCTGAACCCTACATACAATCCACCTTCTAGAAAAGTTTTGGCATCTACGTTATTAGAAAAAGAATACGCAGAAGTACACTCCAACATAACTGAAAAGATAAAAGAAAGCAATATCTTACATTTGGCTATAGACGGATGGTCAAACCTTCGAAACGAATCTATTTTAAATGTTGTTTTATATGGACCCAAACCTTTCTTTTATAAATTCATCGAAACAAAAACTGAAAACCACAAAGCAGAATACATGTGTGAAGAGATATCAAAGGTTATAGAAGACTTTGGTGCAGAAAAGTTTTTTGCCGTGATAACTGACAACGCTGCCAATATGAAAAAGTGTGGAAGATTACTTAATGTAAAATATAGTCATATTTTGTGGTTTGGATGTCTGGCCCACACATTACATTTGATGATTAACGACATTTTAAAAATATCAAAGATACGCAATTTGTTCGCGTTCATAGTGGATATTATCAAGATTATAACAAAGTCTCACATTCTCAATGCAGAATTTAAGAAACTTTCAGAAGAAAAATCAATTAATACATCTCTCAGTTTACCAGTTAAGACTCGGTGGGGCAGTTACTTGCAAACTCTTGTATCCTTTTACAAGTGCAGAGTTATATTGCAAACCTTGGTAATAAATGTGAACAACCCATCTCTGTCAAAACACAGAACAAGACTGCTCAATGAAACGACTTGGGAAGAAATGGAGGAGTTAGAGAAAATTATTACACCTATAGTTAAATGGATTACACGACTAGAAGGCGATTACTGCACCGTACATTTGGTGTATAGAGCATTCAAAGAATTAGATGATCTTATGAGTCATTCTAATACAAGTTATTTTTTGGAAGAAGATCTCATTGGTTTGGTTGAGAAGTTTCAAGAAAGAAAAAGTGATGCTCTTAAGCCAATACACTTTGCAGCATCGATTTTAGATCCCAATGGTCAAGGAACACATCTCACGTCTGAAGAAAACATTACTGGATGCCAAGTTCTTTTTGACTTGACTGAAGCTGCAAACCAAGACGAACTGGCAGAAGATTTATCAAATTACAAATGCAGACGTGGTAATTGGGGTAAAGATTTTTTGTGGAAAATGGCAACCAATGTTGAACCGTTGGCTTGGTGGGAATTTCTATTTCCAAAAACAGTTTTGGGGCAAACTGCTTATAAAATACTTTCCGTCCCTGCTACTTCTGCAGTAGTAGAAAGGTCATTTTCTACTTTTACAAACATCCATACACAGAAAAGAAACAGGCTTAAGACAAACAGGGCAGGAAAAATAACATTTATAGCTCATAATTGGAAAATAAGAAACAGGGCCTACACTAAAGATAAAATATTTACATCAACCAACAGTATAGCAATGGCGTCTCCACTTAGTTCATCTTCGGAGTCAAACTCTGAAGACGTATTTTCTGATGTAATTCAATCAGATGATGAAGAATTAAATTTCGTGGACCTACAGATACCCACACGCGTTCAAAGAACAACTGTTCTATTTCCTTCCGATTCTGAATAGAAGTAAATGTACAACTGTTTTGATATTTAGAGATTAAGTTTTTAGTTATGTTAATTTCAGAGTTGATTTTTTTAGAAAGTTTAAATATTATAGTTTATATAAAAAGGTTTTAATTTTGAACCTGTTTATTTAATTATTAGTAATAAATAAGTCTATAATGCAACCGATTTTAAGTCTAGTTTAAGTAAATATTAAAATATGTGAGTTCCTATGTTAAAAACGCAACCTATGAATGCCTATGGCTATAAATGCAAATATTTAAGACTGATTTTTATGATTGACAAGTCACTGTTATCCTAGTTTTATATTCGATTTTAATAAAAGTTAATTGTAAGAATTTAACTGAAACCCTGTAATTTTGATTAGACACCATAATAAAAAATATAACTAAACTTTTTGTGTTTCACTATTGTCGGAAGTTGGGAATATTCCCGGAAACATTGGAAATTTACTGGGAATATTCCCAGAAATATTGGAAATTTACGGGAATTTTCGACTTAGAAGGGCAATTAACTTTTTGCATTATATTAAACGATAATAATAATGCATATTGAACGACTAACAAAAAAACATACAAAACTAATACGCAATGTGAGCAATTTTCCCAAATATTTCCATTTTTGGGAATATTGCCGGGAACGTTACTGGGAATATTCCCAAAATTCCCAATGTTCCCGGGAACGGCACATCACTAATAATATCATAAAACTGGACTGATGGGTGGTTTTCCATTACCTATATAGGCTACTAGAGTTTGCGTATATACGCTAGCTTTATTAATAAACGGTAATAATCTCGGAATAATTTTACCACTCTTTGTTTCTGTCTGTCAACTTTGAAAGTTCTTGTCATAAAAAAAGACAAAGCGTGTTATCCTTACTCCACGTTAATTAATAAGGCTATAGAAGTATATATACATACTAGCTGCGTCCCGTGGTTTTACCCGCATTAGTCCCGATCCCGTGGAAATTTTCAAAATTCCTTTCTTATCGGATGTCTACATTACATAGAGAACACACTCTCCAAATTTCAGCCCTCTACTATTAGCGGTTTAGGCTGTGGGTTGATCAGTCATTCAGTCAGTCAGTCAATAGTTGTAGGTACATTAGTGTTGAATAATTTCTTTCATCAACATTTTAATCGGAATATTCCTAGTAGGTACAAACCTAATTTTCAAAAATATTTGTTCAATAAACTTCATCCTATAACAAGAATTTCATCCTCAAAAGAATCCCTCTATTTAGGTCACCTAAAGGTTATGATACATTTTAATTTCATTACGACGAATTTATGTCTAATTTTTGTGTAAGCAGCCCACGTCTAAAAGAATATGGCTACGGTGCTAAATATAATAATTTAAATACCTAAGTCTTACTTTACCTGGATGGTGAGTATTCTAACAACGACGTCCGAACTTTGATCCATTTTTTTAAAGGAGTGTGAGTAATTTCCCGAACAGTTTGACTTTGCAACTAGTGAAGCTCACCTGTCAGAGACGAGTTTGAAGTGTATCACTATCAGGCGACCCTATCCTTCTAGTCTCTATAGAGACCAGTCCAGTTCTTTGACCTCATCAACATCATCATCTCAGCCTTTATCCATCCACTGCTGCACATAGGGCTCCCCCATACGACGCCACAAATAGCGATCGCGAGCTACCTCCATCCAACGGCTCCCCGTGACCGCTACAATGTCATCGGTCCACCGAGTATGTGGTCTTCCAACACTCCGTTTCGTATTGCATCGTTGGCGCCGCTCGAGGACTTTTACTCTATGACCTAGGTACTGAAATCTGTAGTAATCTAAACTACATTAGTAAAATTTAATATCCAACGCAAACAAGTGGTACGGCGCGGCGTACAGACGAAGGTAAGTTGTGTTATTCCGAAATACCTAAGTCAACAACCATGTTTAGGTCACGGGCCTGGTTAAACAATAATTTTCTTATTAAATTGCTGGATATTACTTTAGGAGGAACAAAAATGTATTTGGTTAAAGTAAACAATCATAAATAGTGCAGAACGTTGCACAAAATTGTAGTCCAAACTAAACAACTAGGCTTTTAGTATGGGTACTAGACAACGGATATACAAATTTTTAAGTTTTTTTTTGTAAATAGGTACATACTTTTATGCACCCAAAACCTAAAACAAACATTTATGGTCAGCATAAATACTTGTCCCCGGCGGGAATCGAGCCCGCTTTCTTCTGATTTGCAGTCGGGGGTTCGCCCGAAGCGCTGTAGGTGTTATAGCCGCCATATCTAAACTACGCCCTATCGTTTTTTTTAAGATAAAAGGGCTTTTGACCACTATATTCTCAACTGATGGTAAGAGACGATATGGTCTAGGATCTAGCATGCACATTTAGAAAATAAGAAGACGAGAGAGGAATAAGATCTGACCCTTATTCATTAGTGACTGGATCGGTCTACGTATCGGAGACGGCTTGGCGCCACCGGGCTACCGACAGTGGTTGGTAACAAAACGCGGCCGAAGCCTCCCACGAAGAAACTCCTTTTGGTCGCTTTTAACTTTAGATTTAGAAGATACTAGCTGACCCGGCAAACGTTGTTTTGCCTTATAAATTATAGATAGTAGCCGATTTTCAGACCTACTGAATACGCATATAAAATTTGGTAAAAATCGGTAAAGCCGTTTCGGAGGAGTACGGTAACTAACATTGTGACATGGAAATTTTATATATAAGAAAGAAGATATAGCGGGTAACAATTTAAAATATTTTTAACAAAACTTTGGACATCCAACTTACTAACAATAAGTCACGTCACATCACGTGAGAAAACCCATTACATTATTTTAAAGTATACAAAACATTTTTCAAAAGAAAATATTTCTAAAGAAACACAACATCCTTTCAGTGTGAAAAATTATACAACCCCTAATGTAAATTGCTTGGCGTTCGTCACAATGTGAATGAACACAATTTGCCTGAAACTACGACAAAAGAATACGTTGTACAAAACAATAAAATAAAGAAAACATCCTACAACTAACCCTGTTTGCTTTTGACACGAAAGGGAGTCGAGTCCAGCCCTGGATTTAGTAGTTGAAGAAAGGGGCAAAGGGACTGTGAAGTCAGGACTTCAAAGAGGCTTATCGCTTCTTCTCTGTTGGTTTTCAATCCAGGCCCTGAACGGTAATAACTGTGTAAACACTACGTTAGGAGTATATGTCAGGTTGAAAATAATTTTCCGAGTGAGTGAAACTTCAAGTCTGGCAAAATTTGCTTTCGCTTGTAACATTTTTTTTTGGTTTTTAAATCGCGTTGTTTTTGTTGGAATGGGTACCTACCTATCGTTTCAATAAAATCAACGGGTATGTATCCGGGTTGTCTACCCGTGAGCAAGAGGTCTGAAAAGACCTCGAATCGTAGGGAAGTGATAATATGCTTAATATAGTAAAAGCAACGCGATTAAAACTGGAAAAACGAGTTTAATTTCATTCCGTGAAAACAACGTCGTGAACACATCGTGAAAACAAAAGAAAAATCTGTGAACTTGAAATCAAAACTTTGACCTATTCTGCCCCCAAACTAAATACGGCTCTGGTCGTAGGGAGTAGGGCTCGTAAACTTGTCAACGCCAGGCTCTGTATATCGTCGGGCTCGTTGGATTTCTGTATGTTATTGTAGTGGCGAGCCATTATTTTAGATGCTCGAGGCGATTTCAGTTAAGCTTGTTGGTAGACTAGGCAGAACGTAGGAACTAACTTTAGATTACCTAACCTAAGTACTGAGTAAATACTTATAGTAACTAGTAAATACACAGGTTAGGTTAGGAACCACAGTAAAGTAAAGTAAATTCTAGTAAGTATTCTTCAAGCCTATTTAGGTTCAAACAGCCTCAAAATTCCTAGGCTCGGTTCTCAGGCCATCTACTTTTGGAGGTACGAGATAGTGTGTACCTCCAAAGGGAAGATCTTCCACCGGGCAGGTGGTTTTGCCCGGTAGGTCGCGGCCCGAGAGTCGAGAGTTATAAATGAGCTTATCTCGGAATGAATTTTGGTACAGCGATTCCGGATTGTACTAGTTACGCCATCTGTTGGTTCTGTGGGCGTCCGCCACATACTTTTTGTTTTGTTTTTAGTATTTGTCGTTATATCGACAACAGAGATACATCATCTGTGACAATTTCAACTATGTAGCTATCACGGTTACTAAGATACAACCTGGTGACTGACAGACACACAGACAGTAGAGTTTTCGTTAGTGGAGCCCTTTGGGTATCTACGGAAATTTAAAAAGCTAATCTAAGTAGGTAGCAATGTTAGAATTATGAATAAAAACAAAAAGACATGCAAAATACCATTAATTGTATTACAAATAAACTAGATTTCATAGTGATGTTGTGTGTAGAAGCAGCTAGAAACACTACATTGTCGTCTTGGTACAACTATGTCATGTCGTAGCTACCAAATTTCAAACCACGACAACAGTGTAACGACACGGTTTGAATTCTCCAACTACTTCAGTGTTATTGCACCTGACCGTTTGCACTGCACAGTGTACACTCGCTGCACTCGGGTGGATGTAAAAATATTAGTTAACCCAATTCCTGACTGGTGAAGTTTGTAGATTGCCATGCCGTGATTAGTTTTATTTTTAACCTCCGAACGAAAAAGATTCAAAATATTTTATTATTTCCGTTTTAAATTATTAATTACATATTTAGATTGCTATCCTAGAGCTGCTGACCTAACCTAAAAGTTCAAAGCGTGAAACAGTACCCCCCTTACTCATAAACCATGACTAAGTTTAAGTAACGTTTGTCACTATATTTGTTTTCATGTCACAATAAAAGACAAACGTTACATAAACTTAGTCATCGTTTGTAATTTATAAGTGGGGGGGGGGTAGGGGGGGATTTGTTTTAATGAACTATACGCACTGAAACACATCAGAATTCATACTCAAAGCTTTTATGTATCACCTAACAAAACAACACAGCGAGAAGCTTTCCATCCCAAGGTTCAACTAATAAAAGCACAAAAGATCCAAAAATAGACTCAGGAAGTACCTTTATTTCTCATTTTTTTCCTATCATACTTCCAAAAAAGCCAAGCCTATTGTTTGGCTGTGGTCATATCAATTTCTGTCACCAGCACGCTTCGTATAACCTTCGGCCAATAATATTGATTGATTACCCCAAGCTCGGCTCCATAAATTATACTGTTACACAAATGTTTGGGTTTCTTAGAAAATATTAGTAATCTTACAGTGTTCGGATGGAAATTGATTGGTAGGTAGCAAATTTGATGATCTAAGGCGGGATTGTGCCAGTCGAAATTAAATGTTTTACTCCCAGTGGAGGCTTAGGGTCGCTCAAAGAGCTATGGAGAGAGCTATGCTTGGGGTTTCTCTACGGAAATGAGGAGATACGTAGAAGAACGAGGGTCACCGAAATAGTTAATAGCAATAGGGCAGGCCATATAGCACGGAGAGCAGATGGTCTTTGGGGCCGAAAGGTTCTCGAATGGAGACCGCGGATCGGAAAGCGCAGCGTTGGACGTCCGCCAACGAGATGGATGGACGGCTTGGTTAAGGCCGCGGGTTCACGGTGGCTGCTTTTAACCGAAGCATTTAGAAATCTAAGACTCCCTTATATGTCCAGCAGTTCTCACGGCTGAAATGATGATGATGATGACTCCCAGTGGAAGGAATCTTCTTTCTTCTCATTCATATTTCCTGGCTCGTAATTTCGCGCATCACTGATCTCACGGGATATTCCATTCAACCCTTTCTTGGTGGATACCTACACACACCACAAAGAACATACTCTCCAAATTTCATGGACGGTGATTAGCGGTTTGGGCTCTGCGTTGATATACGTTCATTATATAAAATTGTATCTCAAAAGTGTCAGAAGAAAATTGATTTTGGATTCGAAGTACCTAAGCGTCACCATCCACGGCAGCGTAGCGTATCCATCATTTGCAGCTTGTGTGACGCTACGCTGCCGTGGACAGTGACAGTAAGTGGTAGATCCGAAAAATAATTATAGTGAAAACTTTGTTTTATTATGTTAAAATTTTCGTACGTTCAGTTTGTTCTCTATATAACCAAAGTTAGACTCCAGAAGTATTTTAATCCTCCTATTATTATGACCCTATCGTTGTTTATACCCCTATCGTTGTCATACACACGAGAGACTAATACCTACCTATAATATCATATAGGATCGATGTAAGGTAGACCCGCTATTAGAACTGTGAGAAAGCTGACGTGTTTGTTCAGCTTTTAGGTTGTTCACTATAATGTTTTGGATTCGATACCTAAAATTTCTTGTTACTACAACAAAAAAAACAGTAGTTGTTGAATAAGCAGTAACTACTCGTTTAACATATTTTATACTTTAGCAACAAATTTTTTATAGGTACCTATAAATTTTGACTTTGAGTATAATAATTTACCTAGTTCTTTTATTACAGCTCCCAGTTTAAACTACCCTAACTAATTACAAAGAACTTTGAATGTAGCCATTGGATGGGAGAAGTATTTAATTTCGGTCATCTTTTGTTTTAGTTTCAATCGTCACGCACACGTTTCGATCGTCATTTATTTTCTACGTCGATCGTATTTTGTTGCTGTTTCTATTGCGATCGTCTTCTATTTTTGTTCCGGTGTTTTACTTATTTCAGTTTTAATAGTCTTTGTCATTATCAATAAGTGCCATTGACCACCGGGGTGGCAAAGTCTATGGCCGTGGCAATAAACAATTTCATAGAATAGGAACGTAGTCTAATTAAGTCGTTTGTCTTGTTATTCCATTACTAGCAAAGTCCGGCTGTTTCACCCGCGTAAGTCCCGTTTCCGCGGGTTTTTCCAAAAACCTTTTCTTACACACTACAAAGACCACACTCACCAAATTACATGTCTCTAAGACCAGAGTTTTGGGCTTTTCGTTAATATATAGGTCAGTCAGGACATTGAATTTTATATATAAGGCACAGCCTAAACTAATAGACAAATCGGGCTATAATAATATTTTGCCTTATTTTTTCGGTAGCAATCCTCTCAACCAGAAGGAGAATGCAAACCGGCGGCTAGCCGACTCTTACCCCTTAAGTGCTCACTTATCCAGAGTAGTGTTAAATTACTCTGAAAAAAAAGGAGATGAAAAAAAATGATGTCGCATCGTTAGGCATTAACCTATTTAAGCTTTATTATAAACCACCTTTTCGAGCGATAATTTTCTGAACTAGCGACGGGACACGGTTTTCCCGTGTAGTTGTTGATTAAGAGATAAAAATATATACTTTTAACAGAAATCGATAGGGTATATATTTACCTGATTTAATTTAGATTTAGTGTCGATAGTTTTTCGTTTTTGTATCGATCGCCTTTTGTTTTAGGATACCATTGTCAGAATGGCTGGTTGCCTATTTGCCTATAAGGTATGCTTCGTTCAGCTTCATACGTGTTCATACTGTTGTTCTGTAGACAGTTAGAGGTCACGGGAGCCTACTCCAGATTGGCGAATGTCCCATGCCTTCGGACCGTGGTGAGTCCTAGGATATGTCGGTTTCCTCACGATGTTTTCCTTAACCGTAAAAGCGATGTTATTAGCGCACATAACTTTTTCTTAAGAAAAATAGACACTGGTGCACGGTTGGCCTGGATTCGAAATCACGACCCTCGGAATAATCGGGGTATCTACCACTAGACCAACATCGCTTGCTAATAAAATTTATCTGCGACTATTTGCATCTGCTTCAAAGCATCTGTTTCATTATTTTTCTCCAGTTTTAAACCCACAAAATCTGTAAAGCAGCTCGCTCTAGCTACAGGGCGATAATAAATGCTATCCGGTGAATAGTGGTAGAATATTCATGAGGTTGTAACCACGTCGCGAACTACGCATTCTCGTTTACGATGTTGTTGTTCCTAGTTTAGCTTAGTTTTACTGGAATTTGGGGATAAAAATTTAAGCTTTGGTACTTTTTGGTGTTGCTTTTTAGGACATTTACCTAGGTGCGGTGTTTCTCTATATGATTCTGGTCTAAAATCTCGACATTTCATAAGGATCGTGTAAATTATACATGTAATTTAAACAGAATAAGGCCGCATATCAGTTATAGTTTGTAGTTGACTCACATTTTTGAAAAACTGTTTAGACTTCGCGAAGCTAACTAACTAACTAAGTTTAATCGCAGGACTTTCAGCTTTAATATAACAAGCAATTTTTAACCAACGTCTAATTTTCCCGCAATTTTTCATTTTCCTCAAGAGCTGTCGATAAATTGTGTAAAATACGTTCATCCATTAAAGCACATATGGCAACACAAGTATCGTGTAAGCTTAAGTAGGTATACCTACTTCTAAACGGTGGAACTGCAAGATGGATCATGATGAATGGCTCTCGAGCAATTACCAGCGATTCCTGAGACGTTATTTTATAAATTGTCGACTTGAGAAATTGGTGTTTCGTCGGTTTTTTTTATTGGGAAAATTGAGGTGTTTTCTCTTTTAAAAGGTTCTTTTAGGATTCCGTACCCAAAGGGTAATAACAGGACTCCATTACTGAGACTCAGCTGCCTTTCTGTCTGTCCGACGTCCGTCTGTCACCAGGTTTAACTGGACAGTTGAAAATTTCACAGATGATGTATTTCTGTAGCCGATATAACAATAAATACTTATAACAAAATAAACCAAACAGTTAAGGAGGCTTCCATATTATTTACCACGTGCGCCATCTGGTGATGGGGCGATAGGGGCTAGTAGTAAAAGTAAATTTTAACGTTCGCGTTGCGTTTACGGATTGGTTGGACCAGTGTTTAGGGTTTCGTACCCAATTGTGATAGTGGTACGGAACCCTTCGAGCGCGAACCTTACTTGCACTTGGCCGGTTTTTACACTCAAGTAGATACGTGATTTATGTAACTGTGTTATAAATCTGCCTATAGGGACTGTTTTCAGCCCTATAGCCCGGGTCTAAAAGAATATCGCTATATGTATACGGTATCCTCTGTACGCCGTAAAAGGCGACCAAAAGGGGTTTCTTATGGCCGAATACAGAAACGCTACTCAAAATTTGAGTTCTGTTTAAACTGGGCAAGCAGCTTGTAAACTCAAAAATTCCCATTGTAATTTTGAATTTAGAAGCTGCTCAATTATTTAAGTACCCCTCAATTTTTAAGTGGCGTTTCTGTATTCGGCTGTTAGTGGGAGGCTTTGGTCGCGGCGTGTTACCCATCATTCTAAGTCGTAGCGCCAAGCGGAGTCGTCCGTGATCTGATACGTTCATATATCAGATAATATCAGATACGACGGGTCGGATCTTGTTCCACTGCCGTCTTCCTTCATCTAGATGAACGTGTTGCATCTTAGACCATATCATCACTTCAGTTCTACTCCATCTAAAGGTTGCCTGGAAGAAATCGCTTTCAGCGATAAGGCCGCCCATTTGTGCAACTTAATTTTAAACTTTATTTTATTTACTTTTGTATTATGTGTTTCCTCTGATTATGTGATGCAAAAAAGATACCTATCACTTACCAAGTAAAAAAGTGCTTAGTTTTGACTGACTGATAGATCAACGCAAAGCCTAAATCAGAGATTTTGAAGAGTGTGTTCTTTATACTAATAATATGATATGATGGTAGGGTTCCGATAAGAAAGGGTTCTTCGAAATAGGTAGTACCTACCCACGGGATCGGGACTTATGTACGTAAGTGTGTATGTATGTAAGTAATAAATAAAATGGAAATAAATACGAAATAATACATCTTTTTTTTGTACGAAAATATCATAGAATCAGCACGAAATTCTGAAGACTATTTCTTATAATATATCTACCTACTGCTTTAAGCCATGTCTACAGAGAAGCTTATAAAAAATACTTCAGTTATTTCGCCGAACTATTTATATGAATTCGTTGGAATAACCTCAGCCCTAGTGTAACTAACATAGACATAAAATATTCGCACAAAAGAGTACATCGCTTCTTCTTCTTCCTTTCGTGTGGTGTCGGGGCTCACCATCATAATTATTATATCAGAATCACTCAAGTCGTATGGCACAGAGACAAAAAAACATTTCCTTGAGCCCCCCGTGCTTTGGACGGCACGGTCCCTGTTGTTATCTCTGAGAGAAATCGATAAGTCAAGCTAACTTGAAACCTACTAACTGTGCTTACCTAGTAAGAATTTTCATGTTGCGCCTTTAGAGGCCTGAGACTTGCTTCAAGGCGCTAAACACTTAATTGCTGCTTTGATGTAACGTTATAGTTATCAGTGGTTACCTTTAATCAGCAATGTACCGCATAGTGTCTACCAAACTCAGTTATCAACGAAATAATCCTTTAGTGGCAAAATGTTGAACTTCCCAAAATGCAGAATTGCTTAAATGTTGAACTTCCTAAAATGTTGAGTTCCCAAAATGTTGAATACCCAAAATACCCATTCTTAAATTGTTGAAAATACCGTGTTAAAATAATACGGGTGCTGATCACCTTACCATAGATGTAACAATTTAGTCAGCGATTGATATTAATTAGTAAAGGGTTGATAGAAATCACGATTTTAGCAACAAATACACTGTAACTGAGTTCATACATAAATAGTTTGTTGAGTTGGTTGTAAATTTAAAAATATTTTTCATGAAAGTTGGATGTCCGCCACATCCAACTTTCATGAAAAATATTTTTAAATTATTTGGATTGGATTGTGACATCTGCTCTAGTATATACTAGTACCTAAATCACAATCAAAATGCGAGTCATACATATTATTGGAGTTTACAATAGTACCGCTACACCATGTAGTTCCGTGCTTCCACTCTAATTCAGTGTTATTTTACCTCTAGAACCTCAGCCCTATGTGTTACTATGCTCGCAATATTTTACCAAGAAATTGCTTTCGCTAGAGTATTTTCTTTATCCTCTCCTATTGCATTTTTACCTGACGATTTAGTTTCGTGTTCGGGGGAATATGGTGTTCTTTATTCAAGTATTCGGTAATAGTTCTCATGTTTATGGTGATCGAAGATTTGTGGAGTTAAGTTAGGGTTAGGACACAGAATAAATACTACATAGTAGGTTACTTACAGGGTTAGGGTAAGGAGGTTTGTGATTATGACCGCGATGTATACAGTGCGACTAGTATGTTTTTATGAACGAACAAACGATCGAAAATTTCAATTGACCGATATTTAAAACTCTATCTATAATAATTATGTTTCGATTTGGACTACCTACTTATTTCATATCCATAGACAATGTTCGTAAATAAACTGAAACTTGAAAGAAACGTGGAATTATCTTTTGGCTACCTTACCATTATTATAGTCTTTTTTCATGTGATGCTCCCTAGAAACCCCAACATTATTTATTTACGAAAAAAAGTTCGAATTCTTAGACAAATTTTCTTCTGCACTTAAGGATTATTAAGCTTAGAAAACATTGACATTATACAATTTCGTTCGTCCGCAAATGCGGAAAGTAGAACCATAATAGGAATATTTTTTTGTCAAAACATAGGGATGGATTTATAAAAAAAAATTGCTAAATTAATTACGTAGATCATTTTGTTTTCAAAACACATGAAAACAAAACAAAATACAAAGCTGAAGAGTAATGTTATAGAAAAAAAAGAAAGAAAGAAACCTCTTTCAGGCAACCTTTGGTTGAAGTAGAACAAGCATTAAATAAAGATTCTGATTCTGTACATCTAACTAAATAAATAAGTTTTACAGAAGAACTCAGTTTGTTTTGCAAAGGTTGTTAAAAAACACGAAGTTTAAACTTTTGGAAGTGAAACCGTGGGACACAGCTAGTTATAACAAGAGCTCCTACTTACTTGATTTAAGTTCCCCTTTGTACCGCTGTGATGTGATACGTTATCTTTCGCTCTAGTAACTTCGGCTTTTTACACGTGAATATCACTCATTTTCATGGAAAAATATTATTTTTTTCTATAACGCTTTGGTACCTGTGTGAGGAAAAAATGCGTGAATTAACTCAAATGGATGATGTGTGAACTGTGTTGGGAACTTTGGATTTTCGTAGTTGGAAATAGGGGTCAAAGGC
Source organism: Idaea biselata (assembly GCA_958496205.1). Taxonomy (NCBI): domain Eukaryota; kingdom Metazoa; phylum Arthropoda; class Insecta; order Lepidoptera; family Geometridae; genus Idaea; species Idaea biselata. The sequence continues at coordinate 13,953,820 of OY292400.1, read as the reverse complement.
GAGGGACTTGATAGGAATGTTGCAGCTCCCACACACAGCTGCGGTATTAGGATATTGCGGTATTGCACCCGTGGGCGGTATTTCATGTTAGTGCAGTATTGCGGTTTTCTTCATCTTCTTTTCGTATAGAGGTGTTGCTTACTTAGTGTTAGAGTTCTAAGGCCTGTAACTTGACCTAACAACTGCTATCACACCCACAGTTTTTTTAGCTGCGTTTATACCATATTGATAATACTGCATGCGTTTTTGCGATAATTAATTTTTGTGGGTACATTTTCTAAGAGCACCGCAAGTTTACACAATGCTAAAGCCACCGTAGATTGCGGGAGAAGACGCCTGTCCTCCCGTTCCGGCTCGTCCCTGGTACAAAGGTTAGCAAATTGCCATATCTATACAGATATTTTTTGCCACACTTAAGTACCTCGGAGCTGGGTGCACCGATCGTAGCATTCCAGGTGGTGGTAACTAGCTGATTTTTAGTTATGCAGCTTGATATCCCTAGAATTAAGTTTATAACAACATATTAAGTAAGTTTTACCAACATATTTTTAGAAACTAAAGAGGTTTTCCCTTTTTTTAATAAACGAGAAACAAGGTCAAATTAGTATTATCAGTTTTTGTTTCTGTCTGTCAACTTTAAAGGTTCTTAGAAATATTTTAAAGGAAAAATACTTCCGCAAAAACATAACGCACGATTTTAAAGGTTTTAAATTCGATTTCGATTTCCAATTTTAAAGGTTCTTGTCACGGTAGAGGCATGTTCGTATTAGCCCAACCTTACTTCACGTTTATTAATAAGAAGCTACCTAATAGAAAACAAAACTTCCCCAACAAACAATTCCTAAACCGAAACAAAAAAGAACATCTAAAATTCAAACAGTAACGAACAAAGCGGCATCCGATCAACAAAAGAATGTAGTTTATTTTTAAAACTAGCTCAAGCAATTCAGAGTTTACTAGCAACATTGGCTGCCATGAATCAGCCCGAAGGTTCTACTTCAAATCGATTTGGCTACTGCTTGACCTGACTTCGACTGAGATAGGTGCAGGAAGGTGGGGTGTGTTAAGATGGAGGAACGAGCATGTGTCTTATAGATCGAGAAGCGACTGTCTGTAACCTTACGTCATCGACTATCAGGATCACGCTTTTTAAACTTACACGATTTCTGTGCTTTATTTTTTATTTTATTAGAACTACGGGTAATATATAATATTATAACGGTATAATGTAAAAAAACCTTATTTATGCTGACGGTACCATACTTACTTACTTTTTACTGTGTGTTTTCGCAACTAGCCCTATAACTGGGCCTTCCTTCACCGTAAGAGCGATGTTATAAGGGCACTAGAATTTTTCTTAAAGAAAAATACATTGGTGCCCGGTCGGCCAGGATCGAAACCACAATCTTCAGAATGAAAGTCGCGGTATCTACCACTAGACCAACACCTCTGTACCATTATTTGTTGTCCTAGGATGGCACCATAAGACAACTTCTGACGTTATCATAACCCAACTTTTAACACGGCTCTACTTACCTAACTGGACAGGGTCCACCTAGGGACAAAGACAAAGAGACAGACATTGGGTCAAAAAAGTGATCTTATAAGGGCACTTTTTTACCTTTTGAGGTACGGAATCCTAAAAACAAACAAGGCCTAGCCTTTTTGTCTGCTTTCTGACAATTACAGTTTAAACTCTGATCCTCAATGGTGTAGGTTTAACGACGGTCGCATCCCAGTCCAGTACATTACTACGTGGTTTGTTCGACGCAAGTGGTTGTGTGTACCTGTTCATATTTTGTATTGATTATTATATTTTTGACATGAATTTAATTTTGTTTTTTGTCCAATTTTTATTGAATTATTATATTTTAGTACTACCTTTCATGTTTCCAAGCCACAAATTCAATGGGAGATTCCAAGAAATGGGAAATTGCCATTTTCCTCTTTTCATTCATTCTATAATTAATCAATTACCTACATAATCTGTTTCAGCAGAACCTCAATACTTATAGATGTATTGGCTACATAATGCTTTGATGTAGAATAAATAGATAAAAAAATATGAAATCCATCAAACATAATAATAACATCTATAACTTCGCAGGGCACCTTGAGACGAGACGGTACAATACATTAAGTATAGAGACAGGAAAAACTCAGAAATAGAACGTTGCGCATTGGGCGACCTTATTGGTAAAAGCGATTGTTCCAGGTAACCTTAGGATGTAGATGAACTGTTAAGCTTGAAACGGTAGGTATGAGAACAGTGAACATTGTTTGGTGGTATGGTACTTGTCGACCAATTTCACGTTGAACAAAGGTAAAATAATACACAAATCAATGTCTAGCTAGACAGATACGTATCTATCTTAAACCAATATCTAAATACCTAAACCAACCCTCGAAACTAAACATAAATAAGGCAAGCCGTATCACCAATATTTACTTTGAAAACGGCGCGTTTAATTTTCACTTGTATATCTGAGCGTTTTAACCGCTCATAATTCTGGCACATATTTTATGAGCGGTCGGTGGTTAGGCGTACGTCATAACGTTTATAGGGGAAGGCGTACGAAACGTCAGGGTTGGTCAGGATTCGCACTGGGTCGTAATAACGCAATAAAATTAAAATCGAAAAAAAAAAAAGTATTTTGTCCTTTTTCCTTTCGGGTAATTTTAAATGTTAATGGAACAGTCTTGTTACATTATTATATTATAATAATATCTAGATGTTGATAAAAAAAATTGAACTGTTTATTTTTTAAAATTTTCTGCTTTTTTTTCGATGTTAGTAGGTATTTAGTTTTTAACAATTTAAAGGTTAATTATTTATTTATTCATGTTTCTATTTAATTTTAGCTAATTTTTTATTATTTAAATCGGTACCTACGTAGAAAAAATGCTATTCTTTATGTTCGCTTAGACAATGCGACGCGAAATGTAAGTAGAGTATAAGATAGAAGAGTCATTTTTGCCGAGCTTATATATTTGACAAACATCTTCATGCTGGTTAATTAGGTAATCATTTTGTTTTATGTAAGTATTGTAAAGGATGTGAATAATAAATAATTAATCTACTATCTCATGTCTTAAATGGTCGACTAACTCAGTTCTATGTTATGTAAAATGAATTACATTGTATTATATTTACTATAGAACTTGAAATAAATAGATACTTATATAAGACCATCAAAACCACAAAATGATATCCTAATTTCATCCCATATTCCCAAAACAAGAAACTTCGCGTCATTTCGTCCCAGTACGTCGTCCGCTATTAGCCACCGCAGTGAGAAATTACAGGTATCCGTTAGACGTTACAAACGAGGAAATACTACGGGCGGCTATCCTGAAACACGGTGATGTCCGATATTTATCCCTATTCCGTCCACTATGCTGTAAAATGTTAGGTTTATGAACCGCATTACATTTTAGATTCTTGCCTCAGCGTATTTTATTTAGTACGCGGTCGATATGAATATTGAGTCGATTTATTTTGTGCTACTAGTCCCTTTTCTATTAAGGTAGAGGCTCGATAAAACTGAACAGTAAGTATGTTACTGTTTGTATTTAGTGTTTTAATAAATAAATATACCTAAAAAAAAATTACACCCAATTGTTTTACTGTATTTTAACAATCGTCAAAAAATTATCGTCTAACCCCTCGAGCCCCCGACACTACTGCGGTATTGAGGTACGGTATTTACCTGTGTGCGATATTTCACTTACGTGAGTGAAGTGAAATATCGCACCGCAATAGAGGTGCATACCGCATACCGATATACTATAAGGGAGCGTACCGCAAGCACCTTACCGCGCCTTGCATAGCGCAAGGGAGGTGCATACCGCAATATCGGAAAACCGCGCCTGTGTGGGGGTGGCTTTACAGTGCGAACTAGCGTGCGAGCTGCTGCCTAGCTAGCTAACTGTAGACAGTCATACTTGTAGCATTAGCTTAGCTATTCACACAATACATAGCACTCGCACGTACGATTTACGGGTTGGGCGGGATGTGTGTTTGTTGATGTGACTGTGTTTTTCTTTTCAACTTTCAGGCCCTAAAATGTGAGTAAGGCTTAGATTAAAACAAAAAACTAAAGATACGGTACCTAGTCTCGGACGAGACGATAAAACTGCGTCTAGCTGACGCACTAGCCTCAGTCGTATATCGAACCGTTGCCGCGTGAGCACGTGCTGTCACACTGCGATTATTATTTTGACATCCATAAGAATGCCTTGTTGCTTATTTACAAAGCCTGAATCATTCTTAATGACAAATGTTTTTAAATACAAAAATTTTATGAAAATGTATGTAGGTGTTTCTAGCTCATTTTTCGAATACGCAATGTTAGAATATACCGTAGGTATCTACCTATTTTTGTTTTCATCTAAGGAGTAAGGATTATAGTAAGTATAGATTATTGCTCTGGTTCCACAATAGTTCTAAATATGCGACATTGTGAATCACGTGAAGACTGCAAAAAAAAACTCATGAGTTTCTTGTGTCTTCTTCTCATTGGAGGTCGCGTTTCGAAGATACACTATATTACTGACATGACACTTGACACTAATGTTTACATCGCTTGTCAACGTGTGTCCACGGCTATCAGTCTCACCCAATCGGTCATTTAAATTTAAATTGAAAAATTCCTACCCTATCGACACTAGTGTCGACATTTGTGTCGAGTGTCATTATCATCATTCATCCATAACACTTTGTAAGTGCTGTTTTAGCAAAATATCTATTCAAATTATTAGGAATCCCATAAAACAGATCACGAGTAAAAGCAATTCATGTAATGGCCGATTCGACAAATGCACACAAATGTATTTTATGTTCTTATTGATTGACATTTATGTCTTTTATTACTAGCTGAGCCCCGTGACTTTATTCTATTAATTTCTCCCTGAATTATTAGGTTCTGAGCAGGTTTTTTTTTAAACTTTACAAGAAGAAATTCTTCCGGAAAAAAGGATAGGAAGGACGACCCCAAATAAATAAGATAAATAAGAAGGCAAGGAGGATGATAACAATTAGAAATTCTTCTGTGACAGGAATTGAACCCTCGCTTGCCGGGAGAGTGCGCTAACCGCTGCGCCACATGAGTACTTACGTGAAACGGTGAATTAACGATTATGCTTTCTCCCTATTTTTTTGTTTACCGACTAAGGCTCGGTTTATAAATATACCTAATACTTCTTAAGTTTATTGCTCGAGAGTCGAGACATTTTTTTAAAGTAACCAACAAATATTAAACTAATCTAATTTCCCTACAATTTATAACCAAGTCTTATATGTATTATATTATGTTATATCTATAAAATGCTTTGTAATGACTGACTATTGGATTGACGCACAACCTAAACTGCTTATAGTAGCTGAGAGCTAAAACTCGCACACATAAGTCGTCTTTCAAAATCGGTCCCACGAATTTCGAAAACTTGACCAATTGACAATGTTTTCGGCTTGACAAATTAACACTAAAATTTGCGGTAACTATACGCTTGACCAATTGACACTATTTTTTGATTTGACCAATTGTCCACTACATCGTCCCAGAGCCTATTCATTACAAACAAAAAAACTTTCTTTACTATAGATAAGTATGTTAGTTCATATTGATTAACATTTATACCTAGTAGTAGTCTACGTTCAATTTGAAATCACCTCGTCTCGACGCGTCGGCGTCTTCACTTCTATGCGATGAATTAGCTATATTAATTCGACCTAGTTTCTTAGTTTTTAGTTAGACAACAAGTGATGAGATGTATTTGTAAGAAATTAAATAGATGGGAGTTTATTGGATGTCATTTTTGTTAACTTATGAAATACCTAGGGGAATGCCAGGCAAAGTGAACACCCTGGGAAAAGCGAATACAGTGCTGGGGGCAAAGTGAATATTTTCCTACTTTTTCAAATTTTATTTCTAGTCAATAACTGTTAAATTATTAAAGTTAACTAATGATAGTATTTTTAAGTCCTTAAAAATACTATCATTGGTTACCTTTAAAAAAAAAAACAAAAAAAAAACCAAAATGGATATGAGTTTATTGATTGTCAAATCAATAAGCTCCTATCTATATTGATCTCATACATTTCTCGTTACAGGCGTACATATCTTAAGGTATCCCCTTTGCCCGGTTTTCCCCTACTTATTCGACAAACCAGATTAGATTACCTATTACCCTATTTCAGAAACTTAGATCAAAAATATAAACAAAAATCTCATACAATTATTTGATAGTGTAAATACTATTTGACTTTGAAAATCTTAAGCCGCAACCAGACATCGCGAGGCAAGCGTTGCGAATGGTTTGTCACGCATGCCTTTTAACCGCAGGTATTCATTCATCGTCCCACACGATATATTATGCTCAAGCTGAGCATGCAAACAACCACGCACAGTGTTTGTCAGTAGAAGAATAGAAAAACACCCGGTCGTCTACACGGAGCGCACTGCTCGCACTGAGGCGGCGTTGGCAACGATCGTATGAAGCGAATGCTCACTATGAGCACACACGTCCACACAGCCCGAGGCATGCGAGGCGAACCATTCGCAACGCTTGCTTCGCGATGTCTGGATGCGGCTTTACACTACTGTTTGAAGCTCGTCGATTCTTTGCCTTAACTACATATCTACCTTATCCTCTGACAACCTTTCCCAGAAATATCCACAACGACGCGAACGTAAAGATCTTTAAAAGCTAAGTAAGCCTTTGTTGCTTCGATACCCAATCGAGCAAATAATTTAGCTCAGTTGTCGTTTTATTCCGCAGGCGTGCAATGTTGTTCATAAACACATGATAGATTTTAGGTCCTGCTATGAGAGTTCGTAGTCTCTTCTGAACACTGAGTATTTTTTTTTACATACGATTGATAATCGTTTCAAGACTATCTCAACTGCCTGTGTGCCCGAAATAAATTCATATATTAATTATAAACTACCTGTGTGCTAAATATCAACCAAATGCGATTAGCTGTTTTTAACGTGATTGACACACAAACAAACATTTCTTGTGCATCAGGAACGGTAGGTATCTATCTACATTTATAGGTACCTACTGTTTTTTGCAGTCTACTTGCGATAAGAAACTCTGCACACTGACTGTCGTTACTAGCTACAGTAACTCTGCCTAGCTGAAATCAGATAATGTGGTTTTGTGGTCAAACTGGCTCCTTTGACACGAAGATGGTGCACCAGCGATTGCTGTCTTTGAAGTCCCAACTCATTGACTCTAACTGTATTTACTACGAAACCCTAAAAGTGTTTAATGTTTTCGAAATATAAATTCTTTGACACAAAGATGATGCACCAGCGACTATTATATTTAACGTCTCAAACTCATTGACCCTAACTGTATTTACTTTGGAACCCAGTTGTATCTTTTCGGAATATATGCGTAGTCAGTATATGCAAAATGAAAATTGGCTAAAGGCCAATGTAATCTTATAGTGGCTGCTATTTATCGCGACAGAAATGAAACGTGTATGCATTATGGAAAGTACCACGGAAGCTATTATGCTGTAAAATAATTCTTAAAATTGTTAATATTTTTTTGATAGCTCAGTCTGAAATGTTGCCAATGAGCTCTTTTTCTCATCCGAGCGATGTTTCCGGTGGCATCCATCCTGCACTCCAGGCTCTCTCTCAGGAGCCTGGAGTGCGCTTAACCCGAACTCGTTTTTTAGGGTTACGTAGCCAAATGGAACCGTTATAGATTCGTCATGTCTGTCTGTCTGTCCGTCTGTCCGTCTGTTAGTCTGTCTGTCTGTCTATCTGTCCGTCCGTATGTCACAACCACTTTATTTTTGTTTGGGGTCGGCTGCGCAAGAGGTAAGTCATTATTGACCATACCTTCTGGAAATAGATTTGGCAATATTTACCTATATTAAATTACCCAAAGTATATTACCTACTTTTCGCGAGTTGACAATAAGGGCAGCTTGCACAATTATTCCATAATATGTTTAGGCTCGTTTAAACAGCGCCATAGCTGACATCTGACTATTTACAGCTGATTTAAATTGCAGTAGATTTAAATGTACACTATCTAAATTTTATAATTTTGAAATTTATTTAGCGAAATACGTTTAACAAATTAGTAATGCAATCAATTACCTAAGCATAATTTTTCATTAGATAGGTAAGCAAATAAAAAAATAAATATTGCACTACGTTGCACACAGCGCAATCTAACCCCAAACTAAGCACTAGGCTTGTACTATGGGTACTAGACAACGGATATACTACATATTGTACATTTTTTTTCGTAAATACATACATAATGATAATACATAGGAAACATCCAGACCAGAAACAAATACATATTTATTTTTAAGCATAAATACTTGCACCTAGCGGGAATCGAACCCGCAACCTTCTACATTGTCCCGACGCGCCACAATCATCAAATAAAATGTAATCTCACAAAAGATACTAGTTCGCAGTTAATCAACTAGATGTCGGTGTCCCAAACATTACTCACGAATGCACTTAAAATTTTCCACTTTTTATTTTCCATTTCTCACTTTATATGGGGAAAGGTAATCCAGCGTGAATCAAAGCATTATTCACTCAAGTAGATTCTAGTAGCAACGCTTACAATGGCATTTAATTGTATTGGCTTAAATCCAAGGTGCAGTTTTCATGTCTAAGTGGAATAGTATATAATTTTTATTGCAGTGCTTATGTCAGACGCTTGTTTGCGGGTAGTTGTAGAAATAATGTTGTACTTTTAAGCGTTTTTAATGTATTTCCGATGGCAGAAGTCGAGTTGGCTCGTGAAATAGGTAGTGCATTATTTATGCATGTTTTTTTTTAAATTTTGTTTATGTGGGTTACCTTTAAACATTATTTCTTAGTGTTATTCCACACTTAGGAATTTGAAAAAATGCTTTGAAAACTACGACACTACGACACTCGCAAGAACACACGAGGAGGTGCTCTCTTAATTTCGACCTGACGGGAGGGCTACCCGTGGCATAACGGTCAAACGCGTTGGTTTGGATTACCAATAGTCGCGGGTTCGAATCCCGCCAGGTACTAAAGTTTTGGAAAGCTTTTTTTTCAAAAAAGCAGTAGGTTACCTTTTTTAATGCGGCTTGCATTGTGAATTTTTAAACGTATTTAAGTTCAAACAAAAAGTTATTGTAATAGTGTCAAAAAACTAAATAAAAATATAAAATGCAGGAGGTTACACGCAGCACCGGTCAGCATAATTACTTGTCACCGTAGTAATTAAACTATTTTTAAATAAATTCTGTGCACATCACACAGCGCCATCTAGCCCCATGGTAAGCTAGTAAGCTTGTGCTACGGTGACTAGACCAGTACAATTCCGGATTTCGTGTTATTATATCAAAATTCTTCCAACTCTATGGTTAAAAAATAACGTCCGTTAGTGTAGTTAAGTATATTATAAGTATATTCTATACTGGTTTACCTACTACAGCGATGTTGGTCTAGTGGTAGATACCGCGACTTTCATTCCAAAGGTCGTTTTTTCGAAACCTGGCCGACCGCGCACCAATGTCTTTTTCATTAAGAAAAATGTATGTGCGCTATTAACATTGCTCTTACGGTGAAGAATAACATCGTAACGAAATCCACGGCTTAAAATCACGCAAAAAGGCCCAGTTACATGGCTAGTTGCGGAAACACACAGTAAAAACTAAATTAAACTGTAGTTTACCTACTTTTTTTTGTATCTATCCTAGTATGAATTAGTTTCCTTCCTGCTTTACAATACGAGTAAATATTAGAGATAAAGATGAATATACAAATAAGTTCTTAAGAGGATAGTCTCCATTCTCTTTTTCCATACAAACGTAGTTTAAATTTTCCTCCCTGGATGACAAAGACATTAGGGCAAATATGTTTATGCCATAAAACCTATATCTGTCATGACAATGCATCTACTTTTTATTTTTTTATTTTCTAATTAAAATAATAATAAAAAATAAAAAAATTATAAAATGAAAAAAATAAAAAGGTAGATGCATAGTCACATGACAGATATAAGTTTTATGGCATAAACATATTTACTCTAATGTCTTTATCCAGGGAGGAAAATTTAAACTACGTTTGTATGGAGAAAGAGAATGGAAACTATCCTCTTAACGGCCACCGTTGGGAGTATAAAGTTGTTATTGAACGAGCGAGCGAAGAGTTCTGTTGCAAACCTGGCAAAATGTTCTTTGGTCTGTCAGTATTATTGCTTTTTCCTCTGCAGGTCGTATTTCTCAACCGATCATGGATATCTTGTTAAACATTGATTTTTTTTTGTCTTGTGTATGATCTTGTTCGATACCTCGACTTTCTTTCCGAAAGTCGTTGCGTCGTAGGCGTTCGAATCCCGGCCGACCGCGCATCAACGTATTTTGCCTTGCAGAAAGTTATGTGCGTTACTGAGGTGCGTTATTAACATCGCTCTTACGGTGAAGGCAAACATCGTGAGGAAACCCACGGCTTAGTTAGCTACAGACGTATTGATCTGTTCTTTCCTCTGGGCTCTGGAACCAGCTGGAAGGCTGGTATAGGTGCTGGGCAAGCTTACCTCACCTAACAATGTCAATAAAAATGATGGATTAAAAATTGCTGGCGCTCATCTAAAAACTAGACGAAAAGTCCAATTATTATTTATTTGTATTGAGGGATTTTTGATTAATGGTATATTTCGCCGAAAGGGACGGGCCTAAATAGGTACTTGCGAGGTCTACTGTTCGCCGATTTACTAATTTTACTACCCATGTTTAAAATAAACTACAACGCTTTACAATGCTAAAAGTAATCAACACCATGCGATTAAAACCGAAAAAATTAGTTTTATTTCCATCCAACACCGCGAAAACAGAAAAAAAATCGAACTACTTCACACCTAAAAAACACAAACTACTGGTTTTATACTATTACTATTAGCTCGTAAACTATAACATTCATCTTGTTCAATGAATAAGAAAATACCTACACCGATAATTACTTAATTTAACTGTTCAATAATTAGTGACTCACATTACGAGTTCAAACTCAGTACTCTAAGTGCAACCAATATCACTTTACAACTGGTTGTGGCGCTAGTATCAACGCGAAGTGTGTAAAATTGCTTTTAGATTACTAGTATTGGTAAAACCCGTCTGTCGGAGTATATTTGTTGTACTGTACTGTACTTTGTTCTTAGACAATGAGTACTGTATAGTGGCGGCGTACACTGCAGACTTTTAATCAGTCGATATATTATCGCGGAGAAAAATAAATGGAAAAATAACTTTGTAATAACGCTTGAATGATTCAGTAGTTTATGTTTGGTAAGTATACCTACTAGAGGATAGTCTCCATTCTCTTTCTCCGTAAAAACGTAGTTTAAATTTTCCTCCCTGGATAAAGACATTAGAGCAAATATGTTTATGCCATAAAACCTATATCTGTCATGACAATGCATCTACCTTTTTATTTTTTTTTATTTTCTAATTAAAATAATAATAAAAAATAAAAATAAATAATAAAATGAAAAAAATAAAAAGGTAGATGCATAGTCATGACAGATATAAGTTTTATGGCATAAACATATTTGCTCTAATGTCTTTATCCAGGGATGAAAATTTAAACTACGTTTGTATGGAGAAAGAGAATGGAGACTATCCTCTTATTTGAACAACTTTGCTTGCTCTCGATCTGGATAAAAAGTAGCATTAGTTAATCTAGGTCTCCAATTGTTTAGATTCCAAGTTTCATCGCAATCGGTTAAACAGTTTTTGCAAGAAGGAGTAATAAAGAAGGGTGTGTTCTTTGTGGTTTGTATAGAGGTCAGTCCACTCAGAAAATCCCACGGGGTCGGGAAACCACGGGACACTCTAGTAAGCCATAATCTGTAATATAGAGTCAGGTTACTAGTTACATTGCTTACACAGGTTACATTGCTTACTAGGACAGCGGTTTTCAAACTTTTTCTGTAACGGAATCATTTTTGAAAGCCAAATATTTTATGGGGCCCTGAAATGTGGTTCAAAATAAAGTCTAAAATGGCCTAAAATTAGACACTTGGCTAATCGCAAAAAAAACTATATTATTAATTTATTCTGTACTAAAACTAACTAATACTAATTTTACCCGACTGCCCGACGCAAAGGAGGGTATTTCATTGATTATTATTGATGATGATGATTAGTTTTGTATCGGTAAAACGGGGTTATTTAGCACTTTAGCGATATTTGGATATAAGGGATTAGAAATTTAAATATTCCCAGGGTGGGTAACTAAATATTGTTTTGTTTTTAATTCCAGGATGATCAGTCGTGTGCGTTCTACAACCCGCAGTGACTACCGCGAATATTGAAGTTCGAATTCTTCTGTTGTCCGAAATATCGCTTAAATCCCGAATAGCCCCGTTTTAGTTATTGATTATTTTTCTTGTAATTTCCCGGAGCCACAACACCGGCTTTGTGAAGCCCCATGGCTCCGCGGAGCACACTTTGAGTACGGCTTTACTAGGAGAATTAAATCATACCTACTATCGACATCGACGACTAGTACCATTACTGCATCTGGGCAGGCGCCCAGATGGGCCGTTCAAGTTAAAGGGAAGTTTTGAGGAACACCTTTAACTTGAACGATCGGCCGATCATCTATCAATTAAAATTCTTACTCTACGGGGACACTGTTTATCTATTTGTTTGATGTTGCTAAGCAATGGCCTCATTGATTTTATTGTATAAGCATTGTACAGACGTGCTGTTCCTACTGTGTTTTGTAAACAAATCAGTTTAAAACAATTCTCTAATCATTGTCATTGATGTTGTGATTTGATTGAATTTGATTGTTTTTTGTTCTGTAAGAAGTCGGTAAGGTAAGTTCAGACGTTTCACAGCTGTTTCTTTTTTATTATTATTTTAGTAAAATATCGTCGTTTTTTTATTTACCTACTGCTTTTTTGAAAAAATAGGTAATTCCCAAATTTTAGTACCCGGCGGGATTCAAACCCGGGACTACAAATAAAATTAGCGATTCTATCGCATATTCAGAAACGAACAGTATTTCCATATTGGGTTTTAAACACTCAGAAATAATGTTTTTTTTTAATTTAAATATAAATTTAAACTATAGGTAATTTAATTAATCGTTGTGTGAACAGTTAGACCTTGCGATCTCATACTTTATTGCTGTGTATTTCAACGGCTACCACTTTTACTGGTACACGTTAAAGAGTTTAAATAAATAAATATTGCACGACGGAGACGTTTTACACATCGCAATCTAGCCCCAAACTAAGCACTAGGCTTGAACTAGGGGCTTGAACTCTAGACAACGGATATACAGGGTGTTTCGATGAGGGGGTATTAAGCCGAAAGGGGGTTGTTCTAGAGGTCTAGGCGAACAACTTTTATTCTACGACTTTTGGAAATTCGAACTTTTTTTTTCGAAAATTTTAAAGTTGTAGGTATCACTAAAAAAACAGCTATTTTGTAAAAAAAAAAGTCAATTATTGTTTAGATTGTAGTTGTCCAAATAGGAGCACCGTGTATACTACTCTTTTTTTTGTAAATATTAAGATATATATAATATAGGTATGTATTTACATAACATACCTACATAGACCAGTCCAGAAACAAATATTTATTTTAAAGCATAACTAAAATTAACAATTTAGACACTATGAACATGAACCCTACACTTTTAGAAATGTTGTGTTAATATCTACTTTTCTAAGGGCTATATTTCACCGGGACACCATGGCGGCGCAACCAGTTGCGCCACCGTGGTGTCCGTTAGCTACCAAACTAGACACCATACAGACACCAGAGTCGCCACACCACACTGAGACAGTACTGCTGCATGCAATGAGGTGAGGACGTCACTGGCTGGCGGCCGGACTGGCGGTGGCCGAGTGAGTGAGACACCATACAGCGCTATAGTAATTGGTGGTGGCGCGACCAGCGTGGCGGCGCAACCACTAACATTCTGTGCACGCGTCCGAGTTGGTCGCGCCGTCAAATTGGTTGCGCCACCAAACGGACACCAAGTGAGTAATTCTCTATAGAGCTGTATCCATTTTGTTGGTAGCGGCGACTGGTTGCGCCGCCATGGTGTCCCGGTGAAATATAGCCCTAAGAGTAGGTATTTAATTAAGTGAGTAATAAAAATGTATTAATCTACAATAAGGTAATAAGACCTCTAATGCGCATGCGTTAAAACCGCAAATTACGACCTGCATTAAAACCTGAACTGTTTTCATTTTTATTTGCCTCTGGTAATGTTATTATTTTCATTATAGAATCGAATTAGATGTTATTATTAAGTCCGTATTTTGTAAGTAAGATTTCCCTTGTAAAAAAGGTATAGTTCCTATGTTTTATATAACATGGTTTCATGGAAACTGTTAGTGTATGATACAATTTTTTTTCATTGGTCGAATTGAAGAGTCTATTTGCATTCATTTTGTTGCAGTAGCTATTTTTAACCCCCGACGGAAAAAGAGGGGTGTAAAAGAAGGTTGTTTTTGGTTGGCGTGCGATGGTGGTGATGGTTTATGGTCTATGGTAATTCACACACCAATCTCCTTTTAATTAGTGGTAATTTAATTAATTTAATTTTTGCTTACTGTTCGATATAAACTCGAACAAGGGGTGTTATAAGTTTGACGTGTCTGTGTGTCTGTCTGTCTGTGTATCTGTCTGTGGCATCGTAGCTCACGAACGGATGAACCGATTTGAATGTAGTTTTTTTTGTTTAATGGGTGTCTTTTGCGCGAGTGTTCTTAGCTATGTTTGATCAAAATCGGTTCAGCCGTTCATAATATATGGTGGTTGAAGCTCGGAAATAAAAACCGAATGTTTTTGCTAATCCTTTTAGAAAACACTCGGCTCACTACATGCATCGTCTATTTTTGATAATTAAATAATTTTGTTGTTTGTTTTAGTTTTTCTCTGTATGTATTTATCTATTTTTTTATTTAATTACTAGCTGACCCGGCAAACGTTGTTTTGCCTTATAAATTATAGATAGTAACCGATTCTCAGACCTACTGAATACGTATACAAAATCTCATAAAAATCGGTCAAGCCGTTTCGGAGGAGTACGGTAACTAACACTGTGACATGGAAATTTTATATACCTACTAGCTGACCCGGCAAACGTTGTTTTGCCTTATATATTATAGATAGTAGCCGATTCTCAGACCTACTGAATACGTATAAAAAATCTCATAAAAATCGGTCAAGCCGTTTCGGAGGAGTGCGTAACTAACACTGTGAAAAATGGAAATTGGAATATATAAAACACATGGAAATTTTATATATAAGATTAGAAGATTAGAAGAAGATGTTGGTTTTTCCGGGCGTGGTTGTCCAAATGAAATGTTCTCTTTATTTATTTTTAACTCACCTATTTACTACATAATTTAAAAAAATATATACCTTTCTGACACAGATAAAATAAGGTATCAAGTTATGTGGACATTGAGTTTTTCGGACATTGATCTTAGTGAAATTTGCTTTGATAAAGTTTTGCTGATAATAATCACAGTGTTATTGATATGTAATTATAACTTGAGCTAATTTACGTAGACTTGTCTTGACGTCGCTTGTTATCTAACTATAAATTAATGCATATACCTATTATCGTTAATTGGCGATAGAGTGCACATTAACCCTCTTACTTATAAACGACTAGCTGCGTCCCGCGGTTTCACCCGCGTAAGCCCGTGATCGGGACTTACGTGAGGACGTGAGAATATCGGAAATAAAATACGTTCTTTTTTTTTTCAAACCTCCACAAGATTGTTGTTGCTTTTCGCTGTCTTTCGCACTTTACTGAACTACTATCCATTAATATGCAAACTAAGTGGGACAAGTGCGAATGTCAGCTTTTTTAAATGATTTTTCTCACTTTAACGGGTCGTATCTGGTCTGTAATCTGCAAATTACCTGGTTAAAATTCACATTAATGTATTCTGCACTCTATATCGTTAACACATTATACATAGGCCATATAGACATTATATATTCCGCCTTCGCAGGAATGTACACATCCTTAGTTTTCTATATAAAATTCTGTTCGCTCCCTCCTCTCCTCAATATCTTAGAGAACGATTCAAATTTTTAAGTGATGCTAACTCTCGCCATCTCCGTTCAACAGAGACCCTTCTCCTCAGAGTTCCAGCTCCAGAGCAATTAAAATAAAAACTCGACTATTATTTTTTTTCCAAACTAACTTCAAAAACTTGCTTACTTCATTAGCTATCTACCCTATTATTTTTATTGGTCTATCATTAGAGGATCATAGCAAAAATTTTATTTAGAAATTCTTTGGTCGAAAATTCTCTCACTCATCTTACTTAAACCTGAAGGGAAACTTCAGATATGGGTAGATAGCTAATGAAGTAAGCAAGTTTTTTAAGTTAGTTTGGAAAAAAAATAATAGGCAAGTTTTTCTTTTAATTGCTCTTTAAAGTGTTTATAGCGTTTTGTCTACGCTCTCTTTATGAAATACTTTTTTTATTTGTAACAGTTTGGTTAGTGGTACGCCTTTTTGTTGTATCAGGTAACATGACCCTATTATTCAGCTCCACATTTGAGAAGAAATCAGCTAATTATCTCAATTATTGAAGTTAGTATAACCAAATAGGTCTCAGTGGTCGCATTTTAGTAGAAAAAGGAGAAAAAAGGCCATAACTCCTAAACTACGAAAAATCGCGGAACATACATGGGGGTGATTCGGGTACCCCTTGAGGTCCTCTACCTCTGGGCTTTCGCTACACACACTCGTTTCTGGGACACCCTGTATATTAATATTAGTATATTGTCTATTGTTTTATAGTTCAGATATTTGTTTCTTTTTTTTTTTTTTGTCTTCTACTCAATTATTTATCCTGCATAACCTACCGTTTCAAGCTAAACAGTTTATCTCCATCCCAAGGTTGCCTGGAAGAAATCGCTTTTAGCGATAAGGCCGCCCATTTGTGCAATTTTCTACTTTTAAGCTTTTATGTTTTTATACTTAATGTATGACTGTATTATACCTACTTAATGTTGTGCAAATAAAGCGTTCATCTATCTATCTATCTATCTATAGGTACCTACACTTCAAGACTTCAACGGTCGTTGCAAACCGCTGCATCCTTAAGGTGCCGCATTTTTCGAAATGCGGCGCGTACGGTGCGGGTGAAACGTGCGAGGTTTGACATCATTACATACAATGAATTCTAAAATGCGGCGAGTACGGCGCGTGCGGCGCGTACGGTGCTGATAAATGCGCGATAACCTTAAATGTGTTTTTTTCACGTACCTACCTACTAGACGTGAATTTGCTTCACCTTACCCGATAGGAAGCTACGACGATGTTGACGATGTAGCGGTTACGGTAACTTAGCCACCGACGAACTGTGACGATTGTTATTGTTTTGAAATACTTTAGGGCCGATTTATGCAAATCGAGTAGTTAATTAGTTAAAAATAATAACTTAAAACATTGGTACTTAATAAATATTTTAATGACTTCACATGCGTTTGCGTAATCATAAGTAAATACCTATACTTACATAGTTTAATGAAGAAAAAAAACGACATCCTAAAAAACGGTTATCAGTCCTTCGAACTGCCCATTGCAAATTCAGTCAACTAATTTTGAGAGCTATAGGGATAGGTAATTAAAGATAAATAATAAAATATAACTATCACACCAATCGTCGTCGCAGTCGTATCCTTCAATCCTGAAGAAGGGACCTGTAAAGGTCTCGAAACGTTGAGCGTCGAAACAATACTAAAAGTAATAAACACGCGATTAAAACCGAAAAATGTTTTTGATTTCTATCACACCAATCACTAAGTACCAACACCTTAAACACAAAAAAGTTATAACAACCATAACTTTAACAGTATAATATGTAGTATATCCGTTGTCTAGTACTCATAGTACAAGCCTAGTGCTTAGTTTGGGGCTAGATTGCGCTGTGTGTAACGTCGTGCAATATTTATTTATTTATTTTAACTTTGAGTTGGTACGTGAGTATGTAAATAAGTAACTTACTTAAAACACACAAATTTTCACATTTTATATTTCTTGTAGAATTTACTAAGACATCACTTATCTACAAACTATTTTCGTATGGAAACTCCTACCTTTTCCCCAAAGTGACCTCTTTGTCTAACCAGACAGGAAACTTCCAGGTTCGATTTACCGCGAAACAACTAAAATTGCTCTAATATTTATGGAACCCTAAAAATTTTACAACCAAAATATACAACGTGAAAACCGTCTGAGAAGGGTTCTACCATTTAGCGGTTTACAGGTAGGTACTAACCGTAGAGATAAAATGTCTTTTGAGACGAAATTTAAAAATAGTCCCCCATTTTACATGTGGGGGAAGTATTTAGTGCATTTTATAGTGCAAAAAAAAGATAATCGCCATCTTGGTGTTCACTTCTAGTTAGCCAGTAAAATTGTTATTGAAAAGGACTTCCACATGTTGGACATGGAACCCTGGACCATTACCACGCCTTCCGAAGGTCGGGAGATCCATAGCCCCGTAATATTATACTGGCCGTATAACAGACATGAACGTATATTACATAATAAGAATAATAAAATAATTTTCCGATTATACAGTCATTAACAAATGGATTTACGTCAGTTTTTGTTAATTATGTTAGTATTTGTATCTACTTAAGTTACTTATCACTGTATTATTGTCTCTATACAACTATATCTATAAAATGCTTTGACTTATTGACTGTTCGGGTTCGTTCCGTTTCCCCTCAATTCCGTTTCCCCCTGTTTCGATTCCCCCCGAAAAATATTTACTATAGGTACCTATGTATTTTGGTGATTTGTACAGTCAACAGTTAAAGTTCGAAGAGTGTCAACTGGTCAAGTCCTTTTTTTTAATACAACAAAAGACGATCGGAGTAGAAACAAAAGACGATCGAAACGAAAACAAAAGACGATCGAAATGGAAAAAAAGACGATCGAAATGGAAACAAAAGACGATCGAAACGAAAACAAAAGACGATCGAAACGGAAACAAATTGGGTTTAAAACTACAAATAATTTGTTTAAGAGGGTTCATTCCATTCTCTTTCTCCATACAAACGTAGTTTACGTTTTCCTCCCTGGATAAAGACATTAGAGCAAATATGTTTATGCCATAAAACCTATATCTGTCATGTCTTGTCAATGTACGAATCTTTTTTTTTTACTAATTAAAATAATAATAAAAAAAAATAAAAAATGAAAAAAATAATTCGGAAGATGAATAGTCATGCCAGATATAAGTTTTATGGCATAAACATATTTGCTCTAATGTCTTTATCCAGGGAGGAAAACGTAAACTACGTTTGTATGGAGAAAGAGAATGGAATAAACGCCCTTAAAGACATTCGACAAATTAAAGAATGAACATCGTAAAAAATATAATTATTGTGTATTGACAACCTATTTAGATGTTTTAGGGTTCCGTACCCAAAGGGCGAAAACGAAACCCTATTACTGAGACTTCGCTGTCTGTCTGTCCGTCTGTCAGTCTGTCCGTCTTTCACCAGGCTGTATCTCACGAACCGTAATAGCTATACGGTTGAAATTTTCAAAGAAGATGTATTTCGGTAGTCGCTACAACAACAAAGAACTAAAAACAAAATGAAACAAAATTTTAAGAGGGGCTCTCATACAACAAATGTGTTTCAAAAACAACAAGGAGTTTTATTACAATGTGAGGTTTATTTATTTATTTATTTTCCATTTAGATCGTCTTTTGTTTTCGTTTCGATCGTCTTTTGTTTCCATTTCGATCGTCTTTTTTCCATTTTGATCGTCTTTTGTTTCCATTTCGATCGTCTTTTAATTCCATTTCGATCGCCTTTTGTTTCCATTATGATCGTCTTTTGTTTTCGTTTCGATCGTCTTTTGTTTTCGTTTCGATTGTCTTTTAATTCCATTTCGATCGTCTTTTGTTTCCATTTCGATCGACTTTTTTTTCATTTCAATCGTCTTTTGTTTTCGTTTCGATCGTCTTTTTTTGTTTAAAAAAAAAAAGACGGACGGACGGACAGACGGACAGACAGACATGACGAATCTATAAGGGTTCCGTATTTTTGCCATTTGGCTACGGAACCCTAAAAAGCACTTGACCAGTTGACACTCTTCGAACTTTAACTGTTGACTGTACAAATCACTAAAATACATAGGTACCTATAATAAATATTTTTCGGGGGGAATCGAAACAGGGGGAAACGGAACGAACCCGACTGTTCAATGCACAGCATAAACAGCTGATAGTAGGGAGTTGAAATTTGGAGAGTGTGTTCTTCATGTGATGTAGGCATCCGTAATCGTATAAAATCCAAAGCTGACGTGGTAAAAACTATTTCATTTGTTTTCATAGGATTACATAATCAGCCAACAATTTCATTGAATATCTGCAGATTGATATTTTATCTACACATATAAAATTCAATGTCCTGACTGGCTGACAGAACTATAATTAGATCAACGCACAGCCGAAACCTAGAGACATGAAATTTGAAGAGTTTATTCTTTGTCAGGTGTGTGTAGGCCAGTAGGCCAAAGTGGCATAACGGACGGCCTTATCGCCTATGGCCGATCTCTGCCAGGCAACAAATGAATAGATAAGACTTTTGGAAGAGGACGGGTGATGAGTTGTTAGTATATTATTAGTACAGTGGCCGGCAGATTGCGCAGAAGTCGATTTTTCATAGAAGTCGCATGTAAAATGTATTACGCGAACTTTCCCTTTCCCCGTCAAAACTTTTCAACTTATTTGGCGGGACCTGTATAGATGTTTTATCTCTACGATACAAACCTAAACCACCTAAACTAAATAAATAAACACGACGTTTAGTGGACTGTTTATTTTACCGGCAACTATTAGACCGATAATTGCGAACAATTTCACACCTAATTCCGTCTGGTATAGGGTAGAGTTTACAATACACAGCTATGATAATAAGTTTTTGATTTGAATTAGTAATAGTGCTTAAGTTGTGTTGTGTTATGAAATTGGTGTTTATTTATTTTTGTTGTCCTGGAGCTTGATGAATACTTGGAACCATTTGAACGCGAAAAAAGACCGTTGAAAGAGCCCTGTGCGAATTATGTTACTTTAACATTTTTTGATAATTTCGCTAAAGTTAAATGATAGTTATTTTTTTCAAAATTACCAACAATTGCTGAACCGAGTTGACTTTTTTAGGGTTCCGCACCCAAAGGGTAAAAACGAAACCTTATTACTGAGACTTCGCTGTCTGTCTGTCTGTTATACTTATGTTTAATAACTGAGACATGCTTGAGACATTTTAACTGTAGAATAGGTGCCGTATGCACGCGGTCGTGCATAAAGTGCGCTCTATACATCTACACTAATATTATAAAGGGGAAACTTTGTTTTTTTGTGTGCGTGTGTGTGTGTCTGTATGTTTGTAATGAATAAACTCAAAAACGACTAGACCGATTTTAAAATTTCTTTCACCAAAAGAAAGCTACATTATCGACGAGTAACATAGGCTACTTTTGATCCCGATGTTCCCGGATCGGGATCGGGACTTACGCGGGTGAAACCGCGGGACGCAGCTGCGCAAGGAGTGCCCGCATTTTTCGCGCATTTTTTATTACAAACTTTATTGCGTTCTTCTTTTAATGTAGTTTTTAATTTTTTTGTCATGTGTTGTAAACGGTTGAAATTTTAAATTCGTGAAGCAATAAAAAATAATATTAATATTATAATAATAATAAATAATAATAATATCTTCTTCTATACATATAATAAAATCGTAACTCAGCGGTGTCTGTTTTTAAAAGATATAAAAAAAATATAAATTGGAGGGGTACCTACTAACGCAGTAGAACCCATTTCTCTGTTTTTCTGGTTGTCTGTTTGTCCGTTTGTCTGTTTGTCTGTGCCTTTGTGCCCGCTAATCTCAGAAACGGTTTAACCGATTTTGACCAAATTTGAAATGCAGATAGCTTTAGACCCCGATTGACATTTAGGCTATTTTTTATCCGGATATTTAGTCCGGTTATCCGGATAAAGTGTTTTTTTTGCTATTACTTAATTCGTTTGAATGTTGTATTGAAGAAATATGTTGTGTGGAATCAACACATGATTAACCGGATATCCGGTTGAAAATAAAAAACCGGATATCCAGTTATTTTTTCAGGAAATTCCTCAAATACCGTATACCTATGTCTGTCCATATATCCGGATCCTTTGGACATACGGAAATTCTTTATAATAGCTGTTTTTAACCGATTTAAAAAAAAGAGGAGCTGCTCAATTCTACCCGCATATTATTTGTATGTGAATATGTTCACGCCGTACTCCGGCATATAAAGTCCGATATCGATCATTCTTTTTTAATTTGGAAAGTGAGAGTCCCGAGTTGGTCCCATAAATTGTTGGTGAAGATCTGATGAAAACCTTCGGAATGATGAGCAGAATAGCATCTCACAATGATGTTAATTACTAATTTTTAGACTTCTATCAATAGAATCGGCTTATAAAGAACTAGGTACAAATTGATGAACCACCTGAAACCACCTTCTCCAAAATTCCTCAGTGATTAAAGTTACGGTTACAATCTTGAAAATGCATTAAAATGGATTAAAAAAATATATCTGTAATCGTGCAGTTTTACTGGGTAGATGCAGATTGCATGTAGTTTACGTGGCACAATGGCAGCTATGGATTCCGAGTCGAGGGTTCCGCGTTCGAATCAGAGACCGGCGCATTCCCTTTTTAAGGTACGGTGGCCTACCGAGCCGAGTGATGGCTTCCGATTCGACGGCTGCGCGTTCGAGTCACGAGTCCCGGACACGACGTTACGTTTTACCCTCCAGATGGTCGTCCACCTTGCCGTTGTGAGGGGACTCAGTAGCTGAAAGCTAAGAGGCGCAAGAGGTGGGAAACCGGGCTTGCCTGGCTTCTAACCCGTAATCCCGCGTCAGCGGGCTCGGGGGTCCTCGTGGGCCCGCGTGGTAGACAACCACTATAAAAATCACCTCAGCCTCTGGTGGTGAATTGGGGGGGGGGGGGGGGGGGGGAGATTATCACCGGCTTTGGGGACCTCGAGACGGTGGCGTGATCAACGGTGGTTGTCTATCGGGCAGATGCAGAGATGAGGCTTGGAAAGGCCGTCGTTGTCGGGATGTAGTCCATGAGGAATTTCCACTGGCTTTGACATTTGTGGAGCGAGGGACACCATGTGCGTTTACATTATAAGCCTATGGTAGGGAGCCCAACGAGATTGGCCTGACGGTGACGGACATTAGCCACGTAAAAAAAAAGATATCATGTAGTTAAGCTGCCCGACTTCAGCTTACATAACAGATAAGTCGGTTGCACTGTATTTAGGAGAGCTCAATATTATTGTTTTGTCCTTTTGTTCGAAGTCGGGTTTCGATTTTTTTAATCTTTTCGATAAAGGCTACTTCTTATAAGCATGCAACACGTTACCTACCGCTGCGCTGTGCTAAATCTACACTTAAATAGACTCTGCCATGATTATCTTCTGCTCAGCAACATACTTCCCTGGTCGTCCGTTCAAGCACAGCGATGGGTAGGTAGTCCGAAAAATGCTGACGAAGTCGCGGGCACAATATATTATATTATAATAATATATTATTATATATTATTATTATATTATTATTATTATAATATATTATATTATAATAATAATATTCGCATAGTAATAAAAAATTAGAACGTTGCAAACAGTGCAATCTTGTCCCAAACTAAACTAGTAGGCTTGTAATAGTACAAGCCTAGCCTAGTAGTAATAGTGCATTTCAAACTTCTTTTAACCTTTAAAAAAAATCCGCTGCGGGAATCGAACCTGCAACTTTCTGCGTTGCAGCCGAGGTTTCGTCGGACGCGCCATAGAGGCCCCCGTTATTTACCTAAGCAATGTACTAGGTATAATTACATAATTATATTCTTCGAAAATCATTCTCTATTTATAAAGTGAGGGCACTTTGACCTTTATTTGCATTTGTAATTTACCCATTTATTATTAATTAAGTATAATGTATGGATGTACCTACATACTATAGGGTACTTAACTACTTATACAAGGTGTTTCGACGAGGGGGTATTAAGCCGAAAGGGGGTTGTTCTAGAGGTCTAGGCGAACAACTTTTATTCTACGACTTTTGGAAATTCGAACTTTTTTTTCGAAAATTTTAAAGTTGTATCACTAAAATTTATCGTATTTTTTGTATTTTTTTGTTTTGATTGTATCGTATTTTTGCTGAATGAAATTTAGTCATTAGTTATTCTCACTATGAATTCAAGCATAGACAACATCACTTTACGAAGAAAGCTGGTAAAATCGACTTCTGTACAAGATATGAGTAATACATCGTTATTCGAATCTACGTCGATGAGTCTACCAAACACATCAACAGATGGCGAGACTAATCCGTGCTGTGAAGAATTAAAAGTGCAAGTTGAGATACTTACTGCAAATCTATTGTCAGCTCAAAATGAAATCGAAAACATGCACACCGAGTTTTCGGAACTCAGAAGGGAGCTTAAAAAATGTTACGAAGTTATAGAAATACTTAAAAAGTTGGATCACACTGCTGACAGACCATCGAGAAATCAATCGGCAAGAAAAATGAAAAGAAATATAATGTATGACTCTAATAGAAATGCTATTGACACTACGCCCTTGAAGACAGACTTACCAAACAAGACAAGCAAAAGCCTCAATGGTTCGCCAAGTCTACATCATAATAGGACTCAAAATAACATTGAATTTAATATTGATCACATGCAGCTATGTGAGAATGATACTACAGTTACTACGGTTACTCCGTCTTTTGAGACTCACATAAAACGAAATGAGCAGAGTCAAAATGGTTCACCAGACAAAGTCATTGCAAACTACCACAAAGATCGTACCGACCAAAAAAAGGAAGTACCTAAATTGAAAAAAGACAGCCCAAAAAACAAAATTATGATACTTGCAGATAATCAGGGACGGCATATGCAAGAAATGTTACAAACCCTAGTTGGAGAAAAATTTATTGTTACTTGCCACTGGAAACCAGGAGCTAAACTCAAGCATATTCTAGTAAAACCCGATGAAGAACTGATTAATTTCAGTAAAGATGATTATGTGATTGTGTTGGGTGGAATAAATGATACTGATCCATATGAAATAAAACAGACGCTCCATGTATGGCTAAACTATTTGAACAGTACAAATGTTATTCTTTGTGAGGTTCCTTTTAACAGAGCGTTAAATGAGAATAAACTTAACTATGAGTTAAGGTTTGTGTGTAACAGATTCTTAGAACATACATACTTCATGGATATGGGTTACAGTAGATACGTGCCAAAAGGCAAGTTTTTTGCTGTTAATTCATCACGAACTATATTACAACAAATCTTGCGCATACAATATTCCCGAAGAATTCATAAATATAGAAGATGTACTCAAAGTCAACAAACTAATAGCGCATGTACTCAAACTACAATGGATACAGGTACTCAAACTGACTTGGAAATTGTGGGTGGTAAAGGTTCATCGAGTCCACCTGATCAGATTTCAGACTCTTCACAATGTTGTGACAATGATAGAACCGACTCCACCATCAAGACATTTCGTCTCTAAATATATCAACATCATACACCAAAACATAGATGGTCTAGTTTCTAAGTCATACCTTCTAACTCTTACTTTGGATAATCTAAGAGAACAATGTAGAGAAGCGGCAGATGTCATTTGCATAACAGAGCACAACATGATAGATGGTGACTCAGATGTACTCAATATACCTAATTTTGTATTAGCAGCTCAATATGTAAGAAAATCCCGCGCGGGTGGTTCTTGTATATTGGTTCGAAACATACATAAATTTAAAACCGTAACAAAATTGGAGGAGTTTGGCTTGGTGGATTATGTTGAGTGTTGTGGATTGGAGTTGACGGATCATAAATTGATTGTAATATGTATTTATAGGCCTCCCAAAAAACTTAAATCGGATATTGATACCTTTTTTGCCATTTTTAAACGAATTCTTAGCGAATTTTGCTATTCGAATCCTTCTAAAAAAATATGCGTTTGCGGTGATTTTAATATTGATATTTTAAAAGACAACCCACAATCAAGAAATTTTATAAATATAATAACTTCATATAATATGAAATTGGCTATTAAAGAGCCTACGCGACCTATAAGTAAAACATGCCTAGATAATTTTGTATCAAATGTCCTAAATTCATCTTGTAAAGTTATAGATCTCAATTTATCCGACCATACAGCACAATATTTTAAATGTCCAGTTAAACATTTTTACCCATTTACATACTGGTTTACACTTAAACGACAATACACACAGGAAAATATGGACAAATTTAAGGAATGTCTTGGTAGTCTGACTTTTAAAGAGGTTTATGATGCTTGCGACGCTAATAAAGCGTTCGATTCATTTCACGACCTCTTTACTATGTTTTATGATCTTTGTTTTCCGATAATTAAAATTAAACATTCCTTAATTAAAAAAACAAAGTGGATTACAAAGGGTATTCGACGTTGTGCTAAGCGTAAAAGACAAATGTACTTGCAATCTATTCGGAAGCCCAATGATTTGAACAAGGCATCTTATGTTGTGTATGCCAAGAGACTAAAGAAGATACTAGCATTAACACAGAGGGCGCAAAATGACTACGATATAAAAACGTCTCAAAATAAATCGAAGGCTACGTGGAACGTTATAAATAAAAACATGAAAAACCCAATTAATCGTAGTTATATTGACAAAATTAGGCTAGGTGATAAGATATTCACTAAAAGTCAAGATATTGCGGAACAGTTTAATATTTTCTTCGCTAGTCAAGTTCAACCTAATCGTTCAAATGTAGGCAATAACACGGCTACTTGGAATAAACCGAATTCCCTATTTTTGAATCCTACGTCATCCTATGATATTTTGCAAATCATCAAAAAACTAAAAAATAAGAACAGTACAGGGTTTGACAATGTAAACACAAAAGTTATAAAATATGTCTCGGCTGAAATTGCCCCTGTATTAAGCTCTATTGTAAATCAATGTAGTGAATATGGCGTCTTCCCAAATAAGTTGAAATACACTATCATCAAACCACTTTTCAAAAAACTTGATTCAGGGCAAATGACAAACTATAGACCTATTGCTCTAATATCCGTATTTTCAAAAATATTTGAATATAGCCTACAAAACGATCTCTACTCATACTTAGAAAAATATAAGGTACTGTGCGATGAACAAAATGGTTTTCGTAAAAATAAGACTGTAAATATGGCCGTATACAAATTATTGAAAAATATCATATCTAATCGAGACAAAAAGTTGCCGGTATGTGTGGTATTTATGGATTTAACAAAGGCCTTTGATTACGTAGACCATGGAATTCTTTTAAATAAGCTCAATACCTATGGCATTAGGGGAAATGCCTCAAGTCTTGTAAAATCCTACCTTGAAAATCGATACCAGGTTACACAAATCAATAAAGTCTGTATAAATTGTAAGTTAGAAAAAACTTATACATCAGAGGCCGTGCCTGTTAAGTTTGGTATCCCACAAGGTAGTGTGTTGGGTCCTTTATTATTTATTACTTATATTAACGACCTCCCTAAATGTGTAAACCATCCAATGGTTCTCTTTGCTGACGACAGTACCGTCATAATTGTTGGTAATGATTTGAATCAATTTGAAAGTGACATAAATACTTGTATAAATAAAATAATAAATTGGCTGACATTAAATAATTTGGTAATCAATATTGACAAAACTAATAAAATGACATTTCATAAAAATAAATCTTTGACATTGGATGTGAACTACAACGGTAAACCGATTAATGACATTTCAAGTACCAAATTTTTAGGAATACATATTGACATAGATTTATCGTGGAAAACACATTCAGAAAAAGTGTGTAATAAACTTAACCGTTTTTCTTATGCGTTATTTAACCTATCTAAAATAGCAAATATTTCCACTGTTTTGACAGCATATCACGCCTATGTAACTTCCACTCTTAGATACGGTGTCATCTTTTGGGGGAATTGCTCCGAAAGAGAAGCAATATTCAAAGCGCAGAAAAAATGCCTAAGAGCCGTTTGTAAACTACAGAGAACGGATTCTTGCAAACCGTTTTTCCAACAGCATAAAATATTAAGTTTTCCTTGCGTTTATATATACGAGATGATTATGTTTGTGAGAGCCAATGTCCAAGAATTTAAACACCTGAGCCGTTCTAGATCTCAACATTTAATCTGGATGCCGAGACATCAGAGTGCTCTTTTTGGAAAAAGTGTTATGGGTATGGCACCATTATTATATAATAAGCTTCCAAAAGAATTGTTGATTTTGGAGAATGAAAAAATGTTTAAAAGTAAAGTAACAGATCTATTGGTTGGGGAGTGTTACTATAAAATAGATGAATACCTGAACGATAAGTGCCAGACCAGCTAGGCAACTGTAATTTTTTTCTACTGCTGAATAATTATTGTGTAAGATTTTAATAGAAATTTATTGATGTTTTTATATTTTTGCCACTGTACCTACTAATGTTCTCTAATTTTGTTGGAATGATGACTTGGATATTACTTAGCTCCTAGATATTACTCATTAGACATTATATTGAATATACCTACTTATAACTTAACTGTGCATGCCTCAGGGGTAGAATATGGAGACTCCAAAACGTAACTTTAAGATCTTTGTAACCTATATTCTGTACAATGAAATAAATGAAATGAAATGAAATAAAAAACAGCTGTTTTTGTAAAAAAAAGGGCATTTAATATTTAGATTGTAGTGGTCCAAACTAAATAAAAGGGCACCTTAAGACCAATGACCTCAAACTCTAAAAAACAGCTGATTTTCATGCAAACTTTAAACTCGAAATTTTCGAAAACTACTTCGAATTTCCAAAACTTGTAGAACAAAAGTTGTTCGCCTAGACCTCTAGAACAACCCCCTTTCGGCTTAAAACCCCCTCCTAAGAGCACCCTGTATATATAGTTATTTATAGATAGGTTTTATGGTGTGGGGAAACAGTCAGAGTGATTATTGTTGATACCTTTTACTGCTATGGTAAAGTAGAGGAAGGGCGTGGGTTTCGAGTTCGACGAAACCAGCTGCCAAACGCTAGTGTTCGGGTCTCTTTAGGAGAGCTATCCGTTCCCAAGTGACACTACTTGTTATCCAGCCAGGGACCTTACTGGAGGATAAAGCTCACCACTCGCACCTCAAAAAGGAGCTAACGACAATCTCACTGGGACCGATAGAGAAGCCACCTCCCACATCTTCAATGTGGTGTTCAATTCAAGCGGACCCCGGGCTCTAAGCGGACCCCGGACTCTAAGCGGAGCCCGGGCTCTCGAGAGAGATGCAACCGGGAACAACGCTCGGATGATGATGACATCTTCAATGTGGTACGGTAACTTCCCGGCATACATCCACATGCCTACCAGTACCCCTACTATGAGTTACTACGTAAATACGTGCACTGTAATGTGAACAGTTTGACCTTCTGCACAGTGCGGACTCTGCTTGTTCCCTGGTACACTGGTCGCGACTTGTCGCGAGCCGATATTTTGCGTTGCGGACATACCCAAACTGTTAACGTTACAGTACATATATATACCAATTCATCGTTGGAGGTGACCTATACTTCCAGGTTAGGACCGGACTCCCCTAGCCCATGCTTTGCGTTTAAACCATGATTTACTATGCCTATATCATGGTTTAAACCAGGTCTGGCCTTAAAACTCATTTTATAATAACCATGCGAGGGTTTCAATAGATAAACATCTGGCCACCCACCACATCAGGCCAGAGGGAGCTCCACACATTGCCGTCGGTACGGTGGGATAATCTACAAGGATGGATTTCCCCTCGAAAAAAGATAGGTTTCATATTGCATGGCTATTTTTAAGTTATTTGCCTGCAATCTATTTAACAACACCTATTATGTACTTACTTAAGAACTTGCCCGTTATCTACAGTTTAGGGATTAAAACCATTATCTAGGCTAAGTATATAGTTGAACAACAAGGTAAAATTTCCTAATCATCTTTATCAGAAAACTAGCATCGCCCAGCGGTTTCGAATCCTTCGGGAATATCGGGCTAAAAAGTTGCCTGTGTGTTCCAACTAGACTAGGAGGGGGAAGTTGGTCATCTTACCTCATTAGTGCCAAGTGGAGACTTATATGGTGGAAAGAGTAGTAAAAGTTATGCTAAAAAAAGTCGGTCAGCCTCGAGTCAACCTGGGCCCGTCTGAACTCAGCCCGTTTTCAGGGGATCAATCGGGCCTGGGAACTTACCTCATCGAGTACCAAGTTGGGACTAATTTGGTAGAAAGTAGACTAAAAGTTGTGCCTAAAAAACTCGGTTAACCTCGAGTCAGCCTGGGCCCGTCCCTACACCGATTGATCCCCTAAAAAATGGGCTGAGTTCAGACGGGCCCAGGCTGACTCAAGGCTGACCGAGTTTTTTGGCATAACTTTTACTACTCTTTCTACCATATAAGTCTCCACTTGGTACTAATGAGGTAAGATAACCAACTTTCCCCTCATAATCTGTCTGTATTTCAAGTATTATACCAATCCTTTCTGTAGTTATTGCGTGAAAAAGTAACAAACATGTTCTTTACTCGCAAATTTTAACGTGTTTAATAGTATACTCGTAGGTAGAATTGGGAATCATTTACAACGAGCATTGATTGTGGTGTGGTATACCTACCTTTCATTCCGATGAGGTTTTCGAAATATTTTTATTTCTCTTTCCTACTACTTACTGTACTTAAGAGGAATAACAACGCCAACGACCTTGAAACTGAAAATCCCCGTCGGGCTCATCGAACATTGTTGATTAATTCATGACGGAATGTTGTAGAACTTTTTTTTGTGTATGGATTGTAGGTGACATTGTTTCCTACAATTTGGTGTAGTTTTAAGACAAGAACCTCCTATTGGTGCAAAGCTTATCCAAATTTTAGACAAAAAATGTCTAATTTGGCTAAAATGTCGATAGGCTTCAATACGTTTCGACATATTTGTATGGAAACTGCACTAAAATATCGGAAACAAATGTCGCCTACAATCCATACACAAAAAAAAGTTCTACGACATTCCGTCGTGAAATAATCAACAATTTTCGATGCGCCCGACATGGATTTTGAGTTTAGCAGGTATAGGGCCCTTAATCAGGGTAGCCCAGTTTGTGAGTCGGCGAGCGCGGCGGCAGGCGCTATAATCACCATGGTCCCCCCAATAGCCGATCCACTACCCTACCATACCACATCACCATAGTTTAAGTTGTTTTCATCCGTAGATTTCTCAATATTTCTAACCAACCTATTGATTGTTGTAGCGGTCGTACAGATGCGTGGTTTATCGGAGTTACATTTATCTATTACTAACTGACCCGGCAAATGTTGTTTTGCCTTATAAATTATAGATAGTAGCCGATTCTCAAACCTACTGAATACGCATATAAAATTTGGTAAAAATCGGTCGCGCCGTTTCGGAGCAGTACGGTAACTAACATTGTGACATGGAAATCTTATATATAAGAAGAAGAAGAAGATAGAAGAAAGACTAGCTGACCCGGCAAACGTTGTTTTGCCTTATAAATTATAGATAGTAGCCGATTCTCCGACCTACTGAATGCGCATGTGGAGTTTGGTGGAGATCGGTGAAGCCGTTTCGGAGGAGTACGGTAACTAACATTGTGACATGGAAATTTTATATATAAGAAAGAAAGAAGAAGATGATCTACGTAGTTGTAGCTGTGTTTAACGATCTCACGTCGCAAACGTGGTAACTTGCTGATTGTACTATTATTACCCTTCCCCACTTCTGTTAGATCTAGTATATAAGCCAAAATCTGTAATAACATAATTAGGTCATTAAATATGTTACACTGATAATGTGTGTTTGAATCCGTCACTTTCCGGGTACCAAAAGTTGTCTTTGGCTGGCTTTTAATATTATAGTGTAGACAGGGATAACCGCCGGCTTGGTGTCCACTTCATATATAGTTTGCGAGTAAAATTGTTATTGAAAAGGGCCTTTACGTGTTGACTTTAGCTCCACGCACGCCTTCCAAAGGTCCAGGGCTCCATATAGCCCTGTGACACTTGACGTATACATACACTTAGTAAAGTATATAGTCGTAGTCGTAGTGAATGAAGCAACAATTATTCCGTACCAAATATTCATTGGAACGGATCGTTATCGAAATCGAAATCCGTAGTGTTATTCACTGGAAAGTGTTTCGAATGTTTTACATTTTACAGTAAAAACGTTATTGTAGCGTTTATTTTAACACATTGTACCTATTTTTTTGTTACCTATAACTACAGCTATCTTATATTATATCCTGTAGCTGTATGAATCATCTTCATAGGAAGATGATTCAGAAAGATAGCTATAATTATAACGCTTTACTTTGTACTATTTGGGGTCGGGTCAGTACCTACTGACCCGACCCCAAATAGTGCAAATGATGATTTGCCTAAGTCATCATTGACCATTGCTTCTACATAGATTTCGCCATATTTTTACGGGACAGATAGAAACAAACGTTACATAACTTAATCATCGGTCCTGGTTTGAGACGCCTTGGTAAACGCGAGGTCCTGAATTATATTATCGTGAAACCTAGTTATTTTACAACAACAGAAACAATTTGCACAAATTGTTTAGTTTTGGTGGCAAAATAATCAATCTAGTTTCATGAATGATAACGAATGTAGTTAAAATAAAATAACAGTGCCGAACACGGAATTATCGCGTTACAAACAGATGCTCACCTGGAGTTGCAATAAAATTCGCAACCATTTTTATTGTACCAGCATTGTTAAAATTCTAAATGTCACATAGTGTTATATTCACGTGATATTGGCCCAAATTGCCCTTAAATGCTGGCAGAAAGGCCATAACTAAAGAACTGAACTTAATCATCTGTTAATGATAGTTTATAAGCAAGGGAGATAGATAGCACTGCACGCTCCTTGAAATTTTTAAAATGTACTTTTCGAATGTAGGTAATACCTACCATACATCGCAACACCTTTTTTACCTTAACAGATGCTTTCATGCGAGTTAAAGATAATCTAGTTTGACCGGTTTGGTCTGGAGGTTAAAATATTATCCGTTCAATCTAAATTGACGGGTACCTACTCCATTCTCAATTTAGACAGTTATTTATCCTTTAGGCTTACTAAGGCTTAGAAAAGTTGTTTCATCGAAATACCTTTTAAAGGCTGATCCGCAAAACATTTCGAATAACTTTAACTTTTCAATAGAACTATATACTAGATAGTATCTAGGTTCAATTGCTATTCGATTTTGGTGACTAATATCTTGTAGGTTTATGTCTATATAGGATAATACTTCAAAATCCTGACTGATTGATTGAATGACTGTACTGTATATCGACACAGAGCCCAGAGCACAGAGCAGATAATCACTAAGATCTAAGCAGTATCTTCTGAGTGACGAAGAAAAATGCTCATCAATATAAAGTAAATTGCTCACTTTTAGGATTCTAGCAAGAGAGTAGACCTTTTAACTACAATGAACAGATTCATAACCATACCTGGAACCACTTATTCATCACAAACTCTTCAATGAGTAACATAAAGTTTCTGCTCGCGAGTCCTAGGTTTGCAAAACTACTAATTTATATGTGTTGTAACAAATACACCCTCTTCGAAACTGAAAATTGCGCGTCTGAACCCAGTCGTGAACCCTGGTGAGCTATATAAACCAATTTGATTTCCACCTTCCAGCTGTCCACCATGGTGCAAATAAGCAAGCACCTGTTTGACAGCACCTGCCGCGACATGGACTGCCACACAATGCTGCATCCATGGCACGAGAGCTGCTGGAAGTCATTCTTTCCACTCTTCATGCATTCCACTATTGGCAGCGCTAAGTTTTACGCTGTTGTTTATGCTGTAAGTAGATTTAAATACTGCTGGACAATGCACACAGCGGCATTTTAGCCTTTAGTTAAGCGATTAAGTTTAGTCGTAGCGCCAAGCGGACTTGTCCGTGTTCCGAGACTGGTGCAGCCAATAAGAAAGACAGGTCTTGTTTTACTGCCGTTTTCCTTGTTTTGAACGAGCGTGCTACATCTCTCAGCTCAGACTATATTATAAAAAAACATATTATTATCGTAATATAATGATGGTCACGCAATGGGTGCCAGAAGACGGACGTCGGAATCGAAGCAGAACCCGAAAACGGTGGCGTGACGAGCTTGATGCATTTGACGGAGATTGGCTAAACCAGACCCAGGACCGGACTGCTTGGAAGGATGTTAGGGTGACTTTTGCCCAGCAGTGGGACAATATAAGTTTATAAAAAAAAAATTAACATCATTTACCATAAGGACGATATAGTGATTCAACGCTCATCTACCGGCTCATCCACCCTAATAACCTTTGGTTTTCTTTCATAATGTCTTACAAACTTGCTTATTATTTCAATTCCTGCCACGACACTTTGAAAAACAGTGTAACATTATTGAGTTTTTTTTAGATTCAAATAGTGATGCGAGGAAAGAAGATGCTCAGAAAAGAAGAGTGGATCAAAATGGGAGAATACTACGTGAGATCTACGCTACTGGGTCTGATGGTGTGTGCGACGGCACCGAGCGTCAGCTGTACTATTAGGTAGGTATTATACAATGTGTTGTGAGGATAACGTTCTCATCCTGTGAGTATGTTTGTCGCTCTTTCATGCAAAAATCACAGAACCGATTACGATGAAACTCGGTATGTACACAGCCGGATACCTGGAATATCACATAAGAAAAAAATATTACCGATATTCATGCAGGATCGGAATTTGTGCGAGTAAAACTTCGAAGCGTTGCTAGTTTAAAGTGTTTGTACCACATATGCTTATGGTGCAAAAAAAATAATGTAAATTAAACTAGTGTTTGGTTTGTTATAGACGATTTTTAGGCAATTTTAACTACTACACGTACCTGCTGGTACCGTTCGGCATTACGGGCCTCTTCATCTACTTGGAACCCCCAAGTAGGAGAGGATTGGTTATCAACCTCTTCTGTAATTTGGTAAGTTCCTTATTTATCAACTTCTGCCTTCAATGGTTAGTTGCTCAGCAATCACTGAGGATGCGTGTGCAAATAGCCATTACCAAATACTATTTGACCGTACCGTCTCTGCTTTAAGTCTGGCGAAATTGGCTTTTATTGTACGTTCTCCTTTATAAATCTTATTTCACAACTAATCTTGATGAAAGTTAAGATTCAGGCTGTATGAATATATAGTTATTTTTTGTCGTGGGGATTTTTGATTGGTGGGGTATTTCCCCCACAAAGGAGATTAATTGATATCTCCGCCATACCGATTTCAATGATTTTTTTTTTATTTTGAAAGATGGTCATTTCAATTTGATCTCATAAAATGTTGGTTAAAGTTTGATCCGTATCTTCGGAGTGATGAAGAGAAATGCTCAATGTTGTGGTAAATTTTTATTTCACTTTTCAGTTCGTCGAATATTGGCTTCGGAATTTCCAAAGGGCTGGTCATATATCCATCACCAGAACGCAGCAAACTTTCATGTTCATGTTGGGTAGTGCTATCCTATTCTATCTCATGCGATTAGAGGGAGATAAGAAAGAGAGGACACCGCTGTTTTGGTAAGTTAGTTTACCTATAGGTACTATATCTTTGGACAAATTAGACTCAGATGATTTCTGATAAGAACATAATTATGTAGAAAATATTAAAATAAAGATTTTTTTTCAGGTTATACACTTCAGAAAAAGTACGAAAAAAAACTCCAGATGACCCTAAAGTATGTCCCCATAATGGGCCTTGCCACAAATACATAGCTAAGGTAGGCAAATCGTTTGGATTTCATCTGCATAAATATTGGTGTTTCAAGCTGGGTACAGACCAATCGATGGATAACGAATGAGAGAAAACAAACTACAACGAAAACTCTCAAAGAAAACACTAAAATACCAATTAGTCGTTATACGTGACTGTGTTGTATCCCGCGGTTTGACTCGCATGAGTCCCAATTCCGTGGTCATTTTCAAAAATCCTTTCTTAACGTATGCCAACATCACTTAGAGAACACACATTTCAGCCCACTACTATTTACCGTTTAGACTGTACGTTAATGAGTCAGTAAAGCCCTTTAAATATAAAGATTGTGGTTCAAATTAGCTTAGCTTAACATGGTGAACATGAGTAAAACCACAAAACGTAGCTAGTAATGAAACCACTGATTCAAGAAACGAATTCACCAATTTGCCACCTTAATACCTCTAAGGGTCGCATTAAGGCTGCTCAAAACTTATAACACTTAAAGCGTGGAAAGCTAGTTAAAGAGATCATTCGATTCTATTGTCCATCCGTCCCGGCGATTGATCATAAGTTTCCATTAAACTGGTTTCGGATACCTTATCCTTATCCCCAGTGATATTATTAAGCGATATTTGAATTATGGAAGTGATTTATCTTTGGAAAATTTTGGAGGAATAAGGCCATTTCTTGTTGGCAATAATCAATGATTGGATACTTTAGTGGCAACGGAATGAAACGGCAAACATAAGAATACTGAAACGCTCTTGAAGTTTTCAGGGCTACATAAACAAATTAGGGAACTCTTAAACTCAAGAATTTATAAGATACTCAGTTAGAAAATTTATTTTAAAGGAAAACTAGCATTCAAAAATTTTCACTTGCGGCGAGGCTTGAACTCGCGTCTTTGGGTCAGTACCCCAACGTCTGTTCCAACTAGACTACGCAAGTCCACGCTCCGTGCCGCGAAAACTTCCAATGCCATATTGTCCTCTGATTGTAAACGATTAAGGCTCGTTAAAGCGCCATCTATCTAACACAACAACTGTAAAGTTGTTCCTGCAGCGTTAGATAGATGGCGCTTTAACGAGCCTTAATCGTAAACAATCAGAGGAGAATATGGCATTGGAAGTTTTCGCGGCACGGAGCGTGGACTTGCGTAGTCTAGTTGGAATAGACGTTGGGGTACTGACCCAAAGACGCGAGTTCAAGCCTCGCCGCAAGTGAAAATTTTTGAATACTATTTTTCCTTTAAAATAAATTTTCTAAATAAAATAGCCTTGAGCTACATACAAAAATTAAAAGAAATTTATAGATACTCAGTTTTCTTTCTTTGTGTTATGTTAATATCTGTTGTTTTCTTTCAAGCCTTTTATATTGCTGTTCTATCTTTTTGTGTGTGTTTTTGGTGACAATAAAATATTTTCTATTCTTCTATTTTATACTTATTCTTTTTTTGATCTGATTTCGCGATGTTGAATAGAAATTAAACAAATTTTTCGGTTTTAATCGCGTGGTGTTTATTACTTTTAGCATTGTTTCAAACGCTCAACGTTTCGATACCTTTACAGGTCCCTTCTATACGTTCATCATTTCCTCATCATCAGTGATCAGTTATTTAATTAGCCATGTATTCTAATATTAAATGGTAGATTTTCCCTTTATTTTTGCAATGATGTATTAAAATATAAAAAAAGAAATAAAAATAATTATTGGCAAGAAAATACACAAAAAAAAGATAATATAGCTACTTTTTACCTACAGAACAGAGACTCACGCGAGTGAAACCACAGGGTTGATCACAGATTTTGCAACTTTTTTCAGGGATACACAACATATTTTGGAATCGGTTTAGCCATATCGTTAGCAAGAGCGATACTACCAAAAATCAAGACTCCAATGAAAGCTGTTTCATCAATAAGGGGCAAGCATTTCAAGTTGGCTTTGTTCTTCGGGAGCTATATCGGTATTTACAGAGTACGATGTATTTAGAATTATGTTTTATTTATTTTTTAATTACTTGACTTCTTCGTTGAAGAGAAATTGATGGGCACATCGAGCTACATCGCCATGAACGACAACGTTGGCTACGACGACAGGTTACGAATACAGTTTCCAAAGCTAAAACACAATTTATTGAATGAATAAATGCTTGATTGTACCAAAAACTTCAATTAAAACAAATATTACAAATATAAAAACTTAAAACTAGTGTGGTACATTGGGCGGCCTTGTCGCCTAAGTGCGATCTCTTCCAGGCAACCAATGAATGGTCAAGATTTAAGGAAAGGTATGGGTAAGGTGTATACCTAAAAAGGTAGACAGGTTTACTGTCGACACGTTTGTTACCTAGTGTGATGTAGCCGCCATAGACGATAATGTGCTTCATGGCGATGCAACGCAATGTGCCCATCGGCCTTTCTCAAGTTTAACTTGCAAAGTCTACATTAACTTACTCAATCTCAACCGGGGGAAAATACAATTCGAAAACTTACTACTCAAGGACAGGGGCCTACTTTGTTTTGACGAAAAAAGGTTTGTTCTTTCTTTTGGTCATGTATTTCCTATTCATATTATTATGGTTCTACTTCTTTCCGCAATTGCTGACGAACAAAAAATTTATGACATAAAATATCAGAAAAAAAAATTGAAATTGGATTCGAAGTTAGTGGTCCCGATGCGAAAAAGAATTATAGGAGAGTCATAGTCAATAGACGACCTCTGTGGCGCGTCATGCGAAAGCACGACTGCAATGCAGAAGGTTGCGGGTTCGATTCCCGCCTGGTGCAAGTATTTATGCTTAAAAAATAAATATTTGTGTCTGGTCTGCGTGTCCCTCTATGTATAATATGACGTATTTACAAAAGAAAAATAAAGATATGTTTATATCCGTTGTCTAGTCACCGTAACACTAGCTTAGTCACTTACCACGGGACTAGATGGCGCTGTGTGTTGTTGACAGAATTTATTTATTTTTATTTATAGTACAAACTTTCGTTTTAAATTTTTGTCGGCTGAAATTTTCGTTTGTTCGTTTGTATATCCAAAGTTGCCCCCATGAACAATGAACAGGTCGAATGGAACATGAAACCGTCTACTAATAGTTTTCTATATTCCAGGCTGTGATATGCTACTTGTGCCGTAAGAAAGGCTTCGATTCAGCGGAATACGCGTTACCTGCTGGATATCTTGCTGGATTGTCGTTTCTGTTCAGCCCGAGTCTTGGACTCTCAATAGCATCAGTCACTGCAGCTTTTAAGGTAGGTTTACACACTTGGTTGTGTAAAGAGGATATTTTGTGAGAGATAGGAATTGGTTTATACAATGTGTGGAGGGTACATACGCCAAAGGAGGGTTGTCTTAGTCGCCAAGGCGACAATTTGTTCAAGTTGGTTTCCCACAAAGGGGTATGATTAAAAGTGTCGTCGTTTTCACGTTTAAGAAACAAACATGGTTAATTTAAATTACAATAACTATGTCTGATAAACAATTTTTACTATGGCAGCAACTCTTTAAGTAGTATCGGAGCTGAGTTATACGCGTCTTTATGATAGTAGAAAATCATCAATTTAAGAGGATAGTCTCCATTCTCTTTCTCCATACAAACGTTGTTTAAATTTTCCTCCCTGGATAAAGACATAAGAGCAAATATGTTTATGCCATAAAACCTATATCTGTCATTATAATGCATCTACCTTTTTATTTTTTTTTATTTTCTAATTAAAATAATAATAAAAAATAAAAAAATAATAAAATGAAAAAAATAAAAAGGTAGATGCATAGTCATGACAGATATAAGTTTTATGGCATAAACATATTTGCTCTAATGTCTTTATCCAGAGAGGAAAATTTAAACTACGTTTGTATGGAGAAAGAGAATGGAGACTATCCTCTTAAGCAGTTACACTTTTTAAAATTGATTTGCCTACTTCTGTTAATTTCATATGTTTTATGAAATGTTTGTTAAATTCACATTTGGATATTATTTCGATTAAAAAAAAATGTAGAAAACCGATTTTTCATATATTTTTGAGTCAAAGAAGTTTCGGTTGCACTCAAGTTGCAAGCTGATTTTGAGTGTACCTATTGTTTGGATTTGTTTTTTGTAATAGTAGAAATGAAATGTAGATCAATTTAATTTTAAATATCTAACTTTGGAAGACTTTATGATTGCCTTTTTTTCATTTCAACACAAGGAATATTACAAGATAATTTATAAGCCTTATAATTAAGCTTTCTCTTTACTAGCTTTACTCAACAATTCTCTACGAGAAGAAGATCCTACCCACCAGCATACCACTGCCTGAGTTGCTCTACTGTATATGCCAAGGTGCCTTATTCAGTGCCAGGTTTATGCATCCAGAAACCTGCCCTGGTTATGTGTTTAATTTGATGAAGACTGTCAGCAATGGAAGGTGAGGCTTTTTAGGATTCCGTACCCAAAGGGTAAAACCGGGACCCTATTACTGCGACTACGCTGTCTGTCTGTCTGTCCGTCTGTATGTCACCAGGCTGTATCTCATGAACCGTAACAGCTTGAAAGTTGAAGTTTTCACAGAAGATGTATTTCTGTAGCGGCAATAACGAAAAATATGTACTAAAAACAAAGTAAATAAAATATTTAAGAGGGACTCCCATACAACAAACGTGATTGAGGTACATGAAAACGCAACGATATTGTGATGTATTTTTTCCACTAGCGCTATCTAGTGAGACGGAAGAAAGACCAACTAACTACTTAATTCCAACTAAGTATTACATTTAATAAAAAAAGAAATCTACAGGTTCTATGAATTATGTATAAACTTTGTACAAAAACAGTAAATGACTATAAAAACCTAAATATAGAAGCCGGTCGGCAGCGGTACAGGGCCCAGGCTACCGATGCCGATGGTTAGGGTTGCAGAGACAGAGCCTCCTGACGATACGTGCTGTATCAGGGACCACTGCCTTCTGAATCTGACCCTTGACGGTTGGGTCAGTTGACGGCGAAGTCTTCGCTATTAATCGGCCTGACTATCAGTCAGGCCGATTAGGTCAGGCGAAGTCAATGTCAGGCCTATTAGCGACAATAGTCCTGTCCGTGATAATAGACTGGTTCCAATAGAGCGTGGCACGATTTTGGAGAACTGAAGCAGGTGCATATTGGTCTACTACAAACTATTATTAATTGTTTTTTATTATTATTTCAGAGCCGAATGGATTAACGACAATTTCCTGAAAGTAGTAACACAATCAACGTGACTTTTATAATTGTTTGTTATTTTTAGGGTTCCGTACCTAAAGGTAAAAACGGGACCCTATTACTGAGACTTCGCTGTCTGTCTGTCTGTCTGTCTGTCTGTCTGTCTGTCTGTCTGTCTGTCCGTCCGTCCGTCCGTCCGTCCGTCTGTCCGTCTGTCACCAGGCTGTATCTCATGAACCGTAATAGCTAGAAGGTTGAAATTTTCACAGAAGATGTATTTTGGTTGCCGCTACAACAACAAATATTAAAAACAAAATAAAACAAATATTTAAGAGGGGCTCCCATACAACAAACGTGTTTAAAAAATAACAATGAGTTTAGTACAATGTGAGGTCGCTTCTGATTGGTCAGGACAAATCGAGTTGGTCATGGAATTCAAAATGGCTGCCCTATCTGTCAAATATACTAGTCTGCCTTCACTCTCCAAAGAGTTTCTTATAAGTTTCAGATTTTCTTTGAATCAAAGTTGTTGTAAACCATTTTAGGGTTCCTTACCCAATTGTGATAGTGGTACGGAACCCTTCGTGCCCGAGTTTCGCACTTGGCCGGGTTTTTATATGTTTATAGTTTATTAATAGAAATATTACTGTTCTGTGAAATAAAATAATAAGTGTTACTGTGTAAAAAGAAAAATTAGGTTATTCAAATGTTATAATTTC
Organism: Idaea biselata; assembly: GCA_958496205.1. Classification (NCBI taxonomy): domain Eukaryota; kingdom Metazoa; phylum Arthropoda; class Insecta; order Lepidoptera; family Geometridae; genus Idaea; species Idaea biselata. The sequence continues at coordinate 13,912,062 of OY292400.1, read as the reverse complement.
AAAGTGAAATAGAAGTAGAGTATAGTCACCAAAAAACAAAAGACGAACAAAACAAAAGACAAAGTGACAACAAAAGTCAATAAACGATTAATTTACAGTTTACTAGGGCGCGCAACGCCTTACCTTCCGCTGTGTAAAATTCCACACTTAAGCGGACGGCCAGGGTAGATATTAGGTTATTCGACTGAAGTAGGACGCATAAGCAAATATTACAGTTGCACTATACACTATGTCATCGTACTGTAGGTGTTTTTCTTTTATCTATAAAAGTAGTTTTATTTAATTAAAAGCCATTGAAATATCATAAAATTGTTGTTATTTCAATTACTTTTATTGTACTAACACAAACCTAAGTTCAGTGCACCTATTTATGTGAATACCGTAAGTAGGTACTACAAATTTTATTTTTATAAAAAAACATAGTACCCATAGAACTATTTGTAGACCTCCCATATTCTATAGTTAAAATATTTCAACCATGGCTCAGCTCTGTAGCAGTGGGATCACTTATGTTTTTTATAATGACAATGATTATTCTGTGTATTTGAGTAAATATCAATAACAATTATGTGCAATATTATCATCTTACAGTAAATAAAAATAGTAGTAAACTAATTTAATAGGTATTCATTGAGTTAATATGTACCTACTAGTTTAGTGATGTGTCAGACTCGTCAACCTCCATCTTTTCCGCAATATCAGATTTATCGACCGGCGTATAATCAATGTATATTTTAGATATCATCCCATCTAAAATCACAAAAGTTTACTTTAAGTATATTATTATCTTACGTAGAAAAAATCTTTAGATCCGGTTTTCTAAGTTTTTAAGTTTTTCTTTTTGAGGTAAAACGATTCCTAAAACTATTTCCGGATATCCATTTTTTTATTTAAAGGATATTCGGTAATCATGCACGTGTTTATTCCACACATCATACTTCCTCAATACAACATTCAAACTAATTAAGTAAAAGCAGTAAAAATACTATATCCGGATAACCGGACTTAATATCCGGATAAAAAAATATCCTCTATATTAATCGGGGTCTAAAGCTATCTGCCTGTGCTATCTGCCTCCCAAATTTGATTAAAACTGGATAATCCGTTTCTTAGATAAGCGGGCACAAAGGCACAGACAAACCGATTCTGATAAACAGACAACCAGAAAAAAAAGTTACACTGCGTTTATAGATACCCATATTACCCATACAATATCCTACTAATATTATAAATGTGAAAGGTTGTATGGATATTTGTTACTCTATCACGCAAAAACTACTGAACCGATTGCCATAAAACTTGAAATATACATCGCTGGAGTCCCAAAATAACACATAGGCTACTTTTTACCTATATATTTTTTATATCTTCCAAAAACAGACACCGCTGAGCTACGATCTGATTATAATGTGTATAAAAGATGTACCTACCAATTTTATGAGGTGCAGCATCTTGTAATGAATCATCTGCAACTGTATTCGGGTTGCATGTTGAAGTTTTAACTGTCGTTATTTTTAAGGGATTAAGGAGTATGATCTTTCTTATTTCACCGGCTTTCTTTTTTGGCTTTTCTTTGAGTGCCTCTTTACCGAAGCGACAGATTTCATCACACTAGAATAAGCAACATATTAAAATGATATATTAAGGAGACAGTCTACCTACTCTTTTCTCCATACAAACTTTCCAAACGTTGTCGACTGTTTCCTCCCTGGATAAAGATATTAGAAAAAATATGTTTTACCATTGGTCATTAAAAAAAAAAATCGGTCATTGCTGATATACGGGTGAACCATTTAAATGGTCCTTCAGGGGGATATCCTAAACTATAAGAGATAGCGAAAAATGCTGAAAGGAGTTGCGTCCCCGATTTTAACAAAAACTAAATTGGCATATTTGGATTTTTGAAAAATTCATTACCCTAGCCAGGAATCGAACCTTGTCTTTTTGCAAAAAATTAACATCTTATATTATTATACCGATCGATAGTGTTGCTAATAAACATCAAATCTTGGAAACAAACATAGTGTGGTAAATAGAGAGAAATAGCTATTTTTGAATAAAAATACGGAACACTCAAGTATTTGGTACAAGTACTCGAGCGTTTCCCGTACCTATTACCACGACCTACTCGATTTGAACGACTGCACTAGCATTTGTCACCATTACAGATCATGTTCTAATTTTAAAATTTTTGTCCACAGTTCAAAGCATAAGCTTTGATACTTGTTGAAAGTAGTGATGGATATCACTGTTAGATTAGTTTTTGGTGTAATTAAATACTTTTATTAAAAAATAGGCATTTGTCTTGATTTGCTATATTATGTTTGTTTCCAGGATTTGATCTTTATCAGCAACACTATCGATCGGTACAATAATTTAGGAGGTTTATTTTTTTGCAAAAAGACAAGGTTCGATTCCTGGCTAGGGTAATGAGTTTTTCAAAAATCTAATAATGCCATTTTAGTTTTTGTCAAAATCGGGGACGCAACTCCTATCAGCATTTTTCGCTATCTTCTATAGTTTAGGATATCCCCCTGAAGGCCCATTTAAATGGTTCACCCTGTAGATCAGCGAAGCCCTTTTTTTTTCAATTTTTTCTGAATGTTATAATTTGCATCATCATCCGAGCGTTGTTCCCGGTTGCATCTCTCTCGAGAGCCCGAGGTCCGCTTTCCTACTTTTACGTCTCCACTTCGCACGATCTTCGGCATCCCGCGTAGTAAGGCCATTTGCACGCATATCCGATCTTACGACGTCAAGCCAGCACTTCTTGGGTCTTCCCAATCTGCCGCGACCAGGCGGAGGCGCCATAGCAAGACATTCCCACGTAACTAGCCCGTTTTTGGAAAACGTGGCCATACCACCATAAGCAGCATTCTTGCAGTTTGTCTGCTATGTCTCGGACATGAAGGCTGCCCTTGATGCGGGAGTTTCTGACTCGGTCTTTCCGTGTCACTCCACACATCCAGCGCAGCATCTTCATCTCCGTGACACGCAGCTCCTGCTTATATCGCTCAAGCAATGGCCACGCCTCACTATCATACATAAAAAAATTAAAAACCGACTTCAAAAAATAGCATAAAAAAAAATTAAAAACAGACTTAAAAAAAACATAAAATAACTTCGCCTACGTACAGTCCCACCGACTTATCTGTTATGTAATCTGAAGTCGTATTTGTTGTTGTAGCGGCTACCGAAATACATCTTCTGTGAAAATGTCAACCGTCTAGCTATAACGGTTCATGAGATACAGCCTGGTGACAGACGGACAGAGGGACAGACAGACAGACAGGCAGCGAAGACTCAGTAATAGGGTTTCGCCTACGTACAGTGCCACCGACTTATCTGTTATGTAATCTGAAGTCGTATTTGTTGTTGTAGCGGCTACCGAAATACATCTTCTGTGAAAATGTCAACCGTCTAGCTATAACGGTTCATGAGATACAGCCTGGTGACAGACGGACAGAGGGACAGACAGACAGACAGCGAAGACTCAGTAATAGGGTTTCGTTTTTACCCTTTGGGTACGGAACCCTAAAAAAGAAGTATTAAAAAGTATCGCTGAGCACAACCGCTTTGCAAGGAGCCGACCGCGCTCATACGTGCGCGCGCAATACTTAATACTTATTTGGTTGCAACATACTTACATTTTTAATATCGCGATATCTTTTGAATGAAATGTCCGAATTAAATAATTCAAAAGGTCCTAGAAAGGTATTGAATTCGTCTTGAATATAAAGTAATTTATTTTGATAAGGATTAATACCAAGGTACAAAATAAAAGGTTATTAAAGCGACGGCATTTTAATTATTTACAAAAATTACAAAAACACTTATTGTGAGATAACTACAATAGTTAGACATATGGTGTCGCGATGTATTTTGTAGACAATTACATGTTCTACAAAGTTGTAGTACATAGTTTTGTTCTATATTCAATAGTTTTCGCAGCGCACGCGCCGTAAGGAATTTTTTTGTCATTTTTTTTACACCTTGTGTTACATTATTGAACTTTTAGTAAGGATCCCTATTTTTTTTGAAAATATAATATAGCCTATAGCCATCCTCAATAAATGGACTATCTAACACCGAAAGAATTTTTCAAATCGGACCAGTGGTTCCTGAGATTAGCGCGTTCAAACAAACAAACAAACAAACAAAAAAACAAACAAACTCTTCCGCTTTATAATATTAGTATAGATATAGATTAGTATAGATAGATAATAGATAACTTCCACACTCCTGCACAGATCTCTTGCCCTTGAACACTGGAGTGATAACACTCAGTCTCCATTGGGCGGGGATTCTGCGGGTCTTGAGTATGCGGTTAAAAAGGTTGGTTAAGATGCCCACACCACGAGAACCCATAGCCTTCCATACTTCGATAGGGACTCCATCGGCGCCGACAGCTTTCCGATTCTTCATGCAGCGAAGTGCCTTGCGCACCTCCTCAGGCGTAATCAGTGGCACAAGTCCTAGATTCGGAAGGAGTTCCGGTGGCTGCACCTATTTATACTGCTTATTGAGCAGCTCGTGGAAATAAGAGCGCCACCTCTCCTTCACCGCGAGGTTCTCGCATAGCAGGTTACCATTAGGATCTTTTACACAGCGGCACTTGGATACACCCGTGTAGATCAGCTTGTAGCCATTCCCAATGAGCCGGGATCTGCTGCCTTTCCATCGAGTCTCCTGCAGGAACGCCACGGCCACCTTCCGCCTGGAAAGTACGTCGGCCAGCTCCCTCGCGCGTCCGGTTAGCGTGCCAATGTTCCAAGTTGCGAAGCGGAGTTTCGGGGCTCGCGTCTTTAACCGTGCCCGCCCGTGGCACGGTAGCCCTAGTCCACTTGCCACAGGAGTCGGGCGAAACTCCTGCGCGCCGTTATGCGGCGGCGCCCTATCCCTGTGGCCATATCTTTCATTCGTACTTTCCATATAGATTTGGCTATATTTCGACTTTTACGAGAGGGACTGCCTTCTGACCTCCCAACCCCGAAGGGAAAGTCTGCGCCAGAGCCTCGTCCGTTTTTCAGCAGGTGCACCGGCTAGCAGGTGAGGTTGGCTTGGGCCCAACGATCTTAGTGGGCCCCATACACACCCAGTGGGCCCCATACACACCCTGAATGTTATAATTTGCATTTGGCAGATATAGGTTTTATGACATAAACGTATTTGCTATAATGTTTTTATCCAGGGAGGAAACAGTCGACTTCGTTTGTATGGAGAAAGAAGGTAGACAGTCCTCATAAGCTAGATTCTCTCCACCCCAAAGAGAAATGTCCTAGAAATGCCTAAGCAGAGCGAATTGTTTTTACATGAAAATAGGTTGCTTTTCTACAGTATGAGGAGTCAAATGTATTAGTTTCTAATTCCATGAAAAAGAGACATCAGCCACCACTAGGAATTATCTCAATTAGGCATGTTTTGAAATCATCCCGCTCACCTGTTCCATACTATAAAAATTATTCTTGTTCCCACCACACCCCGAATATATTGCTTCATGACAAGTTTTCCATAAATGGTTGTAATAATATCTCTTTGCAGCTCCAAAACAGAATCCATAGTCGTACGATAAGTAGCAATATCTGGGACGTGTTTCTGAAAATGAAAAGGTCATAGTGGATTTTTCAGAAACTCGGTGTATCTATTGCTGAACAAAGAGGCAAACAGGCATGCTGATATGAGAATGACTGTTAAAAAAAATCTTTGTATTTCTAATAACATAACCAATCACATAGTTTCAACTAAATTCACACTTCACACACACCTACCCTAGAACGTTTTTTCGCAAGATCTCTTCTTAATTTATATCTACAGATAACACTATTGCTTCTTTATAGACAATCAGTTAAATTTGTATTATATAAAAATTAGGAATCTGTTATTGGCTATAAGATTGATTTATTTTGTGACTTGTAATTTTTGTAAGAGCTGTTGATTCCATGTTAATAAAGAAAATAAAATAAATATTTTGGATAGAAATTTAAAGCTAACCCTAGCAAATAGGTAGCATTTTTTAATGTACCTACTCTTAGTACCATACGTTATAATATGTTAGGCAACCAGACATTCAAATATTCAAAGATTTATTTGCACAAAGCATGGTATTACAATGGATGTTTTAAGTGTAGTGTCTCACATACTTGGGGCTAGCCAAAAACGTCAGTAACCTTATTAATAAACGTGTCTTTTTCCGTGACAAGAACTTTCGAAGTTGACAGACAGAAACAAAACGTGGTAAAATTACTCCGACCTTACTCCTCGTTTACTTATTAATAAGGCCATGTGAGTTTATATACTTACCCGTGCTGGTAGAATTACTCAAACAATTATCTTCACATTCTCGTTGCGTATCGAACCTGTTACCATTTCCTTGACAGCCTCCCCAACTGAACGTAGCACCACAACCTTTTTTATCAGGGCGTGGATCGTAGTAGAACATCATAATGTTAGCGCGACAAGGACCTTTGTCTGGTTTTAGTAGGCAGGTTTTTGATATGACTGTAAAACAATATATCTTCTTCTTCTTCTATCTAATATATAAAATTTCCATGTCACAATGTTAGTGACCGTACTCCTCCGAAACCTCCTCCGATTTTTACCAAATTTTATATGCGTAATCAGTAGGTCTGAGGATCGGCTACTATAAATTATAATTTATAAGGCAAAACAACGTTTGCCGGGTCAGCTAGTATTATTATAAATTTAAAGCCCACAAAGACTTAATTTTTTTTAATTGATTTAATATATTATGTCGTAGGATAATGATTGGCTATGATATTTCCTAATCTTACTGAAATAAGTTAGGTTTTTTGCATAAAAAAACTCATTGCTTGTCATTTGGTTCCTTCACTCTGATTGGCTCTATTTTGGTTTACAAATAAACTCTTACTGTGATTGGCTTATAGTTTGACCTTGTAAATTAGAAGTAATTTGTAAGCTTTGTATTTATAGTATTAGGTAGGTGCTTTGGCGACCGCTGCCGCGGCACAAGGACCGGACATGATATGGCGAGTGTGTGAGGATTTTTCAAAATTCCCACGGGATTGTGAGGAAACCAACATGTCCTAGGACTCACCACGGTCCGAAGACATGAGATATTCAGTGTTTTCTATGTATCATATGTATGTATTTACAACAAAAAAAAGTATTTATAATATGTAGTATATCCGTTGGCTAGTACCCATAGTACAAGCCTAGTGCTTAGTTTGGGGCTAGATTGCGCTGTGTGTAACGTCGTGCAATATTTATCGGGTGAAACCGCGGGACGCTGCTTGTATCCTACCTAGCTACAGCGTTTGTTCATGTCGTTGAAAACAAATTAATTTTCTCGTCTCTCATTAGTGCAGTTTGTAAGCACTTAAATCGTATTACTGGTGTGCTATGAGGAACTAATATAACTTTAAAATTGTATGAAACTTCGTCAGTTCATATATTCTGAAAAAGTTTCAGTTTAAAGGGTTTATTATCTAGAAATATTTAAAAAAATATCTATATCTACACTTCTACATTAATCTTCTAATATATAAAATTTCCATGTCACAATGTTAGTTACCGTACTCCTCCGAAACGGCGCGACCGATTTTTACCAAATTTTATATGCGTATTCAGTAGGTCTGAGAATCGGCTACTATCTATAATTTATAAGGCAAAACAACGTTTGCCGGGTCAGCTAGTAATATTATAAAGAGGAAAGATTTGTATTTGTTTGTGTGTGTGTGTGTGTGTGGCGTATGTTTGTAATAAATAAACTCAAAAACTACTGTACTAATTTAAAAAATTCTTTCACCATTATAAAGCTAAATTCACCCTGAGTAACAAAGGCTACTTTTAATCCCAATATTCCTACGGGATCGGGACGTACGCGGGTGAAGCCGTTATGTATAAAATAGTAGACAGGGAAACATTCGTTCGGGGTGGGAACTCGCCTGGTTTAGTTCGTAAACACGCTGGGGTACTTAAAGATCTAGAGACGCGAGTTCAAGTCTCACCGCGACTAGGCGAGTGAATTTTTGAAACCACAGTAAAATCTCGACGTTTCAAAACGTACGTATGTAATTTATACATCGTTCCAAATGAATTTTGAATTGAATAGAATTGAAGAAGTGTTTTCGATGTGAAACATCTATTATACGCGAGGGTAAACCAAAAAGTTTCCGTGGCGATACAGGCCATGGCGACGCCTCGCCACGCTATTGGTATATACGATGGAATATAATATGTACTATATGTAGGTACTTAGCGAGTCGATGTTTCATATCTGCCAGGCGTCCCGTGACTACTCGCATTTTTTTCCTTTAAAATATTCCTAGTAGATATAGGTATGCCTAGCTAGAGCATTAAATATAAATTATGATCGGGACTTCCGCGGGTGAAACCACGGGGCGCGGCTAGTTTAAAATAGCAGTCACGCATCGCATCGTTGCTATTAAAAATTATCAGGCGCTTACTTTTTATCGAAATATTTGAAATTGACATAATTATTATAGACCGAGATCCCAGAAGTGGCAGACCTCACGTATTTTCTGACTAACGAAATGTGGTCGATTGAGTAGTGTTAGTATGTACTAAGAACGCATGCCTACTTGCTGGCCTGCCGCGACGGCCAATTCTGAGATATCAGGTCATCAAGATTACATTACAAAAAATTACTTACCCCACGTTAATTCTCCGAGCTGATTTTCACGTATATTTTAGGTAATGTACTTAAAAATAAGTCGCCAATACTCCCATTCACTTTCCCTCGGCCGTATTACTTTGCAGTCGCTTTAAAGCTCCCAACATAATTACTCGACTTTACGTAAATTCTGATGCTCCATTTTTATATATGTCCACCAGATAACTATTTTAAAACCTTTTACAAGGAGACAGACCGATCCAAGGGGCCAATCATCCCCTGATATCTCAGAATTGGCCGTTGCGGCAGGCTAGCAAGTAGGCATGCGTTCTTAGTACATACTAACACTACTCAATCGACCACATTTCGTTCGTCAGAAAATACGTGAGGTCTGCCACTTCTGGGATCTCGGTCTATTAGGTACGCAGATGAAACTTAAAATCTGTTTAGTAGCAATTAGGTTGCAATTTTTTTTAGCGATTAGGTTGCCATTTGTTTTATTGCTCAAGGCAAAAATGCCTTGAGCAATAAAACATAAGAAATAGCAGTAGGTATGGTCAAAGATGGCTTACCGACTGCGCCGACCCCAAATTATAAAAAAACAATTTGGGTTTTACCGGACCCAGGGCTCCTAAGAGGGATGCAACCGGAAACATCGCTCGGATAAGAAGAGAACTAAAGGTAGCAATTTTAAGCTACCGCTAGTGTTTTAATAGAAGCAAATAGATAGCAATTCTTGAATATACCTTATACCTACATTATAGGCAACACGCCATTCAGACGCCAACTATTTATTTATTATTAACTAGCTGCGTCCCGCGGTTTCACCCCCGTCAGTCCCGATCTTGTGGGAATATCGAAATCAAAAGTAGCCTATGTAAAGTAGCTTTCATTTGATGAAAGAATTTTAGAAATCGACCCAGTAGTTTTTGAGTTTATTCGTTACAAACATAGGACACACACACAAAAATACAAATCTTTCTCTTTTCTAATATTACTAGCTGCGTCCCGCGGCTTCACCTGCGTAAGTCCCGATCTCGTGGGAATATCGGGAGCAAGTGTAACCTATGTTACTTAGGGTGAATGTAGCTATGTAATAGTGAAAGAATTTTTGAAATCGGTCTAGTAGTTTTTGAGTTTATTCATTACAAACATACGACACATACACACAAAAATACATATCATTCCTCTTTATAATATTAGTATAGATGTAGATTAGTATCTCGAAACTATAAATAAACAAAAGACAATCAAAACAAAAACAAAAGACGATGGAAAAGGCAACAAAAGTCGATCGAACTTACCTCTTGTGTCCTCGATTTTTCTATATTGAATTTTCGACGCAATCGTGTTATATTTTATCTTCATTTCGACAAAGTTTATGCTATTGAAAAATATTATGAATACGAGTTTTACAAAAACAACAAAAGATTTCATTTTAGTAAATGCAATACGTATTGCCTATATAAAAGCGGAATGTCGAAGTAATAAATATTGCGAAAATAAAAAACGATTTATCGATCCTATTTTTTTATATTGAAAATACTTTTATGTCGCTCGAGTTATTTTCCCCGATGTTTTGTTGTATTGTTTATTGTGTAAAATATACATTTAAAAAGCTGTTGTTACGTTTTGATGAAATATTTTTCATTATTTGAATAGGTCGCAGATTTACGAGTATAAGGCGCAATTTGAGATTTTTAAATATATTTTGTTGTATTTCTGTCTGACAATAATTATTAATAGTTAGGTTTTCACACGGATCGGACGCGGACGGGCGGTTCGTGTGTGAGATCCACGTTTTTGCCAACCTACAGCGTCCGCACCTGTTTTGTCCGCAAAACGGGACTATGAAAAAAACCCTAAGGATGTTTATCTCGATACTAGGCGTTGAGAACGTAATGTTCTAGTACTATTCAACTTAAGAGGATAGTCTCCATTCTCTTTCTCCATACAAACGTAGTTTAAATTTTCCTCCCTGGATAAAGACATTAGAGCAAATATGTTTATGCCATAAAACCTATATCTGTCATGACAATGCATCTACCTTTTTATTATTTTTATTTTTTTATTAAAATAATAATAATAAAAAAAATAAAAAAAAGGTAAATGCATAGTCATGACTATGACAGATATAAGTTTTATGGCATAAACATATTTGCTCTAATGTCTTTATCCAGGGAGGAAAGTTTAAACTACGTTTGTATGGAGAAAGAGAACGGAGACGATCCTCTATTTTTTTTGCGGATATTATGTGGAGCTTTAGTTTTTTAAAGACTCCCGACGTAGTCAGTTAGCTGATTTCTAAAATAACTATGAGTCGAAGCCTACTTTTTAACCCGATATTTTCGGGAGACTAGGACTTCTTAGATAACTGGAGGAAACCGCGGAGTATAACTAGTATTCCTTAAAAGAAGAAACATCAGACTTACCTACCACCTAAACAATATAGACGAAAAGTTGTTAGCGTGAAAGGGCTATCTTTTTAATTGAATTAGTTCATAGTGTAGAATACAGAGTATAAAAAAATCACATAACAGAATACCTAAGTGTCCTTTGGAAACTTGACGGTGAAATGAGAATTCAGCTCAAGTGTGAGTTTTTTTCAGAAAGATATTCTTTCGAGTTATTCTGGTTATCATAATATGTATGTATTTACAATAAAAGTATACGTAGATAGTATATCCGTTGTCTAGCACTAGGCGTGTTCCCATAGTACAACCCTAGTGCTCAGTTTCGGGCTAGATTGCGTTGTGTGTAACGTCGCTTAGGCACGTGTTATTTATTATTATTCTATAGCAGGTTTTCTATAACAGCTCGACTGCAACACAGAAGGTTGCGGGTTCGATTCCCGCCGGGAACAATATTTATGCGAACGATAAACTTATGTTTCTGGTTTTGGGTGTTTTCTATTTAGACAATATTATGTATTTACAAAATAAATTATTTAATGTAACAGTCCCTTTGCGCGGTGCCAATTTCTTAACACCGCTAGTCGCCGCGCCGTTGCGACGTCGACTTGCGCGGTAGGTCTACTTTTGTGTCAAAAAAGTATTGGGATATTTTGCGAAAGAGATAGGTATTTTGCGTGGGGGACATTAAAAAAAAAGGATAAGGGACTTTTGCGAGCGGGACAATGTCCCCCTAACTGGTAATATCTGTTATTTAGGTCTAGTTTGCGCTGTGTGTAAAGTCCTGCAATATTTAGGTATATTTATAGATTAGATTTTGTTTTTTTTTACTCACCAACAAATTATAATTATGTTTATTCAATAAGACATTCACATGATCCTTTTAAATCGCCAGTAATCTAGTGTGTCTTCGTAACGCGACCTTCGACGAGAAGAAGACATTAGAAACTCACAGGTTGTTCTTTTTTGCAGTGATCATGTGATTCACGTTGTCTTATATTATATTATAATATAAGACAATATGTTATATTTCGAACTATAGTAATACCGGAGCAATTGTCTATAATAAATAAATAAATAAATTCGTATATGCGTGCAAATGGGCTCACTACGCGGGGTGCCGAAGATCGTGCGAAGTGGAGACGTAAAAGTAGGAAAGGCACCGCGGGCTCTCGAGAGGGATGCAACCAGGAACATCGCTCGGATGATGATAATGATGATGAGTCAATACCTATATACTATAGGCTGTTGTAAATAGGTAGGTTCTTAAACTGCAGTCAAACTACGTAGACAGGCAGGCACTAACATTATCTTAAACTTATGTTAAACATGAACTCAGCAGAAACCACAATTAACAATGCAAATGTATCCGGCTTCCTGTTCTGAATTTCATATGTATACGTATGTTAATGAAGTTCAAGAAAAAGCAACGGAGTTGTGTCTTAGTTCAGATGTCTCGGAGTTTCGTGTTAATTTAGATTTTCCGCGGGCACGAACGGGATAATCAAATCGGGTACCTAAGTTACATTTGGCTTTAAGTTTTGTCTTATAGGCAAACTTGGTTGTTTTCTGAAAACGGGTTTTGACCTTAGATTAAAACAAAAAACTAAAGATACGGTAGGTACCTAGTCTCGGAAAATGAGACGATAAAACTGCGTCTAGCTGACGCACTAGCCTCAGTCGTATGTCGAACCGTTGCCGCGTGAGCACGTGCTGTCACACTGCGATTATCTTTTTGACATCCATAAGAATGCCTTTTTGCTTATTTACAAAGCCTAAATCATTCTTAAAGACAAATGGTTTTTAAATAGGTACAATAATAATAATAATAATAAAAATATTTATTTCTTCCCACAATAAAATTAACAATACATACTTACATAATATTGGGCTAAAACTAAGTTAAAGTGAGAAGCAGGTGTCTGAGATAGGCACTAAGCCTGTATTACAGATCACCTGGTCCCACCCCATGGCAAATTGATACATCTGTATTTACGACAAGAAAGACATGACACAATAAGAAAATAGTGAAAGGAAGACAAGTGGAGGGAGATGAAGTTGATGAAAGAGTGATGGATGTTATGTAATATGTTGTCTTTTGTGAATTCTGTGTACGAAATGGTAAAGAGAATGATGAAAAATATACCTATGTGTCAGCTTAATCAAGAAGTTGTTCGGTGAAGTCATAATCTAGATTTAGAAGCCATGATTTGACCTTTCGCTTGCAGATGGTCTTAGAAACGTCGTATATCTGCAAGACACGATTTAATTTATTGTAAAGGTTGCCTCCCTGATAGCAATAGAAATGATGAGCGAATTTGGTTCGAAACTTCTTTATTGGACATACTATGTCAAAACGACGCCTTTTATACACTTGTTTAGGATTATAGGCCATCTCCGCGTGTTGTTTAACTACAGTGAACAGGATAAATAGCTGTCGAACGGTTAACACTTCGCACTTATTGTAGAGGTCTTTAGTCGAATAATAAAAAGGGAGGAATTGAGATACTTTTAAAATCGCTCTTTGGGCTCTTTCAATTTTTATGAAGTGAGATTTGTCCGATCCTCCCCAGCAGGTGATACAGTAAATTAACACAGATTGACAAAGCGCATAGTAGACTGTCTTGATTAATTTAGGTTCAGCAACATGTCTAAGGGTTTTAAAAATGACAATGAGTTTCCTAATTCGCGCTGATAGCAGTTCGATGTGTTGATGGAAGTTCAACCTGTTATCAAGCATGACACCCAGATACTTCAGAGACGAAACCTGTTGGAGCCGAGGGCAGGTACAATCACGGTTATTGAAGTCATCACATAAATGGGAGATTACATTTAGGCTAGGCTGTGTCGAACTGTCTCTAAGCGAGAACGATATAGTTTTTGTTTTGTCCGTATTTAATGTTAAGACGTTGTTTCTCAACCATTTATTAACCGTGTTAAAGCCAGCCTGTGCATAGTTGAAAACTTCGGCCCAGGAATTACCGCTGAAGAGTAACGCCGTATCGTCTGCAAAAGCAACGACCCTGGCGTTCCCCAGTTCAGCATTGCACAGATCATTGACATATGCCAAGAACAGCGTCGGACCGAGTATACTTCCTTGAGGAACGCCAAAACACGTTGTAGCTTCATCGCTGACAAAATTGCCTATTTGGACACGTTGAGTACGGTTCGATAGATAGTCTGAAAAGAGCTTGAGCTCATGGCCACGTACACCAAGGTGCTCCAACTTTTGAATCAGGATGGGAACCGAGACTGTGTCGAACGCCTTAGCAAGGTCTAGGAATATTGCTACAGCTTTTTGCCTGCTATTCAACTTATCAATAAGGTAGTCAGTTACAGCATGGATTGCTCCGGCAGTAGACTTATTTTGTCTAAAGCCAAACTGATTGTTGGACAACATATTATTATTTTCGAGGTAACTAACTAGACGCTTGTTCAACAGGCGCTCTAAAATTTTTGAAACTGTTGGCAGTATGGCTATAGGTCTGTAATTGCTGACACAATCTCGGTTACCACTTTTGTAGATAGGTTGTATTCTGGCCTCTTTGAAACTATTAGGGAAGGTGGCTGATGAGAAAGCGAGATTGCAGATATATGTTATGGGGGGCGTTAAAATATGTTTGAATGTTTTAAGGATATCCGCTGATATAAGGTCAAGACCGGTTGCACATTCAGATTTTAGGTTTGCAATAGTTGTGCCGTACAATAATTGTATGAAAATGCATGAAGGTGTTTCTAGCTCATTTTTCGAATACGCAATGTTAGAATATACCGTATCTACTACTTTTGTTTTTATCTAAGGTTTTGACATAGTCATGTGTCAGATTTTTTCCGTTTTCTAAAGCTCAAAATATACCTACTTCGTTTTTAGGGTTCCGTACCCAAGGGTAAAAACGGAACCCTAATTACTGAGACTTCGCTGTCTGTCCGTCTATGTATGTCTGTCACCAGGCTGTATCTCATGAACCGTGATGGCTAGCCTGTTGAAATTTTCATAGATGATGTACTTCCGTTGCCGCTATAACGATAAATACTATAAACAAATAAAACAAATATTTAAGGGGGGCTCATATTTGTAAAGAAATTCGTGCATGTGTGCTGTTAGGTGTGGTCTATTTTTGGTAAAGTTTAAGTGTAAGTGTCACCGTGTATTTTGAGCTTTAAACTTTATGTATATGTGCATGATGTAAGCGAACTATCTACTATGTAAACTGTAATTTGTGGTAACATGTTGTTCGCGAGGTCTACTGTTCGCAGAACTATAACTAGTTAGGTATCTCAGAAGCGAGACAAAAGCATTAAATGCCATGCATTGCATAGTGTCGTCTATAAATACGGCTGTTAGCCATCCACTAAACCGATTATAAGAAAAATATGCCTTAATAAACGAAGATTTATTGTCAGGTTTTAAAACTATTAACTATCTAAATAAATAAAAATCTATCAAAAATACAACCTAAAAACATTAATTATACCTATTACCAAAAAAATAAATTAACTTTTTTATACCAACAACCAAATTAAATTAGAATATCTAATCAAAATACAACCAAACATAATTACAATGAAAAAACAACAAATGAAACTAGGTAATTATGTTAAAAGGAAAGTATACCTTCTCTTTGTCCATACAATCATAGTCGACTGTTTCCTCCCTGGATAAATACCTACATTAGAACCAATATTATGTTTATGACTTAAACTCACTGACCTGAATTATATGGACAGGAGGTCTCGCACTGAATTTTGTGCCTATTTGATCTGCGCCATGTTCCGCTGTTGTCGCGCGTTTTCTATTACAAGTGATCGTCCATGGAACTAATAGTTCCGGAGACGGTCACCATCACTCTCATAATATTGGCGCAAGTCGGCACAAAGATCTAATGTAATTTTGTATGGTATAGCAATACCAGCGTACTTGTATAATTTAATTTCAGTGCTTAAACCTATATCTGCTATCTAATGACCATGCAGGTAGAATAGGAAGTAGGACCTATGATAATAAGAATATTAAAAAAAAAACAGTGAGGCATGATCATGGCAGACATAGGCATTAAGCCATATACATATTTGCTCTAACTAATCTCTTTATCCAAGGAAAAAACACTACCTAGACGATATTTGAATGGAGAAAGAGTATTCTTTCCTCTTAAATATATTATGATGATGATAATAATATTTAATTAATAAATATGATAATTTCTCTCTTGCGTACATGCCACTTAGAGCTATGTACCTATAAATAAATAATTCAAATATTTTTTTTATTTTCATAATCACATTGATTGTCCAACTACTTTCAGGAAATTTTCGTTTATCCATTCGGATCTGGAAATAAAAACATTTTTTATGATTAGGTAAGTACCTATTTACATTTGTACGTACTTATAAACATAAATCCAATGTTATTTGTGCTGATGCAGGAATATTTCTTAATGTTATTTGATGCAGGGATTGATTCGAAACGGGATCTATCGATTTAAAAAAGTTATATCACCTTCCATTGCTGACAGTCTTCATCAAGTTGAACACATAACCGGGGCAGGTCTCTTGATGCATGATCCTGGCGTTGAATAAGGCACCTTGGCATATACAGTAAAGCAACTCAGGCAATGGTATGCTGGTGGGTAGAAGCTTCTTCTCGTAGAGAATTGTCGAATAAAGCTGGTGACAACGAGGTTCTATGTTAGCAAGATAATAATTTAAATCCTAATAACAAATGTGTATTGTATTTACATTAATTTATTTGTAAAATAACAACTTTAGAGTCTTCTAGAGACAAATGCGTACTAGAGAACTAGTCATTCGTCTTTTCAGATGAATCTCCTGCTTCTATGCTGGTTTATTTTATAGCTTCCTATAGCTGAGTCAGTTTTTCAGAAGAGAATAAAATTTGAAAAATAGAAGAAGCACCTACTTACCTTAAAAGCTGCAGTGACTGATGCTATTGAGAGTCCAAGACTCGGGCTAAAGAGAAACGACAAACCGGCTAGATACCCAGCAGGTAATGCGTATTCCGCTGAATCGAAACCTTTTTTACGGCACAAGTAGCATATCACAGCCTGAAACAGAGAACCTTGGTCAATTGATGATCACTAGATCATAAGGCGGTAGCAAATCCGATTCTCATTGTCCTGGAGGGTTACTGCGGTTCGTTTCGATACGACATCGATACTGTCATACAATGATTCTACTGTCATATTCTGATAGTAGGGTGACAGTAGAACCATCGTTATGACAGTATCGTTGTCGTATCGAAACGAACCGAAGTAACCCTCCAGGATTGGTATTTTAACGGAAGACAATGTAACTGTCTGACTCATTGATGGACAAAGCACAGCATTTTTAAACCGCTTTGTCTTGATACTTCTATTTAGAACGAGAACTCCTGTGCTCAAAAAAAATTAGGACCGTAAAGGAGTAGTTACTAAAAAGGAATTGAACAATACATAAAACTAAATATATCGTACTCTATAAATACCGATATAGCTCCCGAAGAACAAAGCCAACTTGAAATGCTTGCCCCTTATTGATGAAATTGCTTTTATTGGACTCTTGATTTTTGGTAGTATCGCTCTTGCTAACGATATGGCTAAACCAATGCCAAAATATGTTGTGTAACCCTGAAAATTTCAAATTGTTTCATTAGTGTTGAGTAGTGAGGCATTTCGATCTACACAACACCAGGCCTCCATCACTCCATGTACTTGCGCGCTATAATTACCTACCGCCTCTCGGACCGCCGGCGATCCAAGTTCAGTGCGGTTGTCGCAAGCGAAGCGCGCGCACGTTGTACGTTACGTAAAATTGTTTGTTCGATTTCGAATTTTTGCAACATTAAAGTTTAATAATGGGTACTTTAGAGATGGTAAGAAATACATACAACACTATATTAAAGTTAAACAATTGTAAATACAATAAATGATTTTCTTAAAATGGTGTTGTTATTTATTTTACTTTACTTAATGTACAACTCAACTATTATATTATTATAGCTGACCCGGCAAACGTTGTTTTGCCTTATAAATAATAGATAGTAGCCGATTATCAGACCTACTGAATGCGTATGTGGAGTTTGGTGGAGATCGGTTCGTCCGTTTCGGAAGAGTACGGTAACTAACACTGTGACATGGAAATTTTATATATTAGAAGAAGAAGAAGAAGATACCTACACTCTATGGTACAACCCTAACGCTTAAACTGTGGCGTAGGTAAATTCTGAACACAAAGGAATTGCGCTCTTATGAGCTAAGTAGTAAGGCGCGATTTCGAATGAACCAGGTGCGTCGGAAATTTTGTAGGCTATTAAAATGGCGGCTTTCTTCAAGATCAAAGCGGTGCAGCTTCTGTACGTAGTACTATTATTTATTCTGTGACAACACTCCGTCCGGCCCGCAGACCAAGTAATCTAAAGTGCTCTTTGGGGCGTTTTGTCTATGACAAGGACAGTGCTAGTTACTGCAGAGCATCTCCACGGGCTGATTCGTACGATAGCTTGAATTGTAAACGAACTATAAAACTCGCACTAAGTCCTCTGTACGAATAAAGGAGGGCAGAGACAAAACGAGCCAGAACAAGCGAGGGCAAATAAAAAAGAAACAAATCGCCGATAGGTGACGCACGCTCATAGACTTTGCGAATGCTTTAGCTCCATCCACCCACACTACACCACCAGACCGCACTGGACTTTCATTGTGGTTTGTTTTCTATCCTTCGTTTCCATTGTTTGCCACTGCTCGTTTAATTTGTTAAATGTCCAACTTGTGTCCAGTAGTGTCCAGCAGCTGTGTCTAGTGTCTGGCTTAACACACCGATATTTACGCGCATATTATGAGATCCAAACGATTTGTCTACCTTCGCTATGTATTTGTGGCACGGTCCATTATGAGGACATACTTTAGGATCATCTGGAGTTTTTATTCTCACTTTTTCTGGAGTGTATAACCTGCAAAAAATAATAATTTTATCTAACTATTTTCTATACCTAACTTAATATTTTGCAAGATCTATCTTCGGACAGAAAAAATATTATATTAATATAGGTTCTAACCTATGAATAAAAATAAATTAATAATTATCGCATTGGGCAATTCGCAAAAAGCAAAAAAGAAACTAACCTAGACTGACTCACCAAAACAGTGGCGTCTTCTCTTTCTTATCTCCCTCTAATCGCATAAGATAGAATAGGATAGCACTACCCAACATGAACATGAAAGTTTGGTGCGTTCTCGTGATGGATATGTGACCAGCTCTTTGAAAATTGCGAAGCCAATATTCTATGAACTGAAAAATAAAATAAAAAAACATCACAATTTTGTGAAGGCATTGCCTAGCAAAAGAAACAATTTAACACATTTGTATAGAGTTGCGGATCGATAGACGACTATCGATATTATACCTAGATGATTTCGAAAGTCAACTTTTTGTAATAAAATTGTCGATAGTTTGGCAACTCTAATAGCGAACTTAGATCAGACTCAAATATATACTCAGGCCTTGCTCAGGCCACTATAGAAGACGGATCGAATATCGTTCTTATTCCTTCTTAAGAAGATGTGCGTGCTACATCTTAGACCACATAATTACTTATCATCTGGTGAGGTAGTGGTCAAACGCTCATCTATTTTGCATAAAAATATGTACTTACCTATTAATTAGTATGTTAGGCTATATTAAATTGGCATTTATGGACTTGGTGTACTAGGTATATAAGGTGTAATATCAGGATAGCGAATATATGCTATGATAACGATGATGCTAATTTAGACCTAACAGGCTCATAAATAATAATAGTATTTTTATCCATTCATACATCCTCGCGGCGACTGCTGAGAAAAAAAGTATTGAAGTCAGAAATTTGATAATGAAGGAACTTACCAAATTACAAAAGAGGTTGATAACCAATCCTCTCCTACTTGGGGGCTCCAAGTAAATGTAGAGGCCATTTACTCCAAACGGTACCAGCAGGTACGTGTAGTAGTTGAAATGGCCTAATAATCGTCTACAACAAACCAGCACCACTATAATTTGCATCATTTTTGAGAAAATGATATGAAATCTTATCTGCTACAATTTTTTTTACCCCATAAGTCCTTATCCCGCAAGAATATTGGGATAAAATGTAGCTTATGTGTTATTCCAGATCTCTATACCCTATTTCAGAAACTTAGCTCAAAAACGTAAACAAAAATCCCATACATTTATTTGAAAGTGGCAGCTATTTATTTGCTGTTTCCTCTAAAATTGACAGTTCTTTGTTCACATTTTTTATCTTAATTTCTGAAATAGAGTATAGTTATCTACATACTATAGAGTTTTATAATTTACAAGCAGAGTCCTGTGTTTTTCTCGCGTAAATCCCGATCCTGTTGTATATCGGGACCAAATCGGTTCAGTAGTTACAGAGATTACCCGGAAAATACATACATACAAACATTATTTGTTACCAACGTTACCTCTTTATAATATCAGTATAGATTGCAACCACATCGTTTTGGCATAAAGGAGCAACAAACACTCATACTCACAGGATCAGAAAGTCTCTCACCGAAACACATTGTAAAATACCTACCTAATAGTACAGCTGACGCTAGGTGCCGTCGAACACATTAACAAACCCAGTAGCGTAGATCTCACGTAGTATTCTCCCATTTTGATCCACTCTTCTTTTCTGAGCATCTTTTTTCCTCGCATTGCTATTTGAATCTAAAAGAAATCATCGATATCATTTTTTTACATTTGAGTCAATAAATGTCAGAATGAGCCAATCAAGATATTCCATGTTTAGGATTTTTTTTTATCAAAATTAGAACCCGTAACCTTAGGCTTAATGCATTTGTATGACATCGTCCAAATTTAGTTGCAGCACATTGTTTTAATTTATTAGTAGCTTCTGGTGACCAAATTTAAATTTATCAGTTCAAATTTATTAGTAGGTATTAGCTTTTGGTGACCAAAGGGCTGGCGGCTTCTTTGGTCAACGAATGGGTATTGCTATCTAAAGGGGCAATGCATCCAGCCTTTTGGGCACCATACCTAGGGACTCATTTTTGTATTATTAATTTTAATTTATTCAGTAAATTAAGATGGTATACCATTGTTGGTACAGTTATATTAATTAACTTACAGCATAAACAATAGCATAAAACTTGGCGCTGCCAATAGTGGAATGCATAAAGAGTGGAAAGAACGACTTCCAGCAGCTCTCGTTCCATGGATGCAGCATTGTGTGGCAGTCCATGTCCCGACAGGTGCTGTCGAACAGGTGCTTGCTCACTTGCACCATGGTGGACTGCTGGAAAGTGGAAATAAGTTGGTTATAGAAAGACAGAAAGAGAAAGCATACAACTTACATATTAGTACAAAAACAAGATTTGTAATAAAAATTTAAAAAAAACCTATTACAACATAGGTACAGGTACTATAGGTAGGTAACTGTTATAGGTTCTTGCGTTATTACAATGAGAACCCCATTGGCTTGTCTGCACCTGTCGATCTTAAATGGTCGTGCACGTTGGCGTGGCTGGTCATTACTTGGATGGGTTACAGATAATTTGTGTGTCAAAAAATCAATTTCATCATGATCTACCGTGCTTCGAAAGGCACGTAGGGCAAGGGCGTTTTCTTAGAGGGGTTAGACAGTAACGCCAGAAGAGCCTACTCCGGTTTGGCGGCTTTGGAGCCCTAGGACATGTTCGGTTTCCCCACGATGTTTAAGAACCATATGTTACTGGCGCACATCATTTTGCATATTCAAACGCTCTTTTATAAAAATAGCTACTTATCTCTTAAAACGATTAGGATTTTTTGGTTTGTTGTTCTGTTCGACTAGATAACGGTGTTAATCCGCTTTAATATCTTAGATAACCGGTTTAAAGTGCAGATGTTGTAATCTGGTATGTAATTATAGTCACGCCTACGCAAAAGACTTGGATCAATATTTGCTACATTATCCTCTGCCAGTCGTAAAAGGTAACCATTCCGTTTCCTGGTGGGAGGCTTCGGCCGCAGCTTGTTGCCACTCACCGGTTGTGTTCCGATACATTGGCCGGTGCAGCCATTAAGGTCAGATCTTGTTCCACTTCTGTCTTTCTTCTTCTAAATAAAATCATCTATCTTGTGTAAGAATAGCAACGTTTGATAACTGGAATTCTATAGGACGAATCCACAATGAAACGGATGTGTTTTGAAACGGACACTATCGATATCTCAAGTTTTGGATCGAAAATATTTTATGTTTTTTGGGTGTTGGCACCATTGATGATTACAGGCCCACAGGTCTATGGTCATCAATAGTGCCAACACCCAAAAAAACATAAAATATTTTCGGTAGTGTCCGTTTCAAAACTATGTACCTGGGGCCAACCAGCCTAAGACTTTTCTTAGCTCGCATGTCCCCGTGTCTACTTAATTACAATAATGTACTAAACTAACCGTATGGGCTTTGTCGTGACAAAAAGCACTCCAGGAACCCTCCTGGAGTGCTTGTCACGACAAGGGAGGGAGGGCCGTTGCCGTTGGGAAAGAGAGCCAACGGCGAAAATGCTCAGAATTTAAATTAAATGGCTAATTATGATACTTGCTTGCGACATAGCTACGTTACTATAATCGCAATATTAATTTTGTTATCAAATCATGCGATTACCAAGCGTCTTAACTGATCTTATCATTACAGTGCGACAAAATTAAAATGGACGTCATCCAAGTACATTTAAAATGTACGAGTCAAGATATAGGGATGAGTTTGATAACTATGCAACCTGATGGAAACTGATGCGCTGGAAACTCTAACACTAGATGAAGTTTAGTGAAGTTAAGAAGAAGAAGAAGCGTGTTTTCCGAATAAAAATAAAATAAATAAATAGGTAAACTAATTGACCCTAAACATGTATAAATCATCATCATCATCCAAGCGATTTTCCCGGTTGCATCCCTCTCGAGAGCCCGGGGTCCGCTTTCCTACTTTTACGTCTCCACTTCGAGGCCATTTGGACGCATATCTTACGACGTCAAGCCAGCTCTTCTTGGGTCTTCCTAATCTGCCGCGGCCGGGCGGAGGCGCCATAACAAGACATTTGTTACCCACGCAACTAGCCGGTTTTCGTAGAACGTGACCGTACCACCGTAAGCGGCATTCTTGCAATTTATCTGCAATGTCTCGGACATGAAGGCTGCCCCTGATGCGGGAGTTTGGATGAGGATGTGTGGAGTGACGCGGTCTTTTCGCGTCACTCCACACATCCAGCGCAGCATCTTCATCTCCGTGACATGCAGCTCCTACTTATGTCGCTCAAGCACTGGCCACGCCAGACAACAAAATAAATAGAAACAACAATAAGGACAAAAATAAGTAAATTAATAAAATATAATTAAAATAAAATATAATTGTATTATATTGACTGTAGAATCAGAAATAAATAAATAAATAAATAAATTAAGATTTGTATTACGTAACTTTATAATAAAACTTATATTTAAAAATGTGTTCTTATAGGTATGTGTGAACTGAATATTTTTGGGTAGGTACCTAAATAATCAAATTAATATTACTATAAATCATTTGGGTACGTAAATACATTGACCTCGAAAAAGTGAATTTAATATTTTACTCATAATTCCAGTAATCACATGAACTTAAAATTAAAATAAGCCACAATACTTACAAATTTAATTACAACTTCCAACTGTTTACACCACACGACAAAAAGCAATAACACACTTTATCGTACTAAATAAACACCGCGATAAATTTTGTAAGTAATCAAAACTGGCGCGCGCGCAACTTATAAAAAAACATAGATAATAGAATCATTGGAGTATACTTACCTAATACCATAGACAAGTGATGAATGATGGATCATTAATTAAAGCCTATAGTTAAATTCAGGCGGGACATTATTTAATAATCATTGATTGACTTATAACAGTTTTAAAAATGTAGGTACGAATTAATTTAATAGTTCATTGTTCTAACAAGTTTGGCATTTTTGCCTCCACTAAACATTTTAAAGCGCACGGTTTGGAATTCACATCAAATATTCACCTCATGTATGTACCGATTCATTTGTAATAAATTTTCATTTGTTCCTTACCCAAAGGGTAAAAACGGGACCCCACTACTGAGACTCCGCTGTCTGTCTGTCCGCCTTCCTATCCGTCCTGTCCTGCCCTGCCTAACGAGTTAAAAAATATAAAAATGTTTATTTCAAACCGAACCAAACACCCATAGTAATACATGATATTATTATTTACGTCTAACAATTGCTAATGAAATGAAATAGGTACATAAGAAAAAAAAAAATTTATGACTGTGTTGTAACAAATCGTGTGAATTTTAAAATTAGGGTTATTTATAGGGACTAAGGATTTATTTAAAAACCGCGTTTTATGACCTAGACTAAAAAGACTGAGAGTATAAAATATGTGAGGAAGATTTTATGCAAAACAGAGGCAGGAATACTGAATGGAATTCTTAGCTTAACTTTATAAACCTTTGTGTCGTCACTCAGGCACCCGCAGGCAGAGCCTCGGCTTTTCAATGAGACGCATAGAGTATAATATAGGCTGTCTGGGATAGAATCGACCGTACCTATTAATACTAGTAACTCGATTTGAGAACAGTAGACCTTAAAAGCCTTATTAATGAACGTGGAGTAAGGTCGAAGTAGTGATAACAAGCTTTGTCTTTTTCAGTGACAAGAACTTTCAAACTCGACAGAGAGACAAAGGGTGGTAAAATTACTCCGACATTACTCCACGTTTATTAATAAGGCTACTAGAGTTAGTAGAGTCACTAGCACTTATACCCTTTGAAAAATAAAACATTTAGGTAAGGAGTTTGTGATAAAAAGGGAGAGCCCTGTAAGTAGACAGTATGTTTTTTTATATGCAACGCAGTGGGGGCAGGCAACCATCTTAGTAAATAAGTAAATTTTATCTAGATTAAGGAAAAATACGCATTTATAAATACACACAGAACGGAGCAGGGACTTGCGTGGTCTAGTTGGAAAAGACGTTGGGGTACCGACCCAGAGACGCGAGTTCAAGCCTCGCAGCAAGTGAAAATTTTTGAATGCGTATTTTTCGAAATTAAAGACATTTTTCGGTTTGAATCGCGTGGTTTTTATTACTTTTAGCATTGTTACAACGCTCAACGTTTCGAGACCTTTCCAGGTCTCTTCTTCAGAACACAGCTGTCAAATACGTCAGTCACGTCAGTTGTCAACCTCTCGAGCAAGACTTTGGACAGCGCAACTGTTGATGTTTTGCAACACGGGTTAAATTACGCGATAGTTCCCAAAAAGATACCTTACGAAACAATAATAAGCAACATAGAAGGCACCTTGGAAAAGAATGACCTACCAAAGGAAGATTTGGAGGCAATACGTCAGGACATATCATGTGTCTTGCGGAACGCAAAGATGCCGAAACCGAATCTTTCGAGACAGCAACAGGTAGCGTTGAACGCCGTAAGACGGGACCCAGACCTTACCATCCTGCGGGCGGACAAGGGAAATTCTACGGTTGTGTTGAATACGTCAGATTATAACAACAAAATGAGTGAGCTTTTGTCGGATCAAACCACCTACAAAAAAGTAAACAAAAACCCAACAACAAAAATCGTAAAACAGACAAAAGAAATACTTAAGCAGCACTCGGAAAAACTAAATCTGGACGTAGTGGCTCTAACTCCAAAATGCCCAAAGGCCCCTAAGATCTATGGGTTACCTAAATTACACAAAACAAATGTTCCATTACGGCCTATTGTTAGTCAGATAGACTCACCTACCTACCTCCTGGCCAAACATCTAACGAAGGTTTTGGCACCACTTCGCGGCACAACAAGTTCTTTTGTTAAGGATTCGTACCATTTCATTAGTCATCTGAAACACCTAAAGATGAGTGATGAGGACATAATGGTCAGTTTCGATGTGCAGAGTCTCTTCACTAGCTTACCGATAGGAGAATGCATCGAAATTGTTAAAAAGAGGCTAATAGATAAAGATATTCCATCTGAGTATGCAGATGTGTTGGAACATTGTCTCACCAGCGGTTACTTACTGTGGGATAACCAGTTCTACATGCAGATCGACGGTGTTGCTATGGGCTCGCCGGTCTCTCCCGTGGTGGCGGACATATTCATGGAGGACTTCGAGGAGAGAGCGCTGCGGGGTGCCCCGGTGGCACCGAAGATCTACAAACGGTACGTAGACGACACATTTGCAATTCTCCCAAAAAATCAGGTTAACTTGTTTCTAGACTATCTAAATTCCATAAATCCCCAGATTAAATTCACAATGGAACTAGAAAACAATAAATCATTAGCTTTCTTAGACACCCTAGTCCTTCGAAGTGCAGACGGGTCACTGGGACACACAGTTTTTAGGAAACCCACACATACGGATAGGTATCTGAACGGTCATTCGCACCACCATCCCTCACAGTTAGCTACTGTTGGTAAAACTTTGTTGCAGAGAGCACATGGCATCTGTGACGAGGCCCACCTGGCAGAGGAGGTCAAGCACGTGAAACAAGTCCTACGTCGCAACAACCTCCAAGTGCCGCGCCACGTTCACAGAAGCCGCCCAAAACCACCTACGGTCGAGAGAGTCCCGGCTATCCTACCTTTCATCAAAGGGGTCACCGACAAAATTGGAGGAATCTTGATTAAAACATATTATAAGCCACACAAGAAGATCCAACAATTTTTAAGACCTGTCAAGTGTAACATACCCCTGGAGGATGCTGGTATCTACAAAATCGATTGTGAGTGTGGCGCTAGTTACATAGGGCAAACCCAACGAAGTGTTGCCGTTCGGATTAAGGAACATATAGCTGATGTGAAGCACAGACGGTCTCTGAAGTCTGCAGTTTGTGAACACATGCTGGACAAGCCAAACCACTACCTCCGCTTCGATCAGGCACGGATACTGGCCACTGAGAAGCGGTATGTACCTAGAATGCTTCGGGAAGCCATTGAAATTCAGAAACACCCCAACAATTTCAATAGGGAGGATGGCTGGAAGGTGCCGCCTGTCTGGGACCCAGTACTACATTTGATTAAGTCCCAGGCCCAGCCAACAACTGCTGCTAGACAACAGGACACTGTCAGCCACTTTTGCCGGTTGTAGAATATAGTATTTTATATTAGCTTTTGATTAGAATAAATTTGATGTAAGCATAAGTCACCATAAAACAACCCCCAGGAGTTTCTTGTGACTTCTTCTCATGAAGGGGCGCGTTTGCGAAGTCACGTAGTGATAAATTAATCGTTGAAAGGTGATTTGTGCATAGTTGGTAATGATAGGCTAAATAAAATGTAAATAATAAAGTAAAATAATAATAAAGTAAATAAAAGTAATAGAGTTAAAATTAAATAATAAAGTTTAATAATAAAATTTAACAATAAAGTAAATAATAATCATTGCAATTTTTGGAACCTGCGTAGACAGGAACGTTTTTGATAACATTTTAATAGTTTTTAATAATAAGACGGTAGTCTCACTGTAACTTTTTAATACATTAGAATGACAAATCACATCTTAGTCTATCCTGAAGAAGAGACCTGGAAAGGTCTTGAAACGTTGAGCGTTGTAACAATGCTAAAAGTAATAAAAACCACGCGATTCAAACCGAAAAATGTCTTTAATTTCAATACAACATCGCGAAAACAGAAGAAGAATCTATGCGTATTTTTCCTTTACAAAAACATCTAGATAAAATAGACTTGAGCTACATATAAAAATGAAATAAATACAAGGAAATTTTATTTATTTTGTATTCAACAAATTACAGTCAAGTACCTACATACATACAAAAGATAAGTCTAAACCTGTTAAAAGTTCTTTAGCGTAGAAATAGCGACATTCCGTTATTTATTACCCGACTACGGTAAAGCCTAAAGCAAGGGTTATGATTTTAGCAGTATACGAGTATGTACATACAAAACATTATGTAGGTTTGTATGTAGGTATGTTTTTTTACCCCCCTATTGTCTGTCACGCGTTCTAAATATTGTCTTATCTGCATTATTTTACCTATCTACTCTTTGCCACCGTGAACCGGGAAACCGCTCCCAGCCCATGTTTGTTCATTAGAGGCTTAATTTGATTTTTCTAGCGCTATCTAATTGCATCCATTTATAAATTTTCTACCCTGATTATTAAAATTGACTATTCATTCATACTTAGTAGGTATTTATCCTTATGTAGTTATATACACGGTGTTCCGAGAAGGGGGCATTAAGCCGAAAGGGGGTTGTTCCGATAAGTTGTAGAAAAAAGTTTTTTCTAAAACTTTTAGAAATTCGAAGATTATGAGTTTAAAAGTTTGCATGAAAATCAGCTGTTTTTTAGAGTTTGAGGTCCTAAGTGCCCTTTTATTTAGTTTGGACCACTACAATCTTAACATTAATTGCCTTTATTTACAAAAACAGATGTTTTTTTTCAGTGATCCATCTTCAAATTTTCGAAAAAAAAGTTCGAATTTCCAAGAGTCGTAAAACAAAAGTTGTTCGCCTAGACCTCTAGAACAAACCCCTTTTGGCTTAATACCCCCTTCTCGGAAAACCCTGTATACTTACTATTTTGTAAACTATTTATTATTGTTTAATTTTTAAACGCGTAGCACCGGCGGCATAGAATAGGGCTACCCAATTTCTTCCTATGGGTGTCGTAAAAGGTATTTGCCTTTAGAGGAGACTAACGAACCTGGACTTCTCCCCGCGTGGAAGTGGGTAAACTGAAACTGAAAAGGCTAAACCTTAGTCCCAAGGAGGATTGATAAAAATATTACCAAATCTATTTGCAGTAAGTATGGTCAATGAAGACTCACCTACTGTGTCGACCACAAACAGCCGAACACACCAGCGTTTGGGGACACAATCTGTCTATAACTGATCCCGGATGGTAGCTCCTGAAAACAATTTAACTTCAGAAAAAAATAAACCGATAAAAATAAAAACCACCGTTTTTTAATAAAATCAAATGTTTATTTACATTACTTGATTAAAATTTAGATAATAAAACTTAACATTGAAATTATTTATAGCGTAAAATGGAATGTTTTACAAAAATAAGTGCAAGTATCAAAACAATAAATGTATACTTAAATATCAAATTTATAGCGATGTCTTGAATACCTTAATTGACAAAAAACAGACAGACGGACAACCGAGTGATCTTATAAAGGCGGGTCCAGATATGTATCATTTGTCCGATCCGATCATCGTATCCGTATAAGCGTATCACATATCAAACCCCGTATCAAGTTGTGGACGCCTCGATTTGCTCCGTATCCGTATCTTTACAATAGTATCCGTATCACCTTTGATGATCGGATACAAGCCGACACATAAATAAATAAAACCATTCATTTCAGGGTACTAAGGCCCATAGATACATACCTTATTGATTAACATACATATTTTATAGTAAAATAAATGTGTTAATAGATAGCTTAGAACTATGTTAGTAGCACTTCCATGACACTACACTTTAGTCTTAGTGTGTTCTAACACAGGACGGGCCGTATCATAATGGCATATCGAGATCGCATATCATCACCCGTCCACATAATATGCGATCATGGTACACGTCGGCGATACGGATACGGTGATCGGATCGGACAAATAACATATCTGGACCCGCCTTATATATCCTGTTTTTACCTTTAGAGGTGCGGAACCCCAAATGTTTTAATATGTTCTAGGGCTCCGTACATCAAAGATGATTTAAGTATCTACTTAAAAATACTTAAAAATCATTTGTTGTATGCCATCATATTTTCACAGGTTTTTAATAGACCCCTCACACGTTGCCGATTTCCAATTTGAATTGACATGAGAGAAATGTCTACAAATCTACAGGCCAGCAAACCAGTTTAAATAGGGTCATTGATCATTCGATGCTTTTTAGTCTTCCGTATCTGAAGGGTAAAAACCTTTACCACCTTTTACTAAGACTTCACTGTCCGTCTGTCTGTGACCAGGCTGTATTTCATGAACCGTGATAGCTAGACAGTAGCAATTTTCACAGCTGATTTATTAACAACAACAGTTACAATAACAAGTACCTACTAAACACAGAAAAAAATATATTGAAGTAAGGGCTCCCATACAACATAATTGTTCTTTCTTTTGTGATGGTACGAAACCCTTCATGCGCGAGTTCGACTCGCATTTGGCTGTTTTTTTTTTCTGCCTCTGTGAATGCCTTGGATATCAGCAACGTGCAAATGGTCTATTCTCTTATTACGATTTTACGGAAAAATAATGTAGTTTTTTAAAATAATATTTTTTACTATAATATCCCTCTCTAAAAATCATGCCATATTTTTGTTCTGTGCAGTTAACATTACTTACGTGCTACATTTGAGACCTTAACTTTAATTTAACATGCGATTTAATTTTAAACGTTTATTTTACATTCGATGATCATGAAATTAATCTAGCTATGTATTTAGTACCTAGCGTCCCTCTGCTTTTTTTTTCTTTTCTGGAAAAAAATTTATAAGCAATCATTTTGTTTTTGTTACAGTTCTTCGTCTTTGTAAATGTAGAACTTAATAGTTATTTGAAATAAAAATTCTTTAAGTTAGGAAGCATGGATACCTACTCGTTCTCCATACAAACGTAGTCGACTGTTTCCTCCCTGGATAAAGACATTAGAGCAAATAATGTTTATGCCATAAACCCTTTATTGGCCCTATATTAATAAAAATAAAATTAAACAAAATTAGAATATTAAAAAAAAACAAAACGTATGGGGGATGGCTGATAAGGAATTTATTTATTTATAGAGAAATTCAACAGCTGTTACACAAGATTAGAAATAAATTTTAGGGAATAGAAAGCCAATTACAGAATCTCACTGATAGGAAACAATGTAGCATACCTAAACATTATTTTCTCTAATGTCTTTATCCAGGGAGGAAACAGTCGACTACGTTTGTATGGAGAAACGAGTAGGTGGGTAAGGTATTCTTTTTCCCATATAAATCATCATCATCATCATTTCAGCTGTAAGAAGTCCACTGCTGGACATAAGCCTCCCTCATAGATTTCCAGATGCTTCGGTCATAAGTGGCCTGCATCCATCGTGAACCCGCGGCCTTAACTAAGTCGTCCGTCCATCTCGTTGGTGGACGTCCAACGCTGCGCTTTCCGATCCGCGGTCTCCATTCGAGAACTTTTCGGCCCCAACGACCATCTGCTCTCCGTGCTATATGTCCTGCCCACTGCCACTTCAAAGAGCTAATCCGTTTGGCTATGTCGGTGACCCTCGTTCTTCTACGTATCTCCATATAAATATCCCCATATAAATATCGGAGTATAAAAAAGCCTACCTACTAAATTGAACTAAAACAGTACCTATTTAAACCAATAGCTGACGTTAGTTGTTCCAATTTTGTCGGTGGTGGTTAAAGAGAAAGTCACCCTACACCACCTAACAGAACCAAATGGGTATTAGTTTGCCTGTTGCATGAAAGATGGCGTTGGTTTAAAGTTTCAATTTTTCCAATAATATTTTAGAATACAGCAGTTAAAAACAGAAAAAGGTAGGTACATCATTAACGAAAAAAAAAAAACAAAAATAATTTGAGGAATGTGCAACACACAACCTTTAAGTGGTTGGTACGGTAAATTTATCCTACTAAACTATTATAAAGGTGAAAGTTCGTGAGTGTGTGTTTGTTGCTCTTCCACGCAAAAACTGCTGAAACGATCGCAATGAAACTTGAAATATAGGTAGAAATACCTCAAAAACACATAGATTACAGTTTTTCCCGATATTCCTATGGGATCGGTTCTTACGCAGGTAAAACCAGATACTGCTAGTTTTTCTTAAAAATAAATGTAACAATGTAAAGGACAATAATCTAATTACAAAAAGCTCTCTCCACACAAATGATCTTATCCTAAAGATATTTTAACGTTACTGTAGATTAAAAAGAGCATTTAAACCTTTATAGACAGTGTTATTATTGAAATTAAAGACATTTTTCGGTTTTAATCGCGTGATATTTATTACTTTTATCATTGTTTCAACAGTGTCTTTAATTTCAATCTAATATCGTGAAAACAAAAGAAAAATCTAGTGTTATTATTACCCGCCTGCAAGAAAAGGGTTATGTTTTATTTTTTATAACTTGTTTGTATTGGGGCATAGTGCTATATAAGACGTTTTATTTATTATATCTGTCGTAGATTGCTTAACGACATACACCTTACGTAATACAGTCCTTATGTAGTGACTTTGTCAATACCTAAGGCTGTTTTAGTGCAGTACCTACAGTGCTAATTTCGCAATTCCTAGTAAGTTTTGGGCTTCCTTTGTAATATAATAATAATGGTTGATTTTACTGACCTCGTGGTTAGTCAAATATAGTACAGTACCAGTGGTAACTTCGCGCTTCCAAGTCAGTTCTAGACTTGCAGTGGAATAAACAAATAATCCTGTCATTGTACCCAGTGACAAAGCAAACGAGTCGGAAGACTTGACTTTTTACTCTCTGCACCACTCTCATGTTTTACGAACTGGTATGTACAGCAAGTGAAAAACTGTACAATAGTGCCACCATATAGGTGTCTTTGAGTTGGGGCCCTTAAAGATTCAAATGCTCTCTTTTCATTTCACGACATTTTATTATCAATATCTGTATCATTTATGATCTAAACTCCTTAATCTAAGCTCCAACCAGTGACATCATGGCTTTCTGGTTATGTTCCTCTTCATCATAGTACGGGACCTCGAGGAAGTCGAAGAACTCTTGGCCCACTGCCATTATGGGCAATAGGAAGAGGAGAAGTATAAGGATCCAACTTTGGAAGCACTTGTTTGTGCCTCTGTTGAGTGTTACTGAAATTTGAAATAAAACTCGATTATTATTGTGATTGTTTGTTTTCTTCCTGCCCTACGGCTCAGAAGGGTAAGTTTTCCGCACCTTGGAACAAAGTAGTTTACCCGCCACCGCACAGGGGAACTCCATGTTTGCTAGTGTCCCCAGTTCCTTTAGTTTATTCACAGAGTTAATCTGATGATCCTGTACTTACTTCTCTCTGGCCTCGGATCCGTCTCAGGCGTGAAGAAGTCCAGCTTAGCAGAACTGTTATACACGTCGTACAAAGTAGCTCGACACGCTACCCTCATTCTTCCGCTGAGGAACAGCTCTGACGTCACCGCGACGTCTGTCTTCACAGTGGTCCCGAAGAGACCACTCTCGGTTGGATGCAGACTTGTTTCTGATGAACGAAGCTGGAACATGACGTGGACAAATATGTAGTTATGGCAAATGCATTATATTGGAGTTAATGCAGCAAGTGTCCCACTCAGACCTTGAGTCTTAATTTTGTGTCACAACCTGGATGGCTATTATCTGACAAAAAACTATCGGCTGTAGATTCCATTCTACTTTCCTAAAACTATGTTGGAACCCTGATATTTATTTATCTGGATTTGAGTTCGTTTTAGCCACCCTGTGTCCGTCAAGAGTGTTTCCCTTGTCAAGTGACAGTATCGTTTTCCGGTGTTTCAGTTTTCCGGGAAACAAAGATCAGAGAGCCCTGAGTACTTTTTTTGGATTTTACTGTCTATTTGGCCGGGATTAGTGATTCGCAGAAATGTAAGCTTTCATACTTTTAACAAACAATAGTGACCTGCGTCAATTTCCACGGCGGTAACTTTGGCGAATGTAAATAGAAAGTTCCGGAAATTGGCAGGGTCATTTTTGAGGACCCCGAACTGTCAAACTCTACGGTGTTACGGGACTGAACACTAAGTAGCGCAGCTATTCACTTTAAATTAAGTCTATACGAACCAACAATACTGTTAGCTGTGTTAGTTAGATAACTCTGATGGGCTAATCGTTAACATATATGAGCTTTATTTATTCAGTTAACAGCCCGATTATACAATCGGTCGATAAGAGGAAATATCTAGTATGCGTGGTCTCTTACCGGCTCTTCGTTGACATAGATAGTGAGGTTAGCAGCGGGCCGCGAAGGCGTTGAAGAGCAGTTTGCTCTAAGGAGTTCACCCGGCTGGTAGCGGTCTTTATCTGTGTTCAGCACAGGCCCGGAAGGCGGCAGTGCTGGAATTTGATAACAGAAAACAATTAAAGTTTTAATTCGCAAGAAATTTGTTTTAAACTTAAGGCGCTACTGTTGACCTACAGCGTAAACTCAAGCCGACGACGCGATAAACCCGACGTCGATTTGCATGTATTTAAAGCCGATGCCGTCAATTAGAACTACCATCCTCGCACTGACCTGAATTATACATATAGACTGGGAGGTCTCTCACTGAAATTTGTGCCTATTTGATCTGATATGTGATGGTGACCGTCCATGGAACTAATAGCTCCGGAGACGGTCACCATCACTTTCAATAGAAAACGCACGACAACAGCGCAACATGGCGCAAACCAAATGTAATTTTGTATGGTATAGCAATTCCAGCGTACTTGTATAGTTTCATTTCAGTGCATCCTCGGTATTAATGACATTTGACCGCATGTCATATCGATGCGTTGGCTTTGCTTAGGCAGGGTACAAAACTCACGCTGTTTTCCCAGAGCTACTCATTCCGTAATCTACTGAAATTCAGTACCGTACTTATTTTTAAGGGGTCTGTAGCTAAAGGCTAAAAATGGGCCTTTTGCTAAGACTCCACTGTAAGTCTCTCTGTCTGTGTGATATCAGGCTATATCTCATGAACCATGATTGCTCAACAGTTTATATTTTCGCTAACGATGTATTTCTTTTGCCACTATTTTTTATATCCCTTACTGAGCCGTACGGCCGTCTCACTGCCCAAATATGTTAATTTATCTCTCCATTTATGCCTAAATGTTGGCCATAGTTGGGGAAGATCTAACATATAGTTCAGTTGTTGTTGCAGGGGTTGCCCAAAATATGTTGTAGTTTAGTCCCGCTATGGTAAGAAATACCCACCAATAAGGGTTCCGTTTTTTGCCATTTGGCTACGGAACCCTAAAACTAAGAACCCCCGCCATCAGTTTCACAGAACGAAAACAAGTTTAAAAACCTATAATTACTTGAAATATCATCAAATTTCCTTTAAGCAATTCCTAAGTAAAACCATTAATTTTATTAAAGAACTTCTAACAACTGCGGTACCGGATGAAACCTTTATTACTCCCAATAACTGAGTTAATTTTACTTAACGTTAATAATAATTTTCGTTGAAATTTTTAACTAAAGCCATCAAATAGCCGGTTTTGGTTGTTAGAAACTTTAACGGCAGTCATAATTTTCTAACTCAATTATTTAAAGCGTTTTTATATCGGGAATCGGGAGCTATTGAATGTTATAATAGCTCATTTCTATTTGCGAAATTGGTGCTCAATCTGCTTTTTATGATATCTTCCCTGTACCTATATTTTATTAATGGCAATTTTATACGGATACCTACCTACCTATACTTACAGGGAGGTTATTTTGAGGCAACCAGTAAGGGGTGGTCAACTCAACTCAAAATATGTTTATTCATTTGGATATTAACAACATACCACTTTGAAACGTCTATCAACAGATTTTATTCAATAAAACAAGTCAAACAATTTACCAAAATAATAAATCACAAAAAAGAAAAAAGACTTAAAACCTAATGCAATAAGAAGTTGTCGGCACCGCCCTCCCGCGGCATGGTGCCCAAAACGCTGGCAGCGTTCCCACGCTGGATAGCTAGGCTAACCCGCTGGGACAAGAAACTACCAGCCCTGGGATCACCAGACGCCTTGACAAGACGCGCCGACAAGTCCCGACAAACGTCTATTATATAATGTAATGTCTACTGTGTCTTTGGAACGCGACCTTCAATGAGAGGAAGACACAAGAAACTCATGGGTATTTTTTTGCAATAGGCAAGTGATTTTTTGTCGCATTCTAATATTTACTTTTGTTTATTTTGGTCCTAGAATAGCTACGACAAAACGTTTTTAGAAAAGGTGAAACAGCTTAGCTTGAAATATCGGAATCTTTTCAAAAATTATCCTCAATATTATGTAGGTACATTGTATATTATATAGGTACATTGTATATTATATAGGTACCCTTATATTGTTTCAAGATTCAAAGAAACTATATTCAGAGCGAAGTTGCAAATACCTAATACATTTTGTTTCAATCTATTTTGCATCAGAATGAGGCAATCAGGAACCTTTTTCTGTGCCTTACCTTTGAACCTTCTGTTCGCTTTTAATTATTAAAAATTCTTGTGTAAAACCAAAACAGAATAGAATATAGGATAATGCCTATGCTATTGCATATTTTATCGCGGTTCTTCTCATCTAACCGATGTTCCTGCTTGCATCCCTCTCGGGAGCCGAGGGTCCGCTAAAACCACAAATTATTTGGGGTCGGCAAAGTGGTAAGTCACATTATTGACTATACCTACTGCAAATAGATATGGCAGTATTTTTACGGTGGCCCCCCTGTCTGGCACACCAGGAAGTTTATTCACAACCGCGCGGGGAAATCTCAAAGTTTGCTAGTCTCCCCCAGATCCCTTAGTCGCCTTTAAAGGCACCCACGGGAAAAGATAGGGTAACCCTGGGTAACCCTATTCTATTCTGGGGTTACACGGTCATAATATCCCGTGGTAATACGCGTAGGTCCCGATCCCGTGCTATATTAGAAATCCTTTCCTAACGGATTAAAAATGCTTGTACCTTTGTTTTCGAGCCCCTTCCGTCGCAAAAGTTTAAACTGTGCGTTGGCAATTATGACTACGTCAAACAATTGTAAAAGCACGCATAAGCCCTCGTAAGTTCATCGTAAAATCCGGAAAAAAAACGATAAATAAACAAAAATACTTCATCTGTGAAAATTTTAACTGTCTAGAGGTTCATGAGATGACCTGCCTGGTGTGAGACAGACAGACGGACTATGGAGTCTTAGTAAAGGGGTCCCGTTTTTCCTCTCTAGACACGGAACACAAAAAAAAGATTAACCCTCATCAGCGTTTGTGAATAAAACCGCAGATCTCAGTTGTCTTCAATAACATCAAATTTGATCCGGATAGCGTATCCTTGAAACTTTCGATGAGTTCCCTCGAGTCTTTGACGAAACGTTACTGTAGGGCTATTAATCCGATTTGATATTCGTTCAACAATTTTGAAGATCCCATTTTGTGGGTCATAATAAGTACTTAAGCTGGAAACGTTAGTTGTATTAATCAAATTCTGAAGCTTTATTTATGTGTATTTAGGTAGGTATGTAGCTAACTTTTATTATGAAGATGTAAATAAATATTTAACTAAGCACTAAATGTGTATTATGTCTATAGGTACTAGACGTCGGATATACTACTTATAATATTTATTGTTTTTATTAAATACATAATACGTACGAAACGTACGTATGCAAACGTAAAAAACATCTGTGAAAATTTCAACTGTCTAGCTATCACGGTTCATGAGATACCTACAGGACAGGCAGACAGACGGACAGTTGAGTATTTAGTGAAACAGTCCCGTTTTTACCCTTAGAGTACGGAACTCTAAAAAATATTTAATTTATTTTATATATTTCGTACTAACAATCTTGAATCTATGAATAAATTTCGTTACAGGATAAGTTTGTATTCAGTGGAGTTGGTAAATCACTTCCTTTGAAGCTGATGTGATAGAGAAAACTGAATTTTATATCTTTGATGGACAACGAAACTAATACAAATGAGGTTTATGCTGTTCGCGTCCGCGCGTCCGTGTCACCACGCGTGCGAGGCACTGCCAATCATATCCTAGTGCGGGCTTTCCTATACACACGAACTCCCCCTGTTTCTTTTTTGAATATTGTCTATTAGAGCAGTTAGTATTAGGAACGAGAAATCGGGTTAGGTTACAAAGAGGGTTAGGTGAGGAATGAAAATAATATGTTTTTTCGAATTCCTAACCTAACCCGCATTTGGGTTAGGATTTCGGGATAAGTTAGGAATATATCGTATTAGTTAGTAACCCAAAGAAACCGCAGAAAGAATTTACCTAGATTACTTGATTTTGAAAAATATGCTTTTAAAATCTTTAATACCAGGCGGAGCTCGAACCCGCGACTACTGAAAATAGGAATTTACTGCTTTAACAATACGGTAACTTACATAAATCAAACCGAAAACAGTAAGCACCAAGATTCGGTAACAAGTACCTATTGTAAGTTACCTTTGCTGCAATAAACTTTCACCTGGCGGTAACTAAGTAAGTTACCAGTTTCGGATATCCGATAACTCACTCCGTACATAGTTAAAACTTGGACTGAGACTTGCAGTATCCCAAGATCTGTGTGCTTTATGAAGCATCATTTTATGTTAAGTTATGCGGTGTTGGTGTGGTGGTAAAAACATCAGTTTTCTTCCGATCATGATCATGACGTTTGACGACCTCTGTAGCGCGTCTGCAATGCAGAAGGTTGCGGGTTTGATTCCCGCCGGGTGCAAGTATTTATGCTTAAAAATATATATTTGTTTCCGGTCTGAGTGACCCTCTATGTAAAATATGTATATATTTAGAAAAGAAAAATAAATATAAGTATTATATACATTGTCTAGTCACCAGCAAGCTTAGTCGCTTACCACGGGGCTAGATGGCGCTGTGTGTTGTTCACAGCATTTATTTATTTATGAGTCATGAGTTTTGGTCATGAGTTCGAATCGAGGTCTACTAAATAGCGTTTTATGAAGGATCGAAAGATCAAAAATTTTTTTATAGAAGTTTTAAGATTATGACGTTCGAAATTTAAAGGAGAATGGGCAAAATTGTATGGAGCTTGGCCTATTAGCGGCCAACAATGAAATTGTTATTTACTGGTATGGTTTGGTCCTACAATTACGGTGTAGAAGTTTTATCACTGTGGGTCTTTTTAAAAGTGAGTAAAATGACTTTTGATTTAAAAGATTTTGCATCATTTTACTAACTAGGTATTCGAGCTTTTTTTAGTATAAAAATGTAAAATGAAATAACAGAAGTATATTGTAGTATATATATTAATTACATATTAGGGTTCCGTAGCCAAATGGCAAAAAACGGAACCCTTATAGATTCGTCATGTCTGTCTGTCCGTCCGTCCGTATGTCACAGCCACT
Organism: Idaea biselata; assembly: GCA_958496205.1. Classification (NCBI taxonomy): domain Eukaryota; kingdom Metazoa; phylum Arthropoda; class Insecta; order Lepidoptera; family Geometridae; genus Idaea; species Idaea biselata. The sequence goes on along the minus strand of OY292400.1, from coordinate 13,872,940 downwards.
TTTCTCCAAAACTATAAGAGTTATACTGCTGAAACTTGGTAAGTAGATGTATTCTGTGAACCGCATTACGATTTTCACAGATAAATAGAAAAAAATAATGAATTTTCGGGGTTCCCCATACCAAGAACTGAAACTCAAAATTTTTTTCTTTATCTATGGATAGGTCTTCAAAAATGATTTCTAATATATTTTTTTTTCTAAACTGGATAGTTTGCGCGAGAGACACTTCCAAAGTGGTAAAATGTTGGTCCCCCCCCCCTGTAACTTCTAAAATAATGGAATAATAAAACTAAAAAAAGTATATGATGTACATTACTATGCAAACTTCCAAAGAAAAATGGTTTGAACGAGATCTAGTAAGTAGTTTCTTTTAAACGTCATAAATCGTAAACCGCAATTTACCTTTCAAAACAAAATCTGTTGTATATAATAATTAATAATGGTACGCCCATTCTCCTTTGTCCGAAACCAAAACCGTAAAAAGCTAGTAGTTAGCTATTTATTTACTTATACTTATTATTTTTTTCCATTAAGAAGAATGATATTGCACACCAATCGTCTCATTTATGACTAACTAGCTGCGTCCCACGGTTTCATCCGCGTAAGTCCCGATCCCGTGAGAATATCGGGATCAAAATTGCGTATGTTACTCAGGGTGAATGTAGCTATCTAATCGTGACAGATTTTTTTGAAATCGATCCAGTAGTTTTTGAATTTATTCATTACAAACATACAGACACACACACACACACAGATACACAAACGTACAAATCTTTCTTCTTTATAAAATTAGTGTATAGATTTAATAATATTCATACCGTGTAAAGGTAAAATACACATAATATCATATAGGTACGGAAATTGCTCTGCGAAAACTTTAACCTTTTAAACTTTATGTGAAGCTACTCAGTGACATTACAACTGTGTGCGTATCAAATAAATATTTTATGTGGAACTCGTGTATTTTATCCTACTAATTCAAAACACCAAAGTTTGTAAGGATGGTTGTGTGTAACTGTTTAATATCAAATAAAATATATGGAGACCATTACAGGTATAGGTACTGAGGTCTTGGGATGTTTTAGGGGGGGGGGGCATCTTTTCAAGGCGTCAGGTGGTATAAGGGCTGGCCTCAGGGACTGGCATATGCGACAATGTAAATCACTTGATTACTGCAAAAAAAACCCCATGAGTCTTGTGTCTTCTTCTCATTGGAGCTAGCGTTCCGAAGACAAAGTAGATGACATTATATGATTGACGATTCAAAGTGTCTATACTAATATTATAAAGAGAAAAGATTTGTATTTTTTGTGCGATTGCGTCTGCTGACGACGCAGCTAGTTGTTCATAATCTAATTAAATCAACATATTTTGAGTTTTGAGGCGGTTTCTTGTCCAGCTGATAAGTTTTTGCATCTTGGGCACCGCATGCCTCGCATGGGCGTTTTGCCGACAACGTTTTATTTTTTTAGGTTATAGCTGTACTTAGTTTCGTGATTAGGTTGTTTAATGCTCAAAGCTTATCTCCTAGAAACATTTTTAAAGAAAAATAGCTCTTTAAAAATTCACTCACGGTTCGAGGTTCGAACTCGCGTCTCTAGGTCAGTCAGTACCCCAGCGTCTTAACGAATTAGAAACACGCCTTGTTTTTTTCGTTAATACGCTAGGGTACTTAGTATGTTTGTATTTTTCCTTAAAAATATTTCGAGTAGGTATTCTCAATTTGATAAAATGTTAATTAATAGTGGTACAGTTTTATTGAATGCTAAGTTTTTAGAAGCGTACCTATGTATAAAATTATTTTGTCTCGGTATTATTTGTATACGTATTTTACACATTCACGAAAGATTTACTGAACCGATTGCGATGCAGCTCGGGTACCTGTGTAAAAAGCTCTACCTAAAATATCACATAGGTTTTTTTTCCCGATACCCCTACGGAATTTGGACCTACACGGGTAAAACCGCGAAGCACACCATAATTGTGACAAAAACAGTGCAAAAGTTTGATTTTACAATGTAGTGAATTGGAATCATTACTACAACATATTATTTATTTTAAAATTCGACGCATTTAATTCTCATTTTTGTTGCAGCGTCATGAAGCAGAGGAATGTACCTAGGTATTTTATACGTTCAGTTATTTTAACATTTTATCTACATGTAAACTACAGCATTTTATCTATTGGCTTTGCACGTTGCATACACCACGCTATGTTGTGCCACTAGAAAACTCAACCGTTATAGCCAATTATTAAAAGCTTACTGCACTTACTTACCATAAACTGTAAACTGAAATAATAAAAAGTAGAGAAATTCTGGATTCCACGTTACAGGCCTTGCCTAGTGTGGAATTTACCGTTGATATAATGCAATATTTCTTTTTTGGTCAATAAATTATTTAATTTATTTATTTGGGTCAAAAGTTTTTCGCCCTTGATGGGTACTGAGAGAGTTCCTCTCCATTGGTGTATTTCTATGATCTACGCGGGCGAAACCGCGTACACAGCTACTATATTCGACGGCGACAGGTCTATGCATTTAATTATACTGTCAAACAAAGGCAATTATCCAATTGAGTGCATCTCAGAGGTAACATCTTATACCTACACTATTCACGATAAACTAAACTAGCTTTAGGCTGTCGCTTTTGAACATCAATAATTAACTCTAGCCTAACCCTACTAATAATATAAACGCGAAAGTTTGCAAGTGTATGTGACTTTGTTACTCCTTCACGCAAAAACTACAAAATCGATTGCGATGAAACATAGAACACAGATAGCTGGTGACCTAGAATAACACACAGGCTAGTTTTTGTCCTGATATTATGCTTCTAGTAATATTGGAAAAGTCAAAGGTTTGTGTCTAAGTAAGTAAATAAACAAGTATGTTTGTTACTCCTTCACGCAAAAACTACGGAACCGATTGCACTAAAGCTTAGCATCCATATCAGTTTTAGCACATACGCGGGTGGACTAACGCGGGTGAAACCCAGCCGTTAGTATGATCTAAATCACTAATTTGCTCACCTAGTCACTTCACAAATTCAACAGGTTATTCAAGCCATTGATTGCTCAACCTATCGTGTTGATTTTGAAAGAGAAACTAATGAAGTATAGATTATATTAACTTATTGAATGAATTGGGATGGTATTGTTATGTCTCAGATTGATAATGCCAACTATTTAAGAGGAAAGGACACTCGTTCTCCAAATAAACGATGTCGATTTTATTCTCACTAGATCAAGACATTAGAGCAAATAATAAACCTATATCTCCAATGGGCCATGACTCATGACCGACCATGCCTCTGAGTTATTTAAATTATTTTTTAATTAGAATAGAAATAAAATTACGAAAAGTTCAAGTAGGTAATAATGCTTAGTAATAATAAACATTTTTTTCTGGTCTGGGTGTCTCTCTATGTATAATTTGTAGGTATTTACAAAAGAAAAATAAATGACAGTATTATATCCGTTGTATAGACAACACGGTGACTATAGAGTGACCGTAACACGAGATATTTATTTACTTACCAACAACGTCGATGACTCTGGTAGCTATCTGTGTGGAGAAAGACGGCGCATCAGCTGTCACTTCGCAGCTGAAGTTTCCAGCCAAACCCAGGTCTAGCCGGCGGAGCAGAACTTGAGTACCGTTTGACCTGTTCATCTGAAATGTAAGGGTATTTAGTTTAAAAGACGTACTTTACTCCGTAAGGCACGTTAAGCAGTTGGTCCCGGTTGTTATCTCATATAGCAGTCGTTTGGAAGTTATAGGCCTTTGGGGGAACTAAAAAATTCTAGCACCAGGTGAGTCACACCACTATACGAAAAAGTAGAAGAAGAACCTCAATTGAATTTAATTTTGTTTGAATTTGCAGGCTACACCTCCAAATTCAGCTGCATACAAAATACATACATAATTATTTAAATACTAGCTGCGTCCCGTGTTTTCACCCGCGTAAGACCCGATCCTGTAGGAATATCGGGATCAAAAGTAACCTATGTAACTCCATGGTTACCCCTCGATAATGTAGCTTTCTTTTGGTGAAATAGTGTCCAGTCCAGTGGTGTCCACGAGTTCCACGACACACACACAAAAATGCAAATATTTCCTCTTTATAATATTAAGTGTAGATTATTTTAAGCTGCCAGATTGCGGATAATCACTTAAATATATTTAACCTCATGTGTATGTATATGTATGTGTATGTATATGTATGTACACAGTGTACTGTGTATGTACACAGCTAACAAAATAGCTCTGTAACCTTTGATCTCAACCTGTGCCCTTTGGCATCAGAAGAAAGACAGCTAAAACAAGCCACTGAAGTAGGTAACGCTCTCAAATTCAATGATATGATCAATCAATGTTTTGGTGTTTTTGTGTTTTGATTCATCGACTCCATCTTTTAAAAACTGCAGCAATATTTAATATTTACGACAGACGTAATTGTCAGCGCTGCAGCGGCTTTATTACATAACTTTCGCGTAAAAGGAACACGAAATATGTCGGAGTCATCACCTCTAGTACCAGTACATAATATCTCAAAGTCTGCAACAGATAGTCAAATACCTTATCCCAAATCGAGGACGAAATGTTTTAAGTTAATAGTGCTGTCATGCACAGAGATTAGGTAAACCGTCATGTCTATTATCAGAACTGTGTCAAGAAACTTTAGGGTTACACGATACTTCAATACAATAGCTACAGCCAGACTCCATCCGAAAATGTTACTTGAAACGATTGTAGACTTACAACCTTCTTCGATTGACATTTAAATATATTATAAAACTAGCAGACATCCGCGGCTTTACCCGGTTAATTCCTGATCCTATGGGAATTTCGAAAACCATTTCTGAGGATATCTTCACATCACAAAGAATTTCATAGTAATAGAACCAGCGGTTTAAGCTGTGCGTTGATATATAGTTCCGTTAGTAAGCCAATCAATCAATCAGTCAAACACTTTGTTAGAAAATCTGCGAGGCGACAAAATATTATTAAAATAAAATTTAAAAGTAGGTAGGTTAAAATGAAACTTAGCTTTTTTGGCATATAGTGGTGTGGCTCGCCTAGCGTTAGACTTTTCAGGTCGCTAAGGCCTCTAACTTGACCTAACGATCAGAGAAAACAACCGGAACCAGCTGCCTAGCGTGCCTTCAGAATCACGAAAGAGCTCGAGAAAATTTTAAAAATTATTCTTAATTTTTTTTTTTTTTAATTGTCTTTTTGTTCGACCTTCTATTTGTTAATTTATTGTTGTGTACTATTTGTGTTTTTGTTTTCTAAACTTACTGTGTTAGTTGTGTACCTGTCTGAATACCTATTTTTTCTTTCTTAAAATGAAACTTAGAGGTAGCTCTATCAAACAGTGATTACTAGTTGACGCTAATAATTTAACATTTCGCTTAAAAAATTGTCGATACCAGGTCGTCTAAAAGCAGTAAAAACCAAATGAAGTGGATTAGGTAAAGAATTCCAACAAAGTAATAAATTGTCCCGTAGTATCGTAACAAGTCTCAATATAGGTTTATAGCGAAACTTGTAGAATTTTCAACAATCGTAAATTACTCGTATATCTGAGAACAAAGATGTTTTGACGATTTCAGGTCACAAAGCCTTGAGTTTTGTTGCATTATTTATCATTTTTAGGGTGCCGTACCTAAAGTTTAGTATAGAAACGGGAGCCTTTTATTAGGACTCGACTGTCCGTCTGTCTGTCACCAGGTTGGATCTTTTGAACTTCGTGATAGCTAAACACTTGAAGTTTTCAAATATATGAAGTAGTATTTCTGTTGCGGCTATAACAACAATCACTAAAACAGTTTTTTTTAAGTGGCGTGGCGCACTTGACCGGTTTTCTTAATTTTGTACAGGTACAGATAAAAAATGAACTCCTGTCAATCCTGAAGATTGTCAGTCCTGAAGAAGAGACCTGTAACAGGTAAGGCCTCGAAACGTTGAAAACCGAAAAATTTGTTTAATTTTCAACATCGCGAACATAGAAGAAAATCTAGATTCAGACAACATCATTATTATCATCCCAGCGATATTCCCGGTTGCATCTCTTACGGAAGATCTTCAGCATTACGAGTTATGAGGCCATTTTGCACGCATGTCAGCTCTACGAATTCATAAGCCAGCACTTTTTGGGTCTTTCCAATCTTCCGCGGGCCGGGCGTTAGCGCCATAGCAAGACATTTGATGCCCACGTATATTATTAACACGACGTTTTTTAAATTTCAGACTATAATCTGACGTTTTAGTTCTTTGTAATTGACATTTTTGGTTCAGAAAGCTGAGTCAAATCGTACAATTTAAAAACGAAGCGTAGATTATAATTTACGGTATTGAACCTCAAAATCATATCATAAAGTTGAACAAAAACGAATGTACCTACCAGGCAACATTATTTGTTATACAAAAAAAAACATCGTTAAAGCACAACCAAGTTTTTTGTTAAAAATCCGTTCCTACTTTTGTGCTCCCAGTAAAATATTGAAAAAGCCTTCGTAGGTGTAGTATTGGTACCTATCCTCTACCTACTACATATTTCTGCTACTCCTGTATTTCATACGATTTTATCGTTTCAATCTGGCACAGCTACAATACAAATACCGATATATTTCCGAAAAGATTGAAGTTTTCTTAGAAATTTTCAAAGATCGAATACAATTGAAGAAAATTGTATTGGTTGAGGTTTGAAGAGCATTGTATCAATATATTGTTGCCAATTTTTATTAGAATTTCTAAGCAGAACGTATGGGAAATCATAGATAAATAGGATTTATAGGCTAAACTGATAGTTTATAGGAATTTCAAATTGAAAATCAACCAATGATCTACTACTTCATCAGATTCTTTTATTGCTTTTTCTTTTGCTTCTGCGCTTTTTAGGGTTCCGTAGCCAAATGGCAAAAAACGGAACCCTTATAGATTCGTCATGTCTGTCTGTTTGTCTGTCTGTCTGTCCGTCCGTCTGTCTGTCCGTCCGTATGTCACAGCCACTTTTCTCCGAAACTATAAGAGCTATACTGCTGAAACTTGGTAAGTAGATGTATTCTGTGAACCGCATTAAGATTTTCAAAAATAGAAAAAAATAATGAATTTTTGGGGTTCCCCATACTAAGAACTGAAATTCAAAAAAAAAATTTCATCAAACCTATACATGTGGGGTATCTATGGATAGTTCTTCAAAAATAATATTGAGGTTTCTAGAATCATTTTTTTCTAAACTAAACTGAATATTCCAACAAAAATTGGTTTGAACGAGATCTAGTTAGTAGTTTTTATTTAAAACGTCATAAATCGTAAACCGCAATTTACCTTTCAAAACAAAATCTGTTGTATAGATAATGGTACGGAACCCTTCGTGCGCGAGTCCGACTCGCACTTGACCGGTTTTTTATTTATTTTACTAGGAGCGCACCTCGGTTTCACCCGGGTGAGTCTTGGTCTCTTGGAAATATCAAAAAATCCTTTGTGTTAATCCCCATCTATTGTGCATACCAAGTTTGCGTAAAGGGGTAACAAACATACCGCTACTCGTTTACTTACTAACACACAAACTTTAACATTTACAATATTAGTAGGATTAGATTAGCTGTGTCCTAGGGGTTCCATTACCCAATTTCATTACAGTCTGTGGTTTTTGCGTGACGAAGCATCAAGCACATTATATTACCCGTCTAGTTACTTACCTAGTACATAAACACTTTCACGATATTTTATCGTTGTTCTAGGAATATTTCAATAGACTATGAAAAATAATTATGTTCTTCAAATATAATAATCATTATATAGAATCATTCCTTCCTTTCAGCGCTTCCTGCTTTTAGCGATAAGGCCGCCCATTTGTGCAACTAAATTTTAAGCTTTTTTATTATTTACTTTCGTAAATGTGTTTTTTGTTTTTCCTCTGTTTATGTTGTGCAAATAAAGATATTTATCTATCTATCTATTCCTATTCTACCAATTCATGCCGTGTAACCCCGGCATTGAATAAGGTTATCCACCATCTTTTCCCGTGGAAGTCCTAAAAAGCGACTAAGGGATCTAGGGGAGACTAGCTAAACTCGAGTTCTTCCACGATACCGGATAAACTTCTTGGTCCCTAGGAGGGTACTTTGTGTCAGGCAGAAGACCGGCCCCTTAAAAATACTGCTAAATCTATAATAAAATAAAATATGCAGTAGGTATGGTATGGCGTTGGACGTCCACCAACGAGATGGACGGACGACTTGGTTAAGGCCGCGGGTTCACGGTGGATGCAGGCCGCTTATGACAAAAGCATCTGGAAATCTATGAAGGAGGCTTATGTCCAGCAGTGGACTTCTTACAGCTGAAATGATGATGATGATGATGGTCAATGATGATGAATGATGACTTACCTACTGTGCCGAAACCAAATAATTTGGGGGTTTAGAGAACCACAGGTTCCTAAAAGGGATGCAACCGGAAACATCGCTCTGATGAGAAAAATCCTATAAACTTTTTAAATTCACATGATTTGGTAACGAAGTTTCTTTTTCCCGGGTCGCGTACCTGTTATTATATTTTATTCTCTTACCGCCGTGCGCGTCAGACTTGGGCAAATCAAAAACAGCTGATACAATGGTCCCCTCGCTACCAAAACCATTCTAAAATGTTGAGAAGGATTCCTATTGCAATATGTAATTAAAACGACCATAATTTACATCTTATCTCTCTTAAAGCAATTCTAAATAAGCGAGTCAGCTTAACAACTGCATTAAAGCTTCTAACAGTTGAGTTTGTCTTCGAACTGCACAGCGCACAGCAGGTGATTCAGTTATTTTACTCCAACAATGTAGATTGGTTCCATTGGAGCTATTCGACCGAATAATTGCATTTGTTCCTAATCCGCTTTTGTGGGATAAAATGTTTTATATTTGGTACGATTCCATTTATTTTGACTGAACTTAGGTACGTGTTGGGATTGCAATGTTTGATTCTGGATTTTATCTACTATACTCATCTATATCTATCTATACTAATATTATAAAGAGGAGAGATTTGTATTTTTGTGCGTGTATGTCTCTGTTATGTATGAATAAACTCAAAAACTACTAGACCGATTTAAAAGATTTATCTTCCACAATTAGAAAGCTACATTCATATGCACCCTGAGTAACAAAAGCTACTCTTGATTCCGATATTCCCACGGGATCGGGACTTACGCGAGGGAAACCTGGGACTCTGCTTGTACTAGATAAAGTTACAGCTAAAGTTTTTATTGTGTGTTTCCGCAACTAGCTCTATAATTAGGCCTTTTGACGTGACTTTGAGCCGTGGGTTTCCTTACGATGTTTTCCTTCACTGTTACACTCATATTTATAGTCGATTCTAAGTAATTACTAGTATAATGTGTCTGTCACATTTTCGTTGACGTTAAAAATCACTATTATGATCGAGATAGGGCATTACTTAGCCAAAGTAATCACTAAGATTCTTCTATAAATACGGGTGAATCTTCACGTTATCGCGTAATATAGCCACAGAGTTAATAAGAGAGTTCGGAAATCGACACAATGTGAATGACATACGAGCCGGCCGGCCCGTGAAATACACGCGCACAAAATAGGCCCAGTTTGAAACCTCTCAAGCATCCGACAGTTGCTGAAATTATATTAATATTTTCCCAACATATTTTTTTTAGTAAAACGTATTTTGTGTGACATTAACATCTGTTTATTTATTTTTCACCTTCCCTATCTACTCGTACATATTTCCTTTCTGGAGTTTCGTTTACTTTTGGTTTGGGTTGTTATGATTTATGTTTGTTGGACTTACTTTGTCCGAATATTTAGGGGTGCCAGGGTAGGTAAGCAGACGTTATGGTTTGGAATTTTTAGTAAAAAAATACAAATATTTTGTTTGTAGGTATAGGTATGATGATTTCATGGTAGATTTGTATTTAGAAAAAAAGATTTTTGTACCAAAATTTAATGATTCCTGTAGGATTTGACCACACGACCTTCCCTTTACTAATGGGACGCCCTAACCATCTGCGTCAAGCGAATTCAAGTGTCAGGAACGCATTATTCTTATGGTAGATTTTTAATTTTGGCTACTCGCGTTTTGAATTCAGATTTTTTTACCCATTATTATTTTAAATCGAAACCTACTTTGGCCGAACAAAGAAACTCGAGTCCTAGCTAGCCCGCATTGGTCAAGCGGAGTCGTCCGTATTAAAATACGGATTAGGCTGGTGCAAGCTATATATGTATTCAGAAAAATGCTTAGGTATATAGGATCTCAGCAAAATGCAGCATATCTACATGGGATATGCAGTCATATTGTCCTACAAATTGCGTGGTACGATATCCCGGTTCTACGCTCAAAAGTAGTAATACAGATCCTACCTCTATTATCTACCACAATCGAGAGTTTCGTATAGGAAATTGTTGGGCGTCTCATCTACTCACGGAAACCTGGCTTTGAAATATTTCTAAAAACCGGAATTCCAAAAATATGGGTCACATTTAGTACCATCAATATCATCATCATCAGTAGGTAGGTAGGTATAATGTAAACGAAGTTGTTTGCGATCATGTTACCTGTTTATTTATGAATGAGCATTATGTATTCACTTTTCGTCCTCCGTACCCCGCCCGTGTCAGTGGGGGCGATGAATGACGTACGAAAACAATTGAATCGTAATTTGTTTACTTACCTACCTACCATGTATTTCCGTTGTTAAAAGGACAGTCTACCTACTCTTTCTTCATACAAACGTAGTCGACTGTTTCCACCCTGGATAAAGACATTAGAGCAAATATGTTAATGCCAAAAAACCTAAATCTGCTATGACCATGACCGTACGTTTTGGTTTTTTACATTTTCTAATTAGAATAGAAATAAAATTAAGAAAAATAAAAAAATCAAAACGTAGGGGCATGCTCGCTCACCTACGGCTGGCCATATAGGATTTATGGCATAAACATATTTTTTCTAATATCTTTATCCAGGGTGGAAACAGTCGACTACGTTTGTAAAGTTTGTATGGAGAAAAGAGTAGGTAGACTGTCCCCTTCAAATTGTTATTCACTAGCAAAATTAAAAAGGGTGGATCCCACCTTTGTCACTAACTAACTTTTAAAAAAATATATCCCATTTTTTCTATTGCGACAAAAAAAACGCACTTGTGTTATTTGAGAATCTGTTTCTACTTTAACATTTATGACGGCTTGATAAATTACCCACTGATTCATAAAATTACTTGAAAATAAACGGTAGTAAAACCTTATCTCTTATTTTTTGTTGCAATGGAAATAGTGGAAGAATCTATCCCAGTATATTTCCATCAATGGAGTAGTATGTTTGTTAATCCTTCACGCAAAATCTACTTTACCGATGGCGATGAAACTTGGTATTTAGTTAGATAGCTGAAGACTTGGATTACTTCTTATCCGGACATTCTTACGGGATCAGGAGAGTTACTTCGGTTCGTTTCGATACGACAACGATACGATAATACGATGAATCTACCGTCACCCTACTATCAGAATGTGACAGTAGAATCATCGTATTATCGTATCGATGTCGTATCAAAACGAACCGCAGTAACCCTCCAGGACTTACGCGGGTGAAACAGCGGAGCGCTACAGTCGTTTGTAAATATCTAATGAAATAGTGATGAAACGGTCAATTAAAATATAATAAAAGCAAAATTACTAAAGAAACATGCATCATCAAAAATTGCGATTGCCACGATTCGCGACTCTCGCTTTCCGGGCGACCGTTTTGACCACTGGACCACTACTATTTTTCCAGCATTAACCTTTGCTAACTTATAGACGGTTTTGTTTAAACCACCGTTATTGCAAGAGATGAAAATAAGCAATGTCTAATAAACACTTACATCTACGTAAATCCCATGTAACCCAAACACTCTTGTATCAGGTTCCTCCATAGGGGTATATCTATAGAACTCATGGTTCCCTCGGTACCACTTGACGGAGTAGAGCAACTCGCCCTGCATATCCCTGGAGCAGATCAGCGCAGCAGTACCGCCTCTGATGACTGTAGACGGTTGCACGAGGAGCATTACATCTCGAAGGCTGGTCACTCCTGGAACAAGAAGAAGCAAAGTTGGTCTCTAGTTTTGAACTCAGCCTCTTAGTAACTTAGGAACACCTGGTACTTTGTCAAACTCAAACTCAAAAATATTTATTCATTTAGAACGTATATTATACACACATACGTACGTTTTGAAACGTCGAGATTTTATTTTACTGAGGTTTCGGAACGCGCCCTCTGATGAGAAAAAAACCACAAGAAACTCATGGGTTTTTTTTTCAATTTTTTTTTTATCATGTTTTATATTACAATCGTCATAATACAGATATCTATAATTTGAACAGGAGCAGTTAACAATCATGTTCATGGATTATTTTCATCAAAGTATGATGACGTGCCATAGTACGCCTTATTACACAATTTAAGTTTAATATATTTTTTGAATCTTGTAATGGACATGTCACATACGTCTTCAGGTAGTTTATTATAATAAAGTACACTAGTGCTACAGAACGACTTACTTATTTTCTGGAGCCTACTATAGGGCACAGTCGTGACAAATAAGTTAATACATGACCACATATTGAAGAGAGCTATAGTTTATAGACGCCTGGTATGATACTAAGTTAGTTTGTAAATATTGAGATAAATAGTAGTGTATTTTTGTTACTACTTAAACTTTATTTTCAAAAACGGTAACCTATTGAATTTATGTACAGTGATGCCACAATACTAATATTATAAAGGTAAATGTTTATGAGTACGTATGTTTGTTGCTCTTTCATCCATTGCTATGAGACTCAGTATACCTATTTATAGGTGGGAACCTGAAAAAACACACATAGACTAATAATTTCATCCCGATATTCCTACGGAATCGGGAATTACCCGAGTAAAACCTTAGCCAGTACCTACTAGTTGTTTCCAAAGTTTTAATTCACAATCATACAACTAAAATTAACAACTAACAAACAAAACATTTCGGGGGAACGTTAAGTTCCTCGCTATATTTCTGTTGGAAATAATTCAACAGAACTCTCTGGGATTCGGATTAAAAGATTTCCCTCAAGCTTTGTGGTTGGAAAGTAAATAAACATTAAAAGGTATGCGCACAGAGCAGTAAATAGAGTCAGTATGTTTGTTTACTTCTCTAGTAACAAACTAGCTGCTCTATATGATTTAAGTCTTTCTATCGCGAGCTAAGCGGCTTCATTAATGTTTATTAATATCTACCTTTAAGAGGAGTATATACGCCAACGACCTTGAAACTGAAAATCCCTGTCGGGCTCATCGAAAATTGTTGATTATTTCATGACGGAATGTCGTAGAACTTTTTTTTGTGCACAGATTGTAGGTGACATTATTTCCTACATTTTGGTGTAGTTTTAAGACAAGAACCTCCTATTGGTGCAAAGCCTATCCAAATTTTAGGTAAAAAATGTCTGGTTTGGCTAAAATGTCGAAAGGCTTCAATACGTTTCGACATATTTGTATGGAAACAGCACTAAAATATCGGAAACAATGTCGCCTACAATCTGTACACAAAAAAAAGTTCTACGACATTCCGTCATGAAATAATAAACAATTTTCGATGCGCCCGACATGGATTTTCAGTTTTTCAGAATAGGGCCCTTAAAGGAAAGTCTACCTATTCTTTCTCCATACAAAGGTCTTCGTCAGTTTTCTCCCTGAATAAATACATTAGAGCAAATATGTTTATACCAGAAAGCCATATGTAACATGACGATGCCCCTACGTTTTGTTTTTTTTATAGTAATAAAATTCAATTAAATTAGAATGTGAAAAAAATCAAATCGTGCATGGTCATGGCTGATATTATAGATTTTATTGAATAAACGTATTTTTTCTAATATCTTTATCCAGGGTGAAAACAGCCGACTACGTTCGTTAAATTTGTATGGAAAAAAGCGTAGGTAGACTTTCCCCTTAATGACTCGCAGCCCCGCTCGCGGTCCCGACTTAAGCCCCAATCAATTTGAAATAATATTATAAAGGTAAGTAAATTTATAGGCACCTAGATAGTAAAAATATGTAGTAAATAGTATGTAAATAAATAGTATAAATAGTATGTATTAATAGCTGTTGGTTTCCCTAAAATGTAAAAATAAAATAAAATAAAATAAATATTTAAGCTATCTTATGTTTCTACATCTCTACATTATTTTAATCAAGTCGGCCTGACTGTAACCGATAAACTCAAAATCTACTGAATGGATTTTCTTCCGGTTTTCACCATTTTTAGGGTTCCGTAGCCAAATGGCAAAAAACGGAACCCTTATGGATTCGTCATGTCTGTATGTCGGTCTGTTGGTTTTTCGTTTATTACCAAATAAAAAAATCTCTTATAATATTCACAGTTACTAAGGTTTGTAGAACTACGCTAAGAATTAATCTACTAGGTTGTCTATGCCGATCAACATAGAGAAAATTTAAAAATAGTCGAAAATCGATAGGTATATACCTAATTTAAAATCTAGTAGGTGCGTGGGTAGTTAATGATACTAATGAGAAGCGTTGGGTAGATATGTATACACAGAAATAGTATTTATACGAGAAATGTATCAATGTTATAAATGTTGCGTAGGTAGGTAAATTGTTTATGTAGTGCCATTTAAGCTTAGATTTAATGTTTTGGGGGTTCGGTAAATTTAATGATTCAAGAGAAAGGTTTTATTTAAATTGCTTAAAATGTGACGATACTTAAGGTTAGTATTTAAAAAAAAAAACTGTTGTCTTATAATTACTGTCTGTACTTTTTCTAGAATAGGTAGGTAGTTAGGTACTTTGTTTTAAAAAATACCTAGTTCTAAACAAGAACTTAAGTACAAAATTACTTTTTTAGTCTAAGCAGTTCCTATTCGGACCTCTGAAGATCACAAAGTATCACTTTAAGATTTCAAAAATCACAAAGTATCACTGGAGTCAAGAACAAGAAGTCCAAAAAGTTTTCTTTTCCGGAAAAATCCTAGCATAACTCTACTACGATCTTCCCAGAAAATTCTTATTTTTCCAGTTGGATACACAAGAACCCAACTAGAAAACCCTGAGTAATCAACGATAAATTGCAGGTGGGTTTCGTCGAATATGCAGAATCTACGGTTGCATATAATGCTTTGTCGCTTCTGTTCCCAATTCTCAGAACGCCGATATCCAACGTAGAATTCAAACAAACTCACAGTGTATGAAATGCTCATTTGAGCAATGTTCCCGGTAGTAGCTCCCTCTATAGAGGGGGCTAAATAAATACCCTAAATTATTTGATGGCGGCACAGCAGGTAAATAGTCATTGACCACACTTTGGTAAACAGATTTTTGCAATATTTTTACGCCTGACACCAACCCTCTCTGGGACCAAGCAGTTTACCGGGCACCGCACTGGAAGAACTCCAGTCTAGTCTCCCCCAGATCCTTTTATCGTCATATGCGTAAAAATATGGGGTAGCCTTATTCTATGGCAGGGCTACACAGAAAGTAGTGTAGCCCTGCCTGCGTAGTGTTTAAAATATTTGGCAGATATCTAACTAACTTGGCAACGGTTTGGCCAATTGCGGGCTGCGATTCAGTGAATATGCAGTCCGGATGCATATTTCGTAGATTCTATTTAAAAAAACCGGCCAAGTGCGAGTCGGACTCACGCACGACGGGTTCCGTACCACTACCGCAATTGGATACGGTACCCTAATTTGAACACTGGAATAATCAATCCGTGAACGCAACGCCAACGTTAAAATTTATTTTGACACTGGCGCTAGTCTATCACTTCATCACAAGATTTCACCAGTAGTAAAAATACATCGCGGTATCGTAGCGTGTTTACGTTTGGAGCCTCCCTTTCATATTTATTTTATCATGTTTTTAGTATTTGTTGATATAGCGGCAACACATTACAGAAACACATTATCTGTGAAAATTTCAACCAACTAGCTATTAAGGTGTTTGAGGCAGAGAGAGACTGATGGATAGACAGACGGATTGACAGCGGAGTCTTAGTAATAAAGAACCCTAAAAATGAAACATAAAACTGTATTAAATTCGACATAACATAACAGTACAGTTACCCCAATCCAACACTGGCTCGCTATTGAGATCGCGTTTAAAATAGTTTCTTAAACCACTCCAGTGTTGATCTCGCGCTCTTAAGTCAGCCCTGTCACGTCAGCCTGAAGTGGCAGTAAATGTATAATTTATCCCGTCTGTCCCTAGTGACTGGGTCTATGAAATAACAAGTCACTGGCCCTGTCACTGACCCGTTTCCATCTGCCATTACAAAGGCTCCTACATACACAACCTACGAAGGAGGCGGCTAGCGGCTTTTGAGATTTCTAACTTCTCCGACCTAAAATCTACCTATGTATAGGTACCTATCTAATCTTGTATATGTAATCTACCTATGTATATATACATACTAGCTGACCCGGCAAACGTTGTTTTGCCTTATAAATTATAGATAGTAGCCGATTCTCAGACCTACTGAATGCGTATGTGAAGTTTGGTGAAGATCGGTGAAGCCGTTTCGGAGGAGTACGGTAACTAACACTGTGACATGGAAATTTTATTAAGATATATCTATGTGTCTTGCACTGAAGTAAAACTATACAAGTACGCTGGAATTGCTCTACCATACTAAATGACATTAGATCTTTGTGCCGATTTGATTTGCGCCATGTTGCGCTGTTGTCGCGCATTTTTTATTGAAAGTGATGGTGCCCGTCCATGGAACTAATAGTTCCGGAGACGGTCACCATCACTTTCAGTAATAAACGCGCGACACAGCGCAACATGGCGCAGATCAAATAGGCACAAAATTCAGTTCGAGACCTCCTGTCCATATAATTCAGGGCAGTGGTGTCTTGTATATGTAATCTACCTATACAAGTATGTAGCCCAACGAACTCAGAAATTTTGCACGAGCTTATTATTATGTACTAGCATTAATTAATTTATTTGGAAACCTAACAGCTAAAAATAAAATAAAACATAAAAACAGTGACAAAGTCGGAAAGCTTATACAATGTTTTACCAACAGTAGCTAACTGCGAGGGGTGGTGGTGCGAACGATCGTTTGGATACCTATCCGTATGAATCGTTTTTTAGGGTTCCGGACCCAAAGGGTAAGAACGAAACCCTATTACTGAGACTTCTATGTCTGTCTGTCTGTTCCATAAGCTGTGTCCCAGTGACTCGACTGCACTTCGAAGGACTAGGGTAGATACCCTAGTCCTTCTTAGAGAAGAATGCTATTGATTTATTGTTTTCTAGTTCCAGTGTGAATGCAAATTGGGGATTTATGGAATTAAGGTAGTCTAAAAACAAGTTAACCTTTTTGGGAGACTTGCAAATGTATCGTCTACGTACCTACCGTTTGTAGATCTTTGTAGAATATAATCTCAGTAATTAAGTAATTACAAAACATTTAGTTTATTGAAACCAAAGATTTATAAAACATAATAAATATTAAAACTAAAACTGATTAAAATAAAACTAACTAAAAACTAAACTAAATCTAAATCAGCTAAACTCTTGGTGGAGGGAAAAGTGCGCAGAATAATGGCTGCATTGCCCCGTTGTATACAAATACTTATTTTCTTTGTAGATAAAGAGAAATATCCAAATTCTAATCCAAACTAATTATTATAAATCCAAAAGTTTGTTTGAATATTTGTTTGTTTGTTTCCTCTTCACAGTCAAACAGTTCAACAGCTTTGGATAAAAATTGGCAAAGTGATACTTTAAGTGATGGAAAGCCACCACACAATAGCCAGTGGCCACAGAATAGGCAAAAATCATCGCTTTTTCTTCAGTAACGTTTTGCAAAGAACGGTCAAATACACGCTCACAAACTAAACCGAGATCATCAGCTTAACCTACCTTCCGAAGCACGGAAATAGTAATTTATTTAACAGTAGCTTTAGCTTTATGCATTTTGCTTTTCATTGAGAGAATATTATAAAATGTTCAAGCTACATACTCGACGTAAATCGGTTCATCGCACACTGGAGTATTATAAAAGCATTATAAGTGTACGTTGACATAATAATAATATTGTATCATTCAGATGCTAATGTGGCCCGTTTCTGAGTAAGCTTGTTATATTTTGAGAGTTGATAAATTTTGCATTCGGAATTTTGCTTGGCACGAAGAATTTTGTACATTAAAATCTCGCCCCCTTAGGCTTAGAACGCACTGCGATTAAACGCCCGCGTTTTTCCGCAGTGCGCAGATCGCAGATCCCAGTGCGTTCTAAGCCTTACTTATTTAAAAAATAAAATAAAAAAAAACTCTCTTCACTTATTGGAATAGGGGAAATAATAGATAAGTTAGTTTTAATGTAGTTTTTAACTTTTTGTATTTTGTTATTTGTTTGTGTGCGTTTATAGATGTTTAGTTTATAGTTTAAGTTTTACTATAATAGGTTTAACCGCTACATCATTGAAAGTGGCGATAATTTATTTGTTGTCTTCGGAATAAATAAAAAAAAAGCCTTACTTATAAACGACGACTAACTTAATGTAAAGTTTGTCTTTTAGATATCAGAGGTCTGATATCGACATTTTATATCAATACAATGTTTTTGCATAGGGTCACCTTTGCGCCTTTTATTATTAATCATATGGTGGCATCTTACCACGAAATACCACGAGCCTAACTTGTAAAATAAAAATAATGCGTTCCCTAAATTCAAACCTGTGGCCTAAGCTCACTTCGTGAAGTTGGTTAGCGCGCCCGGCTAGAGAACGAGAGGTCGTAGGTTCAAGTCCCGCAGGGAGCATTGAATTTTGGAACAAAAAAAAACATACAATTTCTTAATACATAGTTAATTTATATTCAGATGTAGGCGTTCTAAGGCTGCAATGTTTTTTTAACGGAGTATATGTCCCAAAGGAGATTCTCAAATTATTTTCATGAAATAGGAAATGTTGGCAAAGACCCATTACCCAAACTAAAGTGGAAAATGAGAGTGCTAAAGTAAAAGTTAGACTAACTTAGTGAAAGCGCTTGTCACCTTGTACGACTTTAAATCGTACTGTGGCTTTACTTTTTAGGGTTTCGTGCCCAAAGGGTAAAAACGCGACCCTATTTACTGAGACATCGCTGTCTGTTCGTCTGTCACCAGGCTGTATCTCATTGCGGAAATTTTCACAGATGATGTATGTTCGTTATACAAAATAAAAAAAATATTTAAAGGGGGCTCCAATACAACAAACGTGAAATTTGACATAAAACGCAACAAAACCGCGATGTATTTTTCTACTAGCGCCATCTAGTGATGGGAGTGATCGACTTAACGTTCGCTTTGCGTTTACGAATTGGTTGGTCTAGTGTTAATTTAAGGGTTCCGTTCCCAATTGTGATAGTTGTACGGAACCCTCCGTGTAATATTCTTATACTACCTACTCATAAACCTTATAATATTAGTATAGAAGATATAGATATTCCTGCAGAATCAGGATCTATGCGGGTGAAACCGCGTTTAAAAATAACCTGAAAATCGTGGGTAAACCGCAAAATAGCTAACCACATCACCGACAGCTTGCAATATTCTTAAGAGGGTTCATTCCATTCTGTTTCTCCATACAAACGTAGTTTACGTTTTCCTCCTTGGATAAAGACATTAGAGCAAATATGTTTATGCCATAAAACCTATATCTGTCATGTCTTGTCAATGTACGAACCTTTTTTTTTTTCTAAATAAAAAAATAATAAAAAATAAAAAAAATAAAAAATGAAAAAAATAATTCGGAAGATGAATAGTCATGCCAGATATAAGTTTTATGGCATTAACATATTTGCTCTAATGTCTTTATCCAGGGAGGAAAACGTAAACTACGTTTGTATGGAGAAAGAGAATGGAATAAACGCCCTTAATATAGAATGTTAGGTACAGAGACTTGCGGGGGAAGGATAACGTGTTTTTGAACTCATCGGTATTGGTACTTTGAAGTGGCTCTAACATTTTATGATTACGTAAGTATGTTTTGATGAATAACAACTTTGTTGTGTAACTTAAGGGGGTGGATCCCACTATTTCCATGGAAATACAAAATGGAAATAAAGGCACTAACGTTTTTAAAAATTATCTCCCGTTATTACGTTATTACTGTGGCTGGGTGGATACCATTATTTCCATGGAAATACAAAATGGAAATAGTGGAACTTAACGTTTTTTTAAATTATATATCATTATTTCTATTGCGACAAAAAAAGCAGTTGTGTTATTTGAGAATCTGTTTCCACTTTAACATTTATGACGGCTTGATAAATTAGTGATAATAATAAAATAAATATTTTTTATTAAATATTCATAAAATTATTTGAAAATAAACGGCAGTACACCATATCCCTGATTTTTGTTGCAATGGAAATAGTGGGAGAATCTATCCCAGTATTTCCATCGATGGAAATACATAATGGAAATAATGGATCCACCCACATAAGGGCGTTGTTTATCAGAATAACAAATAACATTCTTTATCTTTTTGTGTAGGTAAGGTTTTTGCAACAGATTTTCTTTATTTGTCGCATTTCCTTACTGTTCACATCTGCAATTATTAGATGCTAGCTGCGCCCCGCGGTTTTACCTGCGTAAGTCCCTATTTCGTGGGAATTTTGGGATAAAAAATATGTGATAATAAAAAGTATGTGTTCATTCAGGGCCTCTACGTTAATTCTACGAACGATAATTTTCTGTAAGCGTGTTTTCATAACGTACAGGACCTAGTAAAATATCCTCAACTTTAATAAGCATTGTTTTCAAAACGGATGTTTTAAATAAATTTTATAGTTAACCGTCCAAGAAAAATCAGTTCTGGCCTACTACAGAGGCTTAAAATAAATGATTAATGTCCTTTCTAATTATAACCAATATTTGACAGTCTTTGAACCGTAAAATTTTTCACCAGGTTTTCAGTCTCTAAGTAGTAATAAACCCAGTGAGCGAGGGTAGCTTTAAGTTACACTTACAACAATTTACAGTTACACTCAAAACATACAGTTGTTCACACTGGTATAAGGTAAAAAAAAGTTCCTGCTGCGATCTACGGTTTTTATAAACTTTTTCAGTTACATTTAGTTTAATTTCGGATGTAACGCGCCAACACTTTTGAAGGGCCTATTGTTTTAGACCAATCTTGTTAAAGATTTTCAAGCTTTCTTCCTTAAAGTAAATTATGTAAAGTAAATTAATGTCCTTTCTAATTAGAACTAATACTTGACAGTCTTTGAACTGCAAACTTTTTCACTAGGTCTTCATGTCTCTAAGTAAGTAGTAATAAACCCAGTGAGCGTGGGTAGTTTCAAGTTTCCAACTTTATGCTGTTTCGAACTAACAAGTAATCAAGGAGATTTTGAAGGGAAATTGCTTCGAACATTAAATTTTAAGTCCTTTAAAGTTGCTGAATCTGATTTTCTTGTGGGTAAATGAAGAATGACTCAGAGCTGCTACACTCGGTTTCCGCGAAGACAGCACACACACACACACTCATCATAAGAAAATATGGGGGTGTGTGTAGGTACCTACACGAATAATTTGGCTTTAGGTTATATGCTGTAAAAAACGTAAGTAATAGTAATCAACCTATACTCTATTTTACTCTATCTACGAATTATTTGGCTATATGGGTTATATGCTGTAAAAAAAACGTAAGTAATAGCAATCAACTTATACTATAGGTATTTCAGAATCTTAGATGAAAAATGTAAACAATAAACTATCTATATGAAAGTAAAAAGTAAATAAAGAGCTGTCACTTTCAAATAAATGAATGAGTTTTATATTTGTGAACTAAGATTTTAAAATAGAGTAATGTGAGATAACACCATTTCACCAGACGGTGAGCAACAAACGGTCTAAAATGTAACATCCTTATGGTAGAAGTTAGAAAGCAGTGAACAAGTTTTGACACCATTTTCTTTAGTAGCTGCATACTTTTTACTTTTTACTGTGTGTTACCTACCGCAACTAGGCCTTTTTGCGTGACTTTAAGCCGTAAGTTTCCTCACGATGTTTTCCTTCACCGTAAGAGCGATGTTAATAGCGCACTTAATTTTTTCTTAAAGAAAAAGTCATTGGTGCTCGGTCGGCCAGGATTCAAAACCACGACCTTCGAAATGAAAGTCGCGGTATCTTAGACCAACACCGCACTTTTCAGTAGTTGCATATTGTACTATAATACAATATTAAGCCACAATTATAACAGAAACATTTTCATTTGTAAGGAAAAATGCATTATGAAAAATCTTCCCGTAAATCCCGTGCCACAGGCTTGCCAGGCGAGTTCGCTACCAACTGCGATACGAAGAATACCTATTCATTTACCTAAGCTATGGCCTACTAAAAACTAAACAACAAAACTGTTCCCAAAATCTGTTTTCGGTTTTCGCTTACCTCAGAAAATAATAAATTAGAATAACGTTTCATAACATTAACATTTTAAGCAACCTTCATTGAGCATAAGTCAAAGTTGCTTAGTTAGTCTTAAAGTAAACACACCAAGCGAATTTAGAACCTTATTCCCAAAGTATTTAGGTTGAAAATTGATGGTGATTCCCATGATCGTTTCACCGTAAACCTTAGAACAGGGCCCTTTAAATTGACCTGTGTAATGTGCCGGAAAATAGAATTTCCCTACATAGGTATGTTATCGATAAACTGGGAACGAAATAGGAACAGTCAGGTGGCGCCAATGTAAATTGGATCTTAACACGATGAAATAAGGTTTACGTGTTTTCCACCTGGTGTTCCATAATGGAATGGAAGCTGTTAGAGTTTCCGATGTGATTTTTGTTCCCTAAAAGGTTTTTAATTAGATAACTGTAATGAAAAGTTGTGTAACACAACGGGATTGGTTCTGAAGCAGTATACATTGTGATCAAGTCAAGGGACCTTTTCGATAAATGGCATTTGTGGAAAATTAACCTTAGCGTTTTGTTTTTAGGGTTCCATACCCAAAGGGTAAAAACGGGACCCTATTACTGAGACTTCGCTGTCTGTCCGTCTGTCACCAGGCTGTATCTCATGAACCGTAATGATGTGTGTAGTGTTTAAAAAAAAAAGATTTTCAGCCATCACTTTTTAAGTTTTCAACATTTTCCTGCTCATACTCGTTTTAAAGTTAATTTAGAAATGTATGTCTTAACTCTTAACTAATATTTTGCAATCATTTCTGATTTTATAATATTCCTACTCTAAATAAACAACATGTGTTTTCATAAAAGCAAAAAGTAGAGCGGAAGCTAACTGTTAACTTGCTTTTTCATTAAACAACAACTAAATAGAAATAGAAGTTAGAAACCGACTTCAAAAATGGGTTATATAATTTCACTTGCATAATCTGTACTCGTGCAGCTTTATATATTATCCAACAGCTTTAATTTGCTTGTTAAAATCGGTCCAGTGGTTTCGGAGATTACCCTCAATATACATAATATGACGACCTCGGTGGCGCGTCGGGGAATGGCCCGACTGCAATGCAGAAGTTTGCGGGTTCGATTCCCGCCGGGTGGAACTATTTATGCTTATAAATAAATATCTGTTTCTGGCCTGGTTGTTTTCTATGTATGTTACGTATGTATTTACAATAAAAAGGGTGTAATGTGTAGTATATCCGTTGTCTAGTACCCATAGTACAAGCCTAGTGCTTTGTTTGGGGCTAGATTGCGCTGTGTG
Organism: Idaea biselata; assembly: GCA_958496205.1. Taxonomy (NCBI): domain Eukaryota; kingdom Metazoa; phylum Arthropoda; class Insecta; order Lepidoptera; family Geometridae; genus Idaea; species Idaea biselata. The sequence goes on along the minus strand of OY292400.1, from coordinate 13,849,207 downwards.
TAACGTCGTGCAATATTTATTATTTTTATTTATATTAGGTATACCATGAATTAGGTATATTTAAAATCTACATTATGTACCTACCTATATAGGGTGTTTTGACGAGGGGGTATTAAGCAGAAAGAGGGTTATTCTAGAGGTCTAGGCGAACAACTTTTATTCTACGACTTTTGGAAAATCGAACTTTTTTTTCGAAAACTTTAAAGTTGTGTCACTAATAAAACAGCTGTTTTTTGTAAAAAAAAAAAAGGCAATTATTGTTTAGATTGTAGTGGTCCAAACTAAATAAAAGGGCACCTTAAGGCCAATGACCTCAAACTCTAAAAAACAGCTGATTTTCATGCAAACTTTAAACTCAAAATTTTCGAAAACTACTTCGAATTTCCAAAACTTGTAGAACAAAAGTTGTTCGCCTAGACCTCTAGAACAACCCCCTTTCGGCCTAATACCCCCTCCTCGGAGCACCGTGTATAGGTACCTAGACTTTCATATTACCAACGTTATGCCTCTTTATAGGTACTCTAAGTATAGATTAGACTTCTAACAGTCAATTAGCTGTACTTGACGTCATAATATTTATTCACGATAGTAGGTATTATAGGTACAGGTGAACCATTTAAGCGGGCCTAGGTGGATATCCTTAACTATAAGAGATAGCGAAAAATGCTGAAAGGTCCCCGATTTAGACAAAAAAAACTTAAGAGGTGTCAAAGGTGTCAAGGGACACCCGGATGGATCGAAGTTCCAAAAAAAAAGTTCAAAAAGTGTCGTAACTTTTGGTCTTATTTTTTTCCGTCTAGGCCCCTTTCGCAACGCGCGATAAGGAACTTCGTAGTGTTGCTGATAAATATAAAATCCTAGAAACAAACATAGTGTTGTAAATCGAGAGGAATGTCTATTTTAAATAAGTGGTTAAACAGTGGTAGCGCACTCACCAGGCAGGAAAGCACAGGTTCGAATCCTGTCATTGGAGAATTTTTGATGATGCAAAATATATACCTATAGTAAAACTTTTTTTTCTGAAAATACCATTAGCTTAAACACACATCCAGTACCAAGACAGTTAATTTCACCCATCTACCCTCCTAATTTACCCTCGAAACTTCGTATGATGTTTCATGTTATATTTTTTTAACCTGTCTAGGTAAAGGGTAAATGTTGTCTTAGGATCATGATGGAGGTTAGGTCCAACTAAGGGTTTACCTTTGTAAGTTATTCATAAAAGAAATTTTAATATGGGAAAACTTTTTATATAAACATATTAGAGAGGGTCAAACATATTGCACGAGTAAGCCCGAAGCTTTCTAACCCTAGATCTAGATGTAGATTAACATAAGTGCCAATACATATTTTTAGTACCCACTTAGCATACTCTAGGTTTTCCAAGATACGTTTGCACATAGCGGGGCTAAGGTTAAATAGGTTAGTTTCTTATAACGAAGATCTTAACGCGTCTTGTTTTTAGGCTCCATACAGCTACGTTTTTTCCGTGCGGTAATATCGCATGCGATTTTGCACCTGTGTAGGTGCAGTATTGACACAACCCGCATTAGGAATTGCAACTGTATGACATGCCGCTATATAAAACTTCATGCCTCATGGTAAGAACCATGGAAGAGCCAATTCATGACACGGTCCGTGTTTTATCAGGCCAGACCGCGCCAGACCAGACGGACATGCCGTGGGAACCGTAGCGTCCGATGAAGTCTGTCGTCGCGCGAGACGCAATCAGTCACAATGGGCCTCGACAGGCCTGGCGCGGCCTGACCTGGCCTGTGATTAAAGGGGCCGTGCGACCCCAGGTTAAGAAACTATTTTTGTAACTTGACACCAGTAGGTACTATACGATACGCTATTTGTATTCCCAGATGTGAAGTGCCGATTTGACTTAAGAATGCCACTAAAATTCCCATTTTATTATCTACGTTTCTGTATTTTCGATTTTATCTTAGGTATTTTAGTTTTGAAGTTATAAAATGTGAGAATTCACCAACTCTGAGTACTGATCGCAGAAATAATATAATATATTCCCAGAAAAGCTTTTTTAAGTTTTGGAATAAAAAACTGTGTTCAGAGCAATGTAAAACGAATTTTATTATTAATTCATATAACAAGCCGTAAAATCAAAAAACAATCAAAAAGCAGTTGCAACCGTTCTCATGTTTCTCCAACACGATTCAATTAAAAACGTGAACGTGCAGATCTAAAAATTGCAAAATTAGATTTGTTTTTTGTTCTTTAGTTACAGTTTCACAGGCAGATATTAAATCGTTATTTGTAACTGTAAAATTAGTTTTGTCAGGGGAGATTTTTTGTTTTTTTTTAATTGGTTTTGTTATAGAATTCTGTTTAATTTGATTGATTGATTAATAAAACAACAAAGAATGATTTTCTTTGTTCTTTGATTAACCAAACAGCTTAAATATAAGTGTAACAATGACCTATCAATCAATCTATCTACAATCACGTGGTAGAGGCTTTGGCTGGTTGGGATCCGCCGCGCCGGTCTAAGGGATGAATTTATATTAGACCAGCCGCGGCCGCTCGGGCACTTAATTTAGTATAAAGATAGCTTTTGTTTTACATGTTGTCCGTGCCGCGTCCGTGCTCTCTTCATACAAAAGCAGAACGGCTCGGACACGTATAGTTTTAAGGAAGTCGTCAGCTTAAATTTTGAGAGAGTACGTCCAAATTACTAAAATAAAATAAATTAACCTAATATATAAAATAATACATAACTAATTTTCATCGGTAATACAGGATGTATAATCATAAAAAAAAAACAAAAACAGTAATACTTTACTAATAATGGACAAATAATTGGCCTTAACTCTAAGTTAAACTAAGTTATGCCCTATTTCAGAAATTTAGGTCAAAAATGTAAACAAAAAACCCATACATTTATTTGAAAGTGACAGCTCTTTATTTACTTTTCCTTTGATTTTGACAGTTACATATAGATTAGTTATAGTTCAAATCGGTTTTTTATACGGGTACGTCTACCTAAACTGTACATCCACCGAAAACTATGCCAGCTATGCTCATTTCTTTGATAAACTTACGAGCAAAGCTAACTTAGTTTAGTCGACCGGACAGTCAGCTTTACCATGTAACAATATTAATAACTATTCCTAATCTGTAGGTAAGTACTTACAGGTAGATAAAATCCATGTTTCAATTTGAAATATCTCAACCCCTCCCACTCATATTTTTTTCAGGACCCCATTTTACCTATCTAACTTCACCAATACCTTTCAATACCCCCGCAATTTAGGCTCAAGCTTTCGTTACATAACATTAAATAAATGCTTCGGGCTCTTGTAGACGAGGAACTACTTATACTTAATCCGAAACTCTACTCAAAAGTTCAGAGCTACTTAAGTGTGACGAGTGATGTGAAATGACGATCTTAGATACAATTTTGTTCACGCCGAAACATGTCACGAATAACCGGTTTAGATTACCATTATACTTTAAATGTCCTCTTCTTCGTAAAACATGAAATTTCACATTTTAAACAATAAAAAATAATCACAACGTAGGTAACAACTAATTTTCAACTAAAATCAATTTATTTCCAAATCTTTATTAATAATTAATACATAGTATAAAACTATATTACTCAGGTAACTTTTCATAGTGCTTTGATGAAATAATGTACATTTTACGTTTTTTTATACAATTCTATCCCAGTCATTCCTATGGAGTCGGAAAAGGACAGATAATTACCATCTATCGCCGTCTGAAAAAATTGACCGGACTCGCACGATAGGAACTAGATCCAACTTGCAATAGACAGGGAGAGATGGACTTCAGCTAATCTAGTCGTATTTGAAATGTCAATAGTAATTTCAAAGGACATCTATATTGCTTCAATCTATAGCATCGACATTAATTGGATCAGGCAGGCAGCGTCTCTGTTCTCTGCTATTTCAATATGTATATTACATTTTATTGCTTCTTCACGAAGAAACGGCTCAACCGGTTGCGATAAAACTCAATATGTAGATAGTAGATACCTAGCTGGTGACCTGAACTAACACATAGGCTTTTTTACCCCAATGTTTCCAGGGAATCGGGACTTGCGAGGGAGAAACCGCGGGCGCTATTGGTAATAGACATGGGCTTACCGTAGCCCGATAAAAAGTTGATGATCTACAAAAACCGTTAGAAGTTTAATAAAAAATGCTTCTCTATATCCGATAGGTACTTACAGATTCCAAAAGAAAAAGACGAAGTAATTTCGTTCATTGAGACCCCCAACTTAAAGGCACTTATAAATTTGAGAAGGTGGCTTCAGACGAGTTTAAAAACTTTCCCATTTACGTTTAAAATCAATTAAGACTGTAAAGTTGTTTGTGCCCTGTTTTGGAATGTAATATCGACTTTGAAAATTTATTTCAAAGTAGGTATTGGTATTTAGCGTTTGTTTAAAGCTTTGATCTATCACACCCAGCCGTAGGTATACAGAGTATAATAGAATAGACGACTTACTAAAATAATTGATGGAGCGAGCAAAGCATCTCTACTTTAAGGGGGGAAAGTCTTCCTACTCTTTCTTCATACAAACGTTATTTGTTTCTATAAAATATATTGATGTTAAGTTTACTGAAAAAAAACAGCATTTTTTTATTAGTGTGGTATGTCGCCCACTAAGTGAGATAGCTATAACTGATACCTAATCTAAATAAAAACAATATTTTGATTGAAATTGTGCCCTCTGTGGAAACTTATAAGTCTATGGGTAGGTACGTAAGTGAAAATCTTTTGCGCACTTGGATTTTGTCAATATTAAATCAGAAAACAGCCAAAGGAAACACGCAATGTTATTAGAACCAAAACATTTTAATTAATTGAAAAGTTTTGCGCCAAGCGGACTCGTCCGAGTTCCGTCCGATACGTAGACCGGTGCAGCCACTAAAGAAGACGGGTCGGATCTCGTTCCATTGCCGTCTTCCTTCATGAGCGTGCCACATCTTAAACCATTATTATCAGATGAGATAGTGGTGAAACGGTCATCTATCGTTTTAATTTTTAACTGCTGACGTTAAAATCGTAAATCATACCAAATTCCTTAATTTAGTATGATTTACCTACACCTTGGTATATGTTTGCCTTTGCGATTTTGCAAACACACACGTGAGTGTTTTCAGCAGTCAACGGGTTAAAAATATAGATACCTAAAAATAAATTTATTTCCAAATTAATGTGTACAAAAATTACTTAAAGTCAAATTTTGATTTAAATCTAAATTACACAAATGCCTGAACTAGGAAAATCTTGTATCTCAGGAGAGAATGGCAATCAATAGAAACTAAAATAATCACTTATAATTAGAAACAAATTGTAACTTATTAAATACTAAATACTATAGGTATGTCTAAGTAAAGGTAAACATGGGAAAAAATATAAATTAAAGTAATATTGGAGTAAATAAAACTAGTCAGCCATTAATAATACTATTCAATTAACAATTACCTATTAAAAGGAAAAACATTGTACCACAAGGCACAAGACAATAGCTTTTTTTAAGTTACCGCCAAAACCTTAGTCGACTTCGCCCACCTAGTTTTACCTTTTCAAAGTATTTTGCTCATTAAAACAGAATGCCTTTAGAAACATTCGCGTTTCAAAGATTTACCTTTCAAAGAATAAGTATTTCGTTAAGTAGGTAATTATAGTTCACTCTGGACCAGAAAACCCACGAGGCCTGCGGCCTCTCGCTTCGCGGGGTTTTAAGGTCCAAAGTGAACTATAAATCTAAAACATGAAACCAAACTCAACCTTGCATTTTTTGTTCCATTAATAGGCTTTATTAATTACCGTTTTTATAGATCTTTAGTCATTTCGTTAGGTGCATTGTTAACATGAAGTTCGTTAAACAACCGGTATCATTACAATTAGAAAATATCAATTTTGCGTCTGAGCAACAAAACATTCGTCATGGAAAACTATTACCAAATACAGTTCGCTGTATAATATGTGGTCCATCGAACTGTGGAAAAACGAATTTGGTTATTGGACTACTTTTGCACGAAAATGGTTTAGAATATCGTAACGTTTATGTCTATTCAAAAACTCTTTATCAACCGAAATATAAGTACTTAGAACAGGTATTGCAAAGGGTTCCTGGTGTTACTTTCTCAAAGTTTCATGAAAATCAAGAAGTGTTCACTCCAGAAGAAGCAAAATGTAACTCAGTTATTGTTTTCGATGATGTATCTTGCGAGAATCAAAACAGTATGCGTGATTTTTTTGCAATGGGTAGACACAAATACATAGACTGTTTTTATTTAAACCAGACATATAGCAAAATACCAAAACAGTTAATAAGAGATAATGCAAATTTATTAGTATTGTTCAAGCAAGATGATATAAACTTGAGACACATATATGATGAACACGTCAATACTGATATGACATGGCAAGAATTCAGAGCAATGTGTGCCCAAATATGGAAAGAACCTTACAGTTATGTTGTAATAAACAAGGACTGTGAAAAAAACAAAGGTTGTTATCGAAAGAAATTTGATACGTTTGTTTTATTTCATTAGTGGACTTATGTAAATCATTTCTTGTTGAGTCGTGGCTTAGAAAACAAGTTCTGTGAGCGTTTTGTTTATATTAAATAATAAAATTATGTCTTACATTCCCGTCTTTCGCCGTTTCGCTGATGAAGAGGAACGTTTAAGGAGTTTTGCTACCTGGCCGCTGGGTTTAAATCAAAAACCAAAAGAAATGGCTGAAGCAGGATTTTTTTATACCGAAATAGGTGATAGAGTCGTCTGTTTTTACTGCGGTGGAAGAATGAAAGATTGGGGCCCCAACGATCTACCATGGGAAGAGCATGCACGCTGGTTTGGCCAATGTCCCTATGTATTGGTAATGAAAGGAGAAGACTATGTGGAAAATGTACAAAATGGAGGATATGAAGAATTCGAAGAAGAGTGCAGTCAAATTGAACCGGAAATAAAAGTCAACATAATACCATCATCAATTATATGTAAAATTTGTATGGAAGAAGAATTAAATACGTGTTTCACACCTTGTGGTCATGCTGTGGCGTGTGCGAAGTGTTCTCTGTCTGTCGGAGTTAAATGTCCGATTTGTAGAAAAGAATTCAAAAAAATTATTAGATTGTTTTTATAAATAAAGAAAGAAGTTAAGTATTTAAAAGTCTTTTTTTATCCCTTATAAATAGCTGAGAATATTATTCGTACTATTATTTTGTGAGGCTACTACAACCAACAAAGTTCATCACTATAAATAGCTAAATACATAAACTACACTATCATTTCACATGAATACTGTTAATGGTTCAATCAACTCTGCTGCAATGGAAAAAAATCTAAAAAAACAAATTGTTGAAGCTGCAGAAGCTGTTAAAAAGAAGGTTCGAAAAATGCGAAATATTGAAACGGACAGAAGTAATATTTTAAAATCTGTTTTTAAACCAATTACAGAACCCCTCAATAAAATGGTGGACAATTCTTTATCAATAGAATCTCCTGACAAAAGAAAATCATTTCATTATTCCAAAGCCTTACAAAATGATGTTAAATTTGATACTTCAAGTCCATTAGACAGCGATAAAACTCTAAAGAGACAATCTAATGTTGGATTCAATATATTAAGCCCAAAAGAATCTAGTGAGTCACAGGATAGTGATAATAACGATTACGATGGTGATGCAATTAAAATGGATACAGTAGAAGGAGATGAATCATTTAAGACAGTGTCTTCAGGTGCAACCGATGCAATTTTAGACGTTTCTTCGTGGTCTCTTACTCCTGATGCTTCAGATAGTTTCAATGATGTTCTGTTTGGTATTAGAAATGATCGCGGAAAACTCATGATGGGATCTTCGCGTGTTGTGTTGACTGATGATTATATTCAAGTTGGTACAAAGAAGTATAAATTTACGGATGGAATAAAAGAATTACTTTTTAAAAAAGTCCCTAACTTAGATGTAATAAATAATGAAGATTTGAGTCATTATAAGTTAATGTTGCAAGAAACAAATGCTCATAGAAGAAATTTTAGTCCAAATCAACCGATCAAGAGTAATAAAGGCCGAAAATACTTGAGTATTATAAAACCACTATTCAAATTACGTAAAGTTTCAGTAAGCACTGATAGTAGCCAACCGGACATAACACATCAAGGAGAAGGTTTACCACTTATGAAAACATGGAAGAAAAATGTTGACTACGTATACTGGGATGATCCTAATGAATTAGTTGAAAGATTAAAGCTTTTGATTGCTTCAAAAGATGCTGGTAACACTGGGTTGGAGAATGAAATCATTTCTATTATAGAAGAATTGCGTGAAAGCGGGATTATACCTTAATATATAGCATGATTTTTTTAAATTATTTCATTTCAACTTTATCGATAACACCTATCAGTTCACTATAATGGATAAGTTTGGACATCACATTCATAAACGCTTGCGTTTACCAGATTTCATAGAAAACTTTGATAAAATCCTAATGAAAACCGAAAGCGGAGAGTTTGATTTACATAATACAAGACTAACCGGTATTACGATTCCATTGAAAAATTCTGATGCTGTCAACAAGGAGTACGTAGATAGACAAAATGAATTGTATATAAAGAAGGAAGAGATCGCAACAATAGTTAATAATTTGAGAACAGTTTTAAAAGAATATGTTGATAATATTATTGTAGATTATTGTACAAAAGCTGATTTAATAAGAGCTAAAAAATGAGTAAACTTCAAATTGTGAATGAAATTCATAAAGCTGTTCGCAAGAATTTTAATCGACGATCAGTATTATTAAAGGGCATTGATGACCTATGGCAAGCAGATCTCATTGATTTTCAAAGTTTAAAAAGATATAACCGTGACCATAGATATATTTTGGTGATAATCGATTGTTTTTCTAAGTTTTCTTGGGCTATCCCCGTTAAAACTAAAACAAAAAAAGAAATCGCAAATGCGTTTCAAAGTGTATTAGATAAAAATCACCGAAAACCCATTAATTTACAAACTGATATGGGCACTGAATTTTACAACGATGAATTTAAAAAAGTAACAACAAAGTATAACATTAATCATTACTCTACATATTCTGTTAAAAAGGCTTCTATAGTTGAAAGACTAATAAGGACATTGAAAAACAAGCTGTTTAAACTTTTTAGTTTCAATGGTCACTATAAATGGATTGGAGAGTTGTTGACAAGTGTCATATCAACATATAACGACACAATACATCGAACAATAAATTATAAACCTAAAGATGTCAACCATTCAAACCAAAATGCAGTAATGAAAAATATTATAAAATTCCAGAACTCTAATATAAAGCATGCAAAATCCAACAAACTAAAAGTCGGTGATCATGTTCGTATAAGTAGATATAAAAGCAGCTTCGAAAAAGGATATACTCCTAACTGGTCTACAGAATTGTTTTTAGTTAAAAATGTTTATCTTTCTGTACCAGTTACGTATTCTATAGAAGATATGTACCACCAACCAATATTAGGACGTTTTTATGAACAAGAACTTCTAAAAACTAACTGTCCAAACGTATACCTTATTGAAAAAGTTTTAAGAAAAAAGGGTAATAAACTCTTTGTCAAGTGGTTGGGTCTTTCAAAAAGTGAAAACAGTTGGATTGATAAACAAGCGATCTTATAATCCTGTATTATTAGATTTATAAAAATATAAAATTGAGAATAACAATAGAAATGACTTCATTTATAATTCAGCTATGCGCGGTGGAGGTCTTGTGAATAGTATTATAAATAACTTACCATTTGAATTGCATTTACCCGGATATAATTATTGTGGACCCGGTACACGATTAAAGAAACGATTACTGAGAGGAGATAAAGGAGTTAATGAGCTTGATAACGCTTGTATGAGACACGATATTGCTTATAATAATTCAAACAGTTTGGAAGATCGACACAAAGCTGATTTAGATCTCATAAATATGGCAAAACAGAGAATGAAATCAAAAAACGCTGGAACAGGTGAAAAACTGGCTTCGTGGCTTGTGAACAAGGCGATGAAAACTAAGGTCAAGTATGGTGCAGGTGGGAGATCATTCAAGTCGATGGTATCAAAAATACATAAAAAACTGAAAAAGTCAAAACCAAAAAATGATGCTGCAGCAATAAAAGAAGCTTATTCTGCAGCTAAAAAGCACATTAAAAATAAGAAAAAAGTTCATGTGCCTCGTGTTATACCGTTGCCGAAAACAGGTGGTATTTTACCACTCATTCCAATATTCGCTGGACTATCCGCACTGGGCGCACTGGCAGGAGGTGCAGCAGGAATAACAAAGGCTGTAAACGATCATAAATCAGCGAAAAAGAACTTTGCAGAAGCTCAACGTCATAATAAAATGATAGAATCAATTGCTCTAGGAAAAGGCTTGTATATAAAACCCTACAAGACAGGAAATGGTCTTTTTGTAAATAAATCAAAAAACTAATTAAAAGGTTACCCAGACGCGCACTTTCTGATTTAGACATATTAGATTATGCTAATCAACATATTCCATACTTTAGGGGTGTTTTCATGAGAAATAAACTACCATCAAAATCCAAGGATATTGAGTGTGGGATTGTCAATTTAGATAGTTCAGAAAATGATGGAACTCATTGGGTAGCCTATGTAAAACTATTCAAAAATTGTGAATATTTTGATAGCTTTGGCGATTTAAAGCCTCCGTTAGAGTTGGCTGAGTATTTAAGATATCGCATCAAATATAATTATTCTAGATATCAAGACTTTAACACATCCAATTGTGGACACTTATGTTTAAAGTTTCTAGAAACGTTTTGGAAGGAAGAGCTAGGTGAAAACTATGCGATTATAAATCGAGCAAACAAGAACTTACTAAAAAATTGTATGATCGTTAGTGGATTCAATAAATGAATTAATTATTATTATTAATATATTAAGTGTGTGGTTCATTAACTTAGATGATTAATTTAGGTTATTTTTTAATAAATTATAATATTGACTATAAATTTATAAAGTTGTTTTAATTACCTTCATTTGTAAAATGTCTTTCACGTTGTCTATAACTGGTAATACCTCGATTTTATCGTCCACTTTTTATCCACCATTGCAATTTGAAGGTGAATACGAGTGTGCCCTGTTGTATTTGTCTACATTCAATTCGATCCCTAACATTGATAAACGAAATAATAAATTTTATTACGACAACAATGAAGTCTTAGAAATACCAGAAGGTGCTTACGAACTCCAAGATATATCTGACTATTTAAAATCAAACGTAAAAAATGGAACAAACATAAATTTGTTTTGTAACAACAACACGTTAAAAACTTTCCTTTTTTGTTCTAAAAACATACAATTCGACAAAAATGATTCTCTCGGAAAATTATTAGGGTTTGACAAACAAACTCTTAAAGCCAATATAATACACGAGTCGCAACTTCCAGTTAACATTTTATCGACAACAGTGGTAAGAATCGAATGTGATATAGTGAGCGGATCATATATTAATGGAAAATCAAGTCACATCATTTATGAATTTGCCCCAAACGTTCCACCAGGGTATCGAATAATAGAAGTGCCAAAAAATATAATTTATTTTCCAATCAATCAAAATAACATAAGTTCTATAAATATCAGATTGTTAGACATAAATAATAATTTGATAAATCTACGAGGTGAAGAAGTTCAATTGTACATGCATATCAGGAAAAAATGATAGACTTCAATAAATACGGTAATAATGTTATAAAACCTATCAGTACTCATCGATCAATCCGGAAAGGAACAACTAAGAAAAAAATTAAAATTACCAAAGAAAATAAACAATTCTTAAAATTTATCGGACTACTAAAATGAACATCTTAGATATCACGAGTTCACCGGCATACGATAATACCATAGATGGTATAGAATATCATTCGTATAAGCCTTACATAACAAGTTTCAACAGGAATGATGAAATTCGAATCCCTATCAACCAACAAGATTTATACATATTACCATCAGCAAGTACCCTCTATATAGAAGGAACGGTAAACATTGTGAAAGGTGCTGCAAAAGAAAAAGTTGATGCTATAGAGTTCACGAATAATCCAGTTCTTTTTCTGTTCCAAGATGTTCGTTATGAACTTAATGGAGTAGAAATTGATAGAATAAAAAATGCTGGAATGACAACAACAATAAAAAATTTGCTATCTTTTAATGAAAGTGAGGCTAAAATGGCTAAAGCTTGGGGTTGGGATGTAAATGGAACAAAGAAAACCCACGGAGGACACTTTTCTTGTTCAATACCCCTGAGAAACGTTTTAGGCTTTGCTGAAGATTATAAAAAAATTATTTTGAACTGCAAACATGAACTAATATTATTACGCAGCAATACAGATTTAAACTCTTTAAAAATTCCAACTGGTGAATCTCTCGAAGATATAACAATTCACAAATTAGTTTGGCGCGTCCCGCACATCAAAGTGTCTGACAAAGAAAAAGTACATTTATTAAAACTATTAGAAAAGGATCGTCCTCTCCATTTAGCTTTTAGGAATTGGGATTTATATGAGTATCCGTTAGTACCAAAAACAACTAAGCATACTTGGTCAATTAAAACATCATCGCAGATTGAAAAACCAAGATATGTAGTATTAGGGTTACAAACGAATAGAAAGAACTTGCCGGATAAAGATATATCACGATTCGATCATTGTAATTTGAGAGATGTCAAAGTGTATCTTAATTCTGTATATTATCCATATGAAAATTTGAATATAAGTTTTAAAGATCAGAAATTTGCGTTATTATATGAACAATATGTCAAATTCCAAGAATCTTATTACGGACGTAGAAGTGAACCACTGCTCAGTCCAAATGAATTTAATGAAAAAACACCACTGTTTGTAATCGATTGCTCTAGACAATGTGAAAATCTAAAGTCCGGTCCAGTAGTCAGTGTACGTATAGAACTTGAAAGCAATTCAGAGATACCTGATCACACCGCTGCATATTGTCTCATTTTAAACGATTCCATCATTGAGTATAGACCGTTGAGTAACATAGTGAAAAAAATATCATAAATATGAATCCCAGTGATTTTGTAATTGTAGACGTACAAGGATTTAAGGATAAAGAAAATAAATTTATCATAAAAGAATTTGCGGTTATACGGAACGAATATACGCAAACTTTTCTTGTGAAACCCCCTTTCCATTTTAAACACTTAACGGTGGAAGAAAAAAAACACGTGCGATGGATAGAAGCTAATCGAGGAATTTATTGGAGTGAAGGTTTTATTGACTACAGTGAATTTAAGCGTATTGTTAAACCATATTTGAATTTTCAAAATGTTTTAACTAAAGGCACTGAGAAAATCAAGTGGATTAAAGATTTATGTGAGAACTGCGAAGTAATAGATATAGGAGAAAACCAAGGCTGTCCTAATTTTTTAAAATTATATAACGATTATGAGGTTTCTAATGTAAGTTTGAATTGTATTGATCATAATAAAATTTGTGCTCTTAAAAATGTTATTTGTATCAAGAAATGGTGTGAAGGAAGCAAGAATGAATTTAATTTATGTAAATATTTTAACTCTGTTTCTTGTACTTGATATTTTTACTGAAATATATTTTTATCAATTTATTACTTTTGTATTATCATTTCGTCTAAACAAATAAGGTACCTAATTCATAAATAAAATACATTATTTGAACAAATCAGATAAGCAAGGATTTATTTCAAGATAATCTATGACTAATACATTAAAAATATAATTGACTAAAAACTAAACTTATAACGGATTATCTTTATTCATTTAAACAATACTTATTAACTAAAATATACAAATTAATTATCGATTATTGTTTCTGATATACTTTTTATCACTCTCTCCGTTTGGTCTAATATATTGTCTATACAATCTTTCACCACATATTGAGCCGATACAATTACTTCACTGTCATTTTCACTGTTTTCACCACTAATGTCAGTTATACTGATCTGAATTAACCGCCTCCCTTTGCAAGGCTCGCGGTTCAATACAAATGAAGATCTTCGTTGGATGCTACTGGAATTCTTAGTCGTCTTCTTTAATTTCTGTTTTAGGGGCTTCGGAGTTTTCTTTAAATTGCTTACAGGCAAGTTGTCCTCATAATCATTATCAGGAAAATTTTGTGCGCATTGAAAGTAAAGATCTTGAGTGTTGATTCCGAAGAGTCTATCAGCTTGTTCCACATCATTTTTTAGGTCCATGTTCGACATTATCTGAAACAATCAAAATAACACATAAGCTTAGCATAAGTAAGTAGTATTCAAATGAAAATAGAAAAAAAAAGTAAAAAAATAACTTACCAACGTGCAATATTTATTTATTTAGTTAGCTCGAAAGGTATTGTCTCTGTAACGTACAAGTAAAGAATGATGTAATAATCCATCAACATTTAATGAGGTTTTTGTTTACTCGACAAAATCATGCATTGATGCAATAGTAATTGATATTTTTACTAAGAAACAGCGCAGGTGTTTGTTCTCAAGTTTCATTCTTTTAAAGCAAACAAATAGAAACGTGTTGCGACATGTTAGTCGGTATCATCAAACTGCTTTGTTTATAATATTAGTTGGTAGGTACCTAAGTAATTATTTCATTTCTAAAGAGATAAATAAAACGCATCATTATTATGACATAATAACATATTTATTGATAAACTTAAACTATAACTTATAGCTATAACATCCCGTTTAGTTTACCATAGGTACATAAGTAATAAGCAACAAAAATATATGGTGTATAGGTCTATCATGTATTTTTATTGTAACAAAATAGTATTCTTAATTTACGATTTAAAAGTACTGTGAGCGCTACGATATTAGTTTGAAAAGGGTTCAGATTGTATGCTACTTACCTACAGATTATTACTGGAGTTATAATTATGTAAAATTAAGTAATAAGTAACAAAATATTTTTATACTCCTAGGAAAGCAACATGACCCAGTGCTTTTGTAGATATCTTATCTGATGATATTAGACGTTTATCATCTTTACTGGATAAAGCGACTTTATTTACGCAATGAGTGAAAACTTGATGTTTTATCGATTTAAACAATTTATTCTTTTTTCTTAAAATTGATTGAGAAAATAAAGTTGTTCTATAGTCAGACACCTCTAAATCGCGAACGACACATGATTTTACACCTTTAGCTTTTTTTATTTCAGTTTCAATAGTTTTTAAACAATAAAGTTTTGAACGTAATCCGATGAATTCTAATATAATTTTACCGGCCATTTCATCCTTAAATAACCCTGGTACTTTTTTATTGATCAAAGGTAAACCATACTCGTTGTCTATTGAAAAATTACTAGTGTCAAAATAATTAATAAAATGTTCTTTTAAATCTTTATAGAAATCTTTTGTTTTAATATGATAGATAAAACTATCTGTATCGGTATAACACATTTGCAATCGATCACCATAATGTGGTTTCATTACTGAATAATGAAAATCATACATGTGAGTTTTAGACAATTCAAGTACCGAAAAACCAATATAAATAGGTTTATCTAATGCTATTTGTGTTGGTTTCAGTTGGATAGCTGCTAAGTTTTCACTAAAAATGATGCTGCTATGATAATAAGGGGACGATATTAGTTTACCTGCACTATTTTTCTTTTTAGTAAAATTATGATTATCTTGCCATTGGTTAACTAATTTAACATCAACTTTCTTTGCGTTGTTTTCCAATGTTTTACCAAATATACTGTTATTAAGTAATTTGAAAAAATCTTGTTCAAACGTTGATTTAGCTTGTTGTCTCAAACATGTATTTAATTCAATATACTGTTTTAAATAATCATTTTGACGGAATTTAATGACTCTATGAACTTTTTTCAATATTAAACCATGTTTCAAGCATGTTTTTAAATAAACATAATGAATAACGTAATGGAATTTATCGTATAGATTTGGAATCAATTTAACAGACTTAGAACCAGGAGCAATAAAACGTTGTGAAGCCAGGGGATAATCTGAGTGGGTTAAATGCAATGATTTAGGATAGCTTAAGTCAACCTCAAGAATAAAACCATATTCAGCATTATCTGGTACACTATTTACGTCTAAACTAGTGATTTCTTCTTTAGATAGAAATTTAAATTCAGATAACGGTAAAGTTAAACTCATACTGTATCCATATAGGTTATTACAATCTATGTATATGAGGTGAGATTCTGGAATCGAATGATCAAAATCCAACATATATTTATTATTGGCTTTGGCATATCTATGCGATACCAAACAAATACCACCTCTTATTCCTGATTGTATCATATTGTAAATAGCTTCATCATTTATCAGTTCTAACTCGACTTGTGTTTTGTACAGCATTGCATCAAAAGATAAACTCGGGGCTGTAATATAAAACGCTGGGTCCAATTGATAATAACTTTTACAAGTTACACGGAACTGTTCAAAGACATCAGTTAACAATAAAACGTCAGTTTTCAAATATAAGTCTGTATATTGACCCATATTATTTAATCTAAATTGTCTCCAAATTAATTGCGCGTGAGCATAATCTTTTTTAGATATATGCTCATTCGTAAGAGAACTATAAAAATCTTTTTTATTTGGGAGTGATGTTTCATTGTAACGCTGTAAATTATTCATATAATCGTAAGGATAGACTCCTTTTCGAGTAAGAAGATGAAACCGTGTGTCGTTTGAAAAATGTTTTCTTAAATGTACAAATTGTTCGGTTTTCATAGTTTTTGTTAATTTATCTAAACTAGTATTTAAAAATTTGAAAGAATCAACAAATCGCAACAATATTAATTTTCCATCAGAAAAAGGTATACACTTTGTGAATGAAACGTAATTCTCTTTAGTTTTTGGTATAATTTTTATAGACCCTGGAGCTTCACCTAATTTTGTAATAAATAAATGACAGTCGTATCCAGACAAATTATGAAAAAAAATTGGTATAAACTTTGGAATTTTGTATTGTAGATTGCAATAATTATGAGCTGCCCCTCGAAATTTCCCAGTTATGTGACAATGATCTTTAACTTTGTCACCATATAAAAACTTGTCACAAATGTGGCACTTAGATGCAGTTTTAAAATTATGTTCATCAAGTCCAGTAAAAATTATAGACACATTTCGATACAATATATCTCGAATTTCACGAACGTCATTATAAATGTATGATATGAATTTATCTACACAATCAATCCCTCGATATGTTACAAATTTATTGTACGATGAGTTTTGTGAACAAACAATATAATAAGCGAATGCAATGGGTACATGTCGTTGAGTTGTAGAAGTATGTAGACCTCTAATTTCTTCATTACAACTCGCTTCAAGCATACTTTCAAAGTCAGCGTAAATTACGAACGGAACGTTTTGCTTCCGATCATAATTTTTAAACTTTATTACTGAACCCTTTTCAGGTAAGACGGTGACAATCCCATTACAAGTATGACTATCTACTAGATCAGCACTTTTAAAAAACACTAAACAAGTATCACATAGAAATAGTTTTTTATGATTTGTAGTAATTTGATTTCGTAATAAACGCGACAAGTTTTTGATTAAACAATAATGCGATTTTGTACCATTTTCTAAATAAAGTAAATGAATAATTCGCCGATTAACAGTGTTTTCCGATTTATACAGAGGACCAATAACAGTGTTCTTTTTACTCAATCCGTAAATTATGAAACCTAAACCAGGATTGTTATTTTCAAATATAGATATATCAGAAAAAGTTGCTGGAAATGTCATTTTTTGTAAGTTAAGTACATCACGAAAATTTGGATACGATGAAACTCTATCAACATGATTTTTAGCTGGGTACAAAAAGGCTAGGACGCTCCATAAGAAACAATGCTTATCAGTGTTACGAACGTTTATACAAGCCTTTTTGCTTTTTATTTGATTAGGTAATTCAATGTACGTTGAACCGCGCAATGGCTCGAATTTGTTTACGTTAATTTCTATGTGCATACAGTTTAGAAACGCCCACCCACTGTCACGATCTTCAAATTCTTCCACTTGGTTTTTCAAAGTTTGAACAAGCGAAGAAAATAACATATCGAAGTCATAATTACCGTAAATAGGTGTATTTTTCGTACAAAATGATTTAATATCTTGTTCATCATTCTTGAACATTAGAAAACCTGCGTAAAGTTCAAAGTTAACTTTTATACAAATATGTAACTTTAGGCTATCATTTAAAAGACGTTGTAATTGACCGCGAATCGATTTCAAAAATAATTCAATACTAGATCGATTCTTGTCCTGAGCCAAAATTCTATAAGAAATAATTCTACATTTAAATGCGGATTCTATGATTTCAATTCCATCGCTAAATAAATGACTCGAAACTTTCTGTTTGTGTAACCTACTGCGTAAGTGACCTACCCATGAGTGATTATTTATTAATAACTCGCACGTCTTACAGAAAGGCATTATTATAAAGTGAATAACCAAGTACGTAAAATATTTATTTATTTCTATAATATCTTAGTGACTAAATACACTTGAAAACGCTAAAAGTATCTTAAAGCAGTAGTCGAAGAAGTGCAAGAAGTACCTACCTACTAGTGTCTTTAAAAAATTTAGCTTCGGTTTCTTTAAATACATCAAAAGATGTGATTAAGAGCTTCTGTAGCGGGACCCAAGCTGGGTCTTTGTCGCTCAAAATCAATTTTAAAGACGTTAAGGCTTTTTTGTACCGAGTTTCGGGTTTGTCGTTAGCGATGTCGGCCTTGTTATAAAGCCTGAGCTCGAGATAATAGTCACCACTCGTGACGGTTGATCGATAGCTTTGCCCGTTCGCTACTCTGGTCGCAAATGCTGATACTAGTGGTTTGACGCCGTCGCTGGATTTTGATCTGCCGCTAATGACGGCTGCCTCTGCGTCGATGATGGAAAATATGTTCGGTTTTCTGTGAACAAAGTAAAAATAATTAGTTTACTAAAAGTGAACATCACAAAGATGACGACGACTGGCTTATTGCCATCGGCTGTATAACGGCTCTTTTGGAAGTTGAGCAGTTCAAGGATACATCGAGACGTTTTCACTTGAACAACAACAATGAGTCCTCAAATACGTCATGATAGGTTCAGTTTCAATGTTTTAAACTAACCTGACTGAATGACTAACCTCTTAGTAAAAAAATCGTAGAAACTTACTTCGAACAAACGGTTTCAGGCGTTTCTTTATTGGCTTTCCTCTTCGTCGCCTTTTTCAAAACGGTCGCAGCGGTGGAAGCATGCTTCTTTCTTTCCGGCACTGGTTTCCAGGAGTCGGGCACGTCGGTTTCGGCACTGCTGTCTTGTTCATATTCATAATCAGACCTAGAACGAAAAAAATAAAAAAAAAAAAAAAAATAAATAACGTAAAATGACATTATACATAC